>OX384530.1:15675000-16210000 GCA_947538915.1 Tenthredo distinguenda | reverse complement strand
AAGCGCGGGACTGAAACTGCCATATGCCGCCTCGTCGGATCTGCCGTTTAACGGCAAGACAAGATTGCCTGACAATGAGCGAGTGCCAGACCAGGTACCGGGAGACAGGCATTATACCCCTACACTCATTATACTCTGGATACCAGGAAAGTATAGGAGAGATCAAGGCGCCGAACCGAGCCAACGTTTAGCAACGGTTTAATAATTCAATATTCCGTCCCGGTTACTGCCCGAGCTGCGAAACGTCGCTGCAAATAATTGCCGAATTAATAACCAGATCATTCTTTCCCCCCCTCGCTTATTCCTCGCCTTCGACCGTTTATCCTAGACGTAGGGTGAGTTAGGCGATCGAACTTCTCGGCAAATCGATAAACGGTCCTTCAACGACATTTCGCGTCTGATTGACGAAATTCAGGGTCGAGTTTTATGCGGATATAAGAAAATGCCCAGTCGTATCGGGAGTTTCGCGAGGCGGCTTGAGCGAATAAATATCCATTCCGCGGTTTCGACTCGGATTTTCAACTTTGTAACTGTACGTTAATAAAGTAATATCTTGCCGAGCCGGAAGTGACTCGGTACCGCGATCCTCTCGATATTAATTCTGAATATGCTTTCACAATTTCGCGGAGAGATTCTCATTCAGCCCGGATAATGTAGGCCGAGAAATAGTAGAGCGACGAGGGCCTCGTCTCGGCGACACGAGTACTCGAAATATTTTACTTGATATTCAACCCGTAGAAAAGAAAGTGCTCGAGACAAAAGTCGAACGACACAAAGGAGGCATTCGATAATTCGGAAAAGATCTTTCCAATCGCTCCTTGCAAGAAGTCTGGGGTAAATCGCCTGGTCTCTCGATTCTCCTGAACCCGAAACTCGCACCATATTTACCGACAAAATCATTAAAACCGATGCGACGGCAACTTTTCCATCCAGGGTCGAGAAGGAAACGATTTTTTCACAACCAAATTCCAACTCTGCCACGTCGTAGTCTAGTTTTGATACTCGCGTGTATGGGAATGAAGGAAAATGTGACGAGGCGACAGGCTGCAGCCCGTTAGTTCTGGTTGACGAGTAATTAATGAGCTTAAAGAGTGTGGAACTTTGAAACCAGCTCATTTTATCGCTTCAAAGAATTTTTGCCAAAGTAGGCAGGGGCGGGTACAGAACGGAGAATGGTGTACCGCTCGTTCAAGCCCTAAACTTTTCAGAATATCTCATACTTATATTGTTAACAGCCTCCGTTCTCAGAGAATCTTTCTCTTTTCTCTTTCTCTTTTTTCCTGCTTTTTTTTTTCTGTATTTATATTTTTTTTCCATTGACTCCGTTTCCAGGCCTCTACTCCCCCTCGTCTGGGATATTCGTTAGTCAAAGTACGAAGGTGAAGGATTATTACTCGCGTCTCGTGTAGCTGCGCAAAGAGCTATACAGCAAAGTCCCGAAAACGTATACACATCTTGGTGGAGATCGTACAACGATCGGCGAGATTTACCTTACACCGGCTACCCTGGACCATCATCTGGTGCATGACGCGATATAAACAGTAACGCTAAAAGAAGAGGGAATATCCTATGCCATAGGATGATATTATATAGATGGATATCTGCTAGTGGAAATATTGCACTTCACACGGTCTAGTTCCACCGTATTGTTCCTTCGGTTCCTATACCTCCACCTCCACCTCTACGTGTACGTGTATATATATATATATATTTAGTTTATATATAATATATATATATATATATTTATATATATATTTATATTTATATATATATTTATATATACCTCCGCGCTTCCAACTCTCGCAGTCCCCATCGCGAAATTCCACCCACTCTCTCATTCTTTTCCCCGCGTTTTTTTTTTCTTTCTTTTTTCGTTTTTCGTTTCTCGTACGTTACACCACGAGTTTTTATCGCTCGGTCATCGATACCACCTCGTCAATGTATATAATTTCTAATGGACAAAGGTACCCCGGGAGTAACATATATATATCTATCACTAACTACCCTCGTACTACCTACTAGATGATGTATAAAAATATATAATGATCCCTGGATCTATCGGCACAACGGCGAGAAGAAAAGCTCAGCCCTGATACTGCGAATGCTCGTTGAATCCAATCTGGTTATCAATCACCTACCTATGATATCGCTGTTCGGAATAGAAGGAGTTTGGCATACGGATGAAACCCTTTCGCCGTTGTATCTGTGGCAATCATATTTATTACCGAAATCGTTCGTCAGAATGAGTAATCGTCGGGCGTATATAACTGCATGCAGCAGAATCAGGCGTTTACTGCATTACGTGACGTGTATTACGCAATTTAATTACGGGGCTGTTAATTTTCCGAGCTAGCTTTCCGCCGTACGTCCACTGCCTACATAATGTAACGCGTGCGTATGTGCCTTTCCACGTTATATTTCATCCGGGCGAGTATAACTCGAGCACCCGAAGCACCTGAAATCTGAAGGAACGCCACCCTCGCGCCGAAAACTCCTACCCTTCTTATAGCGACCCGCCAAACTATCGCATTCTCGCCCCCGGAACCTGAGCCGGCAGTAAAATATGCCTTCTGCGTAAACCCTACCTCCTCGAGGAACGACTCGCGGTGGAAACTGCAGGGGAAAAGACGCTTCTGCCATGGGGAAACTTTGACCTCTGGATTCTCAGATTCTCGAGTTCGGAGTAGAAAGTCTGACTCGTCGACTACTGGATTGTAATTCCGATTCCGATTCCGTTTCCGTTGCTGGTGCGAGGGCGAACCTCTATACTCGCTGCACGACGGCGTATTCGTGCTACTGCCTGTGTGGCCGCGTTTCAGAATGGTGTGAGGGATAGCTAGGCTAGTACACCTGAAGCATCCTCGAAACTGGCTGACCCAATTCCCCGTTCTCTTCCTTTCTATCCACTAAACTAGAGAACTAGGCAGATGCCCCACCGCCCCGTGGCTCTGCAACTTAGCTTCACCGACCCCCGCAGACACGAATCCCCCCGTACCTTCATCGCCCATCCCCTGGAGTTCGTCGTCTCATTCCTCTGCCATGTAACTCTCCATCTTTTTATACCCCGGCGCGGCGCATAGGTATACGAAATCTCAAACAATACATCATTTCCTCATTTTACCAAACCCCCTTGCCCCTGTCGCCCGATACAACCTACGAACGGAAATATTTCGCGAAATAATTTCTGCGCAAACTCTTTTCACTCGTCAAGAATAGATGGTGCAGTCTTGCAAGGGGCGAAGGGGCTAAGGGACGAAGGGCGAAACGGTGTGCGGCCAACCCGCATGTGCAACACTTGTTCAAGTTTCTTTGGTGAAAGGACTGTAACGCTTGCGTTCGTTCGTCTTTCTATAATAATTATTAATCTAGTCCTCGACTCGTTATCTCGGCGTAACTAATTCCCCCGAATCCGAATTTCACGCGGTCGAAAATTTCGCGATACCCGGACGAGTCCACTTTTCCCAGACTCTCGAGAGCTGAGGCTGGTTGGGGCGCGGGATTCCTCTCACTCGCATCTCTCCTCTCTCATCGTCGATGGATCCAGTCATCTATAGCCCGGCTGAAATTTTTCAAATTTATTATCTAATCGTTTCGGGTTTCAAGAATTATCGAGACTTCGCTACCCCGAGCTGGCGGGACGTAGACCCGGGGCTACCTCCACGGATGGAAGTTTTCGAATCAAAACTCCACGTAGCCCGTCGTCCACGAACATGTTTCGCGCGCTCTTCCGGTTAACAGGTTAACTAGTTAACCTTCGCCAAGATTTTCGCGGTGCAGGGGATGGGGCGACGCCGTGAGGGATACAAAGGTGTACACCGGTTACCAGTCCTCGATAATTTTCACAAAACTTTACCTTCCGTCCGACATAAGGTGAGGTGAAGTGAGTCGTGACGCGAGGAGGCCTGCAACGAGGATCAAACGTCGAAACTTATGAACTCTCTCGCGTTTTCTCTGTCTCAAGTTTTTCAATCGTACGATGGCCTATTCCCGATATTAAATTCATCCGTTTGGTCCGTTTCTTCCGATTCTTCCGATTCTCCCACGTCCTCGACCTCATCCTGAACTCGCGGGGCGCCTGGGTCGGCACTCGATCGCCCCGAAGATAGATTAACTCCGGGCCTTGAGGCGGCGTCGTGACAGACAATAAATTGATTATAATCGCGAGATTTGAAGAGCTCGTTAAAGACGAACCTTCACCTGGTTGCCGATCTATACGAACCATCGCATCGGCATCGCACCTATACGTCTGTATGCATCGTGTATCCAGGTACAAGTATATTCTCACAACGATACACCGTCATCATCCCCCCTCGTTTATTTCCGGATATTCGCACCCCCAGCTGTCACCGGTTTTCTACGACCAATCAAACGGCACTCAACCCCGATACCGTATCGACGTGTCAATCGACGGATTTCCAGGTCTCTGTCCCGCTGCCTCGTTTCGCGACATCAGGCGTGCTACAACGCCGCGGATCTCTTGACAAGAAGATAAAGAAGAAAAAGAAAGAGGAGTAGAAAAAGCAAAACGAAGGAAAGCGTGGTAGAGTCGTGGAGAAGCCATGGCCGCAAAGTAGAACGAATCCTGTCCGTTCTAGGTACATACAAAGCACCTGGGCTCGGTTTTACAAGCTTCCGTGGCATGGATTTCGTACCGATTTCTAGGTCGGAGTTAGCAATATGCGTGGAGGGATGGGCTGTTGTTTGTGTGGCGTGGCAGGCGCTGGAGGCCGGAGGTCCGGGGGTTGCAAACCAATGCCCTGGTGACCTGGTTACCTCGTATCTGTTCCCCCACCTCGCCTGGGCGTCCCACCGCTTCGCCGAGAGCCAACCTACATGCAATTCCTATATGCGATACCCCGCTCTAACGTGGGCCGTGCAGACTATCGTCGATATTATTTCGTTTCTCCAGGATATACTACGTTACTATTGCCAAAGCTCAAAAAGTACGTCTGGCAAACGTCCCAGATATCACAGCCCGAGGGGGCGAGATAATCTACGTCCGCGTTACGGTCTAACAGCTAGCCTAATCTGTTTTACACGCGATTATCGGCCTCGTGGGAGTAAAAAAGTAGCAAAAGAGACCTGCAGCTGTGAACACGGGCGTATGGGATGTGTAACGAACTTGGTACAGGAAACCGTACCTATTTTGGTTACTTTTTTTTTTTTTCCACTGGCTTGCTGCCAGATAAAATTCATAATAAATGGAAAGGTCGCAGGTGAGCAACCGACTAATCCGCCAGGTGAATCGAGTCGATCGTGCACTTTCGAGATCTTTCGGGTTTGTTGGTGCGAGTGGAATTGACCGATTTATAGCGTACGCCGATAAAAAGAACCCAAGGAATCGAAGAAGAAGGAATCGAAGAAGTAGGGAACTAAGGAATCAAGGAATCAAGAAATCAAGGAATCACGGAGTTGATCGAATCAATCGTATCTCGACCGAGAAGGTCGATAAGATCACTACAAATTCACTCGTACTTTTGTCGATCATCTTTTTCCTCCAGTTCGTTCCACACTATGGAAATTAGACTCGAGTTAGGTACTGTCGAATTTGGCATCACACGCCGCGTAACAGCAACGCCAGCTGTGCGATAAATTATAACATGATGTACAGATGTGCCTCCCGTAGGAGTGAACTATACCAGTAATATACAGAACGGGATGTGTGTCTGTTTTGATCGTTTGTGTGTCTTTAGAACGCGTATATGCATCGCTCGAAGTTCTGTACACGAATAAAAGGCAGCAATTCTCGAGCTCTGCGGGCCAATTTATTTCCACAACGCGGTAATCCGTCCCCATAACTTCTTCGAGACGTTTCTCATCTGTTGCCGAAAATTTTGATGATTTTTATCCTTTCTTATTCCACTCCTGTATTCGTTACCAGGATTTTTGATTTTTATAGAAGAAATTTAATGCTGGGGTGCTTCGATGTTAAAATAGGGAATATTTAGCCCCTGTACGCTAGGCGAAGGACCGCCAGGACGAGTGAAGTCCTCCGGAGGATTGAGAGCCCCTGGTTCAGGCAATATCGAGTGACTTTGGAAAGCCCTAGCTCGGGGAATCCTCGCTCTCTCACTGGCTCGGGGTTTAGTCTGGCCCGACCACCCGACTATAACGATGCTGCGGACTACCGCGGGCCAGACTAGCTCACGTACAGCTATAGTTGCCACCCTCGCGTCCTTCAAGCCCTTCTCGTACCCCGCAAACTAGGTTCTCTCGATCTCTTCTCTACCCCGCCATGACACCGCATCTGCATAGTCAAACCCCCTACATTGCCTGCTATTAACTGGAGAGGGCTTGCTTCTACCTCTACCTGCGCCACTCATCTCATCGCAGTGTCAAACTTTAATGGTACAATATTAGCCGTGGCCTGTACCGAGGCAAAGATCCTGGGGATAATTTCACATATGCACCACTTTAGGGCGAACAAAAGACATGTCTAAGAATTTCAGTTCACTCGTCATCTCGTCCTCTGATCATCACTCAGAGATCAGATCGGCTTTTACCGATTCGCGAGTACCTATTCCCACTCTAGGTATCATCGCGTGTGATTAATTATTCCGTCGAAGTGTTTGGGCGTGGAGCGCGAAGGGGAAGAAATACGTCCTGACTCAAAAGGAGGGAAGAGAAAAAGTAGAGTTGAGCTAATTAATTTTAATACGTTTAAATCCGATGAAAGTCTGGTGGTGCCGGCTGGGAGCCGGAAGTCATCCCTTTGCGAGAGGTTCGACAAAAATTACCACCCCGATTCAGCTGCGGTTGAACCAGGCCGAATAAATGTAGGTACAGGGAGCCTGCATTGACCAATTTCGGAAGGGTTGTCTTTTTCCGCAGTTTATACTCGCCCACAATCGAATCTTTCGATCGTGATGACGAGACTGAAAATCTTGACGACTTCCCGCGTCATGTATCCGGTTTTCAAATTGATCGAACGACCTGTATCGGCCGTCCCGTGCGGAGGAGGCGAGAGATACGATTCAGCGTACGCTGGGGGATTCCCCCGGCTTCCGAAAGGGCAAACGAGAAACTTGGAGTGCGAACGATTTGAGCGGGGCAAAGAAACTCGGGTGGGCAAATATACTCGGGGAAAAATCTATTCGCCGTCTAACAACCAAGCCAAATATAAACTCTGCTGCGTGACGTGGTAGCCGCCGGGTCACCCCCTCCCCTGGCTACCCCTCGCCCTGTGTATACTTCCACCTGACAATATAATTATATGTGTGTATCTAGATTGATCATCTTTACGTACAGTTCTTTCACAAATTACTTACGACCCTTCAGGATTTTAAAACTCGATGCAAATAGGTACCTCAGGAGATCAAAGCAATCGTTATTCTAAAGAATCTCGAATCCGAGGAGGACCACGTATGGTCGACATAGGAGTTGATGGGTATCGGTATATGCATAGGAGATAAGGGCGACGACCTTTGCTCGCGAGTATACCTACAATGAGTCGGGACCAAAGGTCGAAGAGTATAATCAATTATACCTCTCGGGGAATTATGATCGATTTCTATGCGTATTAAGGCCGTCCTTGATCTGTGCAGCGGGGGATGTATGAGCACAGGGTACAAAGCGCGAGCCGGGAGACCGGAAGAACAAACGCAACGAAGATGCGGAAGATTAGGAGGAGATCAAAGCGGGTAAACGCGGTCCACAAAGAACCGAAGACTGAGACGAAGACAAAAACCGAGACAATGACAAAGACAAAGGCTACTGGGACGAAGACGAAAGGAAGCGAATACACCCGTGCAGATGATGACGACGCGGATAACAGGGATGAACGATGGGCCAGTTTCAGCCCTTTATCCTTCGTCCCGCGTCCCCAGCTGCAGGAAGTGTGTTCCGATCACAAGTCGGATGTAGGAAGCGAAAATCTCGGACCCCGGGGTGCTGAAAAATGATACCCATACACCGACACGGGAATTTGTTTCATCGTTCGTTTCACCGCGGAGCATATTGACTTCTTCTTCTTGTTAAAAGATCCAGTCCCGTTCTCATCAGCCTTTCCGAGTTCGTGTCTCGAGATAGTTTGACCGTGGGTTTCATTGCCACGTCATGTGCCGTATGATCCCCGGGCAAATGGACACTTGCGATACTCACGCGCAGCTCGATAACCATTACCCTAAGGAAGTGGTGAGGGAACACGCGACGCGAAACGTCCCTCCAACGGCGATCCAACTTCCGTATATATCTTTACGAGCTATGCCATATATCGTTGATCCAGACGTTGTCGAGCCTGTATCGCGTTATTTAGTTGCTTCTGCTTCTTCCACGCTCGTTTCAGTTCAATCAGAGAGTGCTTCGACGACGAGGCGATTGGGTATCTAGAGCCTGGTCCTAGGGTCCTGGGAGGGGTTCACGATCGCGAGTGAAGAACTAAATCGTCCCAGGATTCGTCATTTCGCTCTATAAAACTGGGTGGCAAAACACAATTTGGCCAATATTATTTACATTCGGTACTTCGAACATATTGATGATTCGCGTTGTATACACACAGCAGTGTAGTAATTAGTAGCTCGCGAATTATTCTGTAATATTTCTTTTTTCCCCGCACTTGTCGTAATATTCCAACACGCGTGACGATTTCAAAGCTGCCCTCCTTCCGCGCCGTACCTACCTACTTATACAATAGCGTCAAAGAAGCTTTTAACTCTCTCATGAAGAGGTATAAATTTAATTGCACTGAAGATATTTCGGAAAAAGATATCTCCTCTTATGCCTGGGGAGCTGGGGAAGAGGCGTCTCGGCCTCGTAGCCTTTATCCATGGATAGAAATGTGTTTATACGACGGGTGAAGAGCCAAGCGGAATAGGATGAAGGTGGAACGTATGTTACTGTAATTTTTGTACGTCAAGCTAACGCCGCTTCGAAGGTTCGTTGATTTTTATTGCCGCGAGATAGGAGAGTCGAAGAAAGGACGAAGACGCGAACCGCGAGCCACTAGCCGCGTATAAAACGTCGAGTGACTCGATGGCTTCCATTCGCAAAGACTTGAATTTCTCTCCCCGATTTCATCCTCGGTGTAGGCTCGCAAATTATCGCGATCCCCGCGACTCGTCCTCTCCTCGGCTCTCTATAGAATAGGTTGGGCCGAGGGATTCCGCGGAAATAAGTTTTTAACGGATGCGTATAGATGGGCTGTATACATACACGTATAGGTATACCCATCCACACACACACCGGCGAAGGGAGGGTATTATAAGGCGAGACGCTCGACGCCGAGATAAGAAACTGAATGTAGAAAGTAGAAACACGTCGGTAAATCGAGATCCTGGCGGGATGATATTCGCCCCAAGGAGACGGATGAATCCCCCTTCCGTACATATATTCCTGGACTTTCGAAACGCCCCGTGTATAGGATTACCGCTGGGTTTCTTAATCCGCGACATTTCACCCAGGTTCGACCCTGTAAGCATCGAAACTAGTTAATTGGATTAGTTAGTGCCGATGCATCCGCACAGCAAATATCCGCCCTAGACGTGCCGGGAAATACGTCTACCCTCTACCCCCTATCCACCGCCAGGTCTCACAATCGGTAACGTCTCCTGATGATTTACCCCCGTTTTCTATATCAAGTATTGTCACGTTGTCATCGATTCGCGCGATTGGCACAGGGATTGAGATGCCGCGGCCTGCCGCACGTAGGATGTAAGAAGGAAGACGGAAGGGGTCGTTGAGAAAAGAATGATTGCCGCCATCTTGGGTGGCGCGGAGGAGCCACGCGTATATACCTCCATGTTTAAACACGCGGCGGAGTTACTTCGGCTCTCAAGATGCGAGCGCGAGAAAAATCAATGCAACGCGTTCAGCTACGGCGTCGCCAGCTCGACCGAACCGAACTTTGCGACTGTGATTTTTAACGGGGATCATTCACAGGCTCGAAATGGCCAACCTCCGCCGATTGCCGAGTTTCACCCGGGCCCCCAAGAAGCGCAACCCTTTAATATTCGAATCATTACCGTCGTCATTATTACAGGTGCCAGAGGCTACCGGAGCCAGGGGGAAATGAGCGAGGATTTCAAGAGGCCCGACAAATACCCAATAAACTCCGAGAGTGAGTCGGACCCTTTACTTTCTTGTCACAAATATTAGCTCAACGATTCGCTGCGGGAAGCTTCCTTCGCGAGGCGATCAAATTCGAAAGAGTCAAACGACGATTGAACAATGCCACGAGGACATATCTCGCCACGCTGCTACAGAAATTTGAAGAGTATCGGGGAATCAAAGTTCGGACCTTTCCAAACGACCTAGTATTTCGTACGCGAGGTGTTGGGCAATTTTAACGAGCACTCGCGGCAGACATCGGTCGACCCGAAATTCCGGGATATTTTCATCCCTGTCGAAGTCGGCTAAGGGCGATGACAAGGACAAGGACAAGGACAAGGACAAGGGCAAGGACGGGAATGGGGCTGAGGACGAGGACGACGGGAACCGGGGGCAACGGCGCCTCATAAGGGAAGTTGAGCGATAGTATATACAACATACACACGCGTTACACATACACGTACATGTGTAGCGTCGGTCCCTCCTATTTATTGCCGGATATTACAGCTTAAACCCCGGCTCAATATATACCTTATAGCAGGTAGGTATACCGGAAAGTCGTGGTGTGCACGTATAGGTTGTATACATGCGGTATACTGCGCGGGGTGTCGTGAAAAAAAAGGGTTTGTTTCGTTGGGAAAATTTATACACACTGCTCTCTAGCCGCGACTCAGTAAAATAGACACATAGATATGCAGGGTGGATGTAGATGTACTTTTTGGCTTCTCGGCACACACCACTGAGAAGTAAAGAAGATGTGGGGAAGTGGGCTTAAACAGCGCTGCAGTGAACGGCTTGAGAAAGCGAAAGAGATTGAAGAAGAGAAGAAAAGCAGAGGCAGAGGCAGAGGCAGAGGCAGAGAGCTCGATATCTTTGGGCAAGCGTTCGGTGTTAATTACTAGAGCCAGGGTGAAGCGGGACGATGGCCCAGGGCGAGGGATCGGCGGGGTGGTAACAGTGACGAATTGATTTATTAAAATTGCACCAAATCGATAGGTCCGGGCTGCCTGACGGATGATAATCAGCCGCCAAGGACTCGCGCGTAACGATTTTCTTCTCTGGACTCGGTATCCTGGACGAAACTCCAGCCACCCTTATGTGTCTCTGGTCTTTTCCAATCTCGGACCTATGTGTGAAGTACCTACCCTAATCTGCCTCGAAACGGCGACGCATCTCCGAACTTATCACGCGTACGATTGTAAAGAATACGAGAAGAGGAGCTGCCTCCTCCTCCCCCGGCTCTTTGAAATCGCGCGTTTGCTCCCCATATAACGCGGCGGGTGAGCGAGGCGCAAATACAATTGGCACAAAGCCGGAGGCCATTAGCCGATGAAAAAAAGGAAAACACTCAGGCCTCGGTGGTGGTCGTAACCCAGAACCCTCAAAAACCACGGCTTGGGATTTCACTAAAATTAATAACGCAACGTATCGAGTGGTTTTTTCATTCTTCGGCCCCCTTTGATCGCGTGCGAGTATCCCCGGCCTTACGGAAAAGGAAAAAGTACGGGCATGAGCCCGAACTACGGAAAGTAAGAACCAAACGAAGGAGGAAAGATATATTGCGGAGTGGATGGATGCGTGCGGAAAATGGCTACACCGCTTGACGCCCAGGTACAATCAATCAGTGTGGCGGTCAGCTCCGGCTGGCAGGATAGCGGTGATGGAAGTACGGACGTACGGACCTACCGACGAGCCCATACCTACCCTATCGTCTTTACTCCACGCGTCTCTGACGCTTCCCGGTCCTTCCTTACCACCCTGGAAACACATTACTGTCAAGCCTGCAGGAAAAACTACCCTGTGCTGCAGCCTTCCTTCCTGCCTTCTCTCTATGCTCTTCGGCTCTTTGCTTCCCAACCATTTCTGCCCTTCTCTCTTTCCCTTGCTACTTAGCTCCTCAGCTCTTTTCCCATATTGCCTTCACCTCTTCTCTCCCCTCGCCTACTCTCTTAGCCCTTTTTCCGTCAACCTGGAAGGCTGTCTTCCGTCTTCACTCTTCTACTGTCGTTTCTCGTGTTTTTTCCTTTCGCAGTTTAAGATAGTCCACACAAGGTTGACGGCCGTGCGTATAGCACACGTATATCGCGCGTAGGACGATACCGGAAATACCCGACGGAGGTGAGTAGACATAACCGGATATTGTTCGGTATCGGAAAGTGTCGGTCAGCTCGTAGGTGCACTTCTGCCTGCAGATTTTACCGGTTGCACTTTTCTCCCGTAAAAATTTTCCGCATTTCGAACGACTACTTTTCCGAAAAATTACCGATGTTCACCCAATGACACGTGGGTATGGAAATGATAGTCAGTCATCACTCAGCTGCTCGGCTAGCGGGGTGAAAAGACAGGGAGACGAAGTAAAAAGAAGAAAAAAAAAAAATATGAACGAAGAAGACGAAAAAGTTACTGCGCGTGGTAGGGAGGATGGTCGTTCGATAGAAGTAAACATCTCAGTTGTCGTCCGCAGGGATATAGGAATAGTGGAAAGATTGGCACCATGGGCGATGCATTTTTGATTGATATCACGTACGCGACTCGAGCAACTTTATACCCGAGGAAAAGATAGCCCGTGACATATTCCTATCCTCGTATGAATTCTAGCCACGCACTGGACCCCGGCCAGAATGCATCCTCGCCTTCTTGCCTTCTCGCCTTCTTGCCTCGACGTCTGTCCCATCGAATCCCGACTGTCACGTGTCGTTGAATGTCTCGGTTCACTCCAATACCCGCACGTGTGCAATGGTGGAACTGTGAATTAGGCATCGGGTTCAGGCCGGGATAAAGTTGACGTGTATAATGTATGTAGTACAGGTGGTAGCTGGCGCAGGAATTGCACAGGACGGAAGAAGAGTTTCCCTCGATGGAAACTTCTGCTATCCATGGAACTTTGAAAGGCACTCCGAGGTGTCGTAAGATTCCGACTTTTAAACACACGGGAGGGGCCCACTTGGTCACTGAAAATCATTGCCTTACCGTGTCAATATTTTCTTGATAAATGACTACAAGTATATGTGAACAGCTATCGAACTCGTATATCGTAGGGCTGGGCCTACGGTTTGGCCTAGACGTAATTCGCATCATGAAAACTCGGCGCCTGGGCTAGCTTCTTAATAAACGAGCCTAATTTATCATCCGGATTCCGAAGGAGGCGCGAAAGAAGGAAGAGCAAAAAACTTTTTCTTATAATCTTTTAATGCTTCGTAGAAAAAGTACACCTGCGCGCGCGCCAGCGATCCTGAACTTCGACTTTTCGCTTCCAGCTAAATCTACGCTTGTATGTGAACGTACGTGTGTATACATATACCTATACCTCTGAGTCGACAATGAACTTTATGAATTTCGGCGAGAGATCATGACAATTAGAACGCGTTTAGTATAGATATACCTCACAGACTGGGATACCCGTGCCGATTTCGATCTGTTATTCACGCGAAATGGCAGATCTATCATTCCGCGTTGACGAGGCTCCGGCGAAAGGGAAAGATCGCGCGGGCATCGCGGGTACAAAAAGTTGTTTGCCACGAGGGAGGTATATAGGTATATATAAGTGTGCGTGCGTGTGTGCGCGCGCGCGCGCGCGTGTGTGTGTGTGTGTAGGTATGTATATATACATACATATATATATATATGTGTGTGTGTATATTATATATATATATATATATATATATATATACACACACGCACGCACGCATACACGTATACTACTTGGAGGGGATTTTGGTATCGGAAAATTTCCAATCACAGCCGCATACATACGTCGAACGTGTATAAGGGTGTAGGTAGGTGTATACGTGCAGCCCGCCCTTATAGCCCCTCGGCGAGATACATTGTCCGTCGTATAATAATGTAGAATAATTACATGAATTATAATTATGTAAAAAATGTGTACCCGGGCACCGAGGAGTTATTATTTATTCCTGAAATGACATGTCTTTCGTTTCTCATTGTTTTCACCGGTAGCTCGTCGAGCACTCGGGGTTCGAAGATTTGCCCGTATAAGATGATAAGTACACCTCAGCTCGTCTTGGCGTGGGATAATAATTGTCGTCGGGAGATTCAGGGCGAAAGAGTAAAATAAATGAATAAAAATACGAAAGAGACGGGCTCGAAATACGGGGGAGATCGGTTCACCCCTTGGCAGTTCGCGGTATTTACCTAACACAGGTAATAGAGTAGCTCGTAATATCGATCGAATTCTCTAACCTCGTTGTGACTCAATTCCCGGGCGTTAGAAACTGAGCGGTTTCTGTCTCGAAACAAATCGTGATTTATTCAACACTTTCCGCCGATCTTTTATAGAGCGCTGCGTTTTCGCGGTGATTCGCATCTGGCCGGCGGGGGCGAGGGCATTGACAAAATCGAGACAACCGCATATTCTCTCCGTATAGAACGGCTCTGGACATCTTACAGCGTGGGAGAAAGAATCGAAGTGAAAATGAAAATGAAAAGAAAGAGGGTATAAAGATGAAGGAAAAAAAAAACTCGAATCGACGATCGGCTTCCGCAGGGTGTTTCTCTCGCGCCCAGAATTTTTCGGATTCGTTCGAAATTCGAAACGTAGAGCGTCGCTTCTTTTGAAATACTCGCGGGTCAGGGGTGAGCCACCAGGTCTACCTATACACGTGTACGTATAGGCATGGAGGTATAGAGCGATCGGGGGCTAATCGAGTCAATGTACTAGCGAATAAGGAATACCCGCGCCCTGCCATTGTCCGGCATTCCTCGACGCGAAGTAGCGCGTGCCTCCGTCGGGTTCTTCTGCCTTCGAACCGAAGCTTCGCCCCCTGATATTGATCCATCCCGTCCACACGCCGGAGCTCACTCCTCCTCCGCTAGTCTTCGGCCTCGCACAGCCCTCTGGACGACTCTTAGAGCTGGATTCACACAGGTCGTAGGACGTCGACCAAGCTTTCTATTTTGCGCCGATGCGGTATACGACGTACTCGACGGATCTAACCATTTATCCATTCTCGCACTTTCTTTCAATTCTCTTTCAATCTCCTTCGCCCTTTTACCACTTCCCTCTTCTTTTTTGCTACCATTGTTATACCGTATACGTTGGTCTCATATTTTTACAACTATTGTAGAAAGAACGTGTAATTTACGAGGTAAACTTGGCTGCCGTGCCTACCCGCCTATCCGCCTCCGCTACTCGCGCGCCCTGGGATTCACGAGTGTCTCTCTGACTCGGAAAGTCTCTGGAGAAAGAAGTCTTTGCTTTAGCAGTCTTATGGTATACGATACGACTGCAGACCTCGGCTTGCGTCTTTATGGTTAATATACAGAGAGAAAAAGAGAGAAAGGGACACTGTACAGCTCGTAGCAATCCGTGGGCATATATACATACATATATATATATATATATATATATATATATATATATATATATATATATACACACACACCACTAGGTATAGAGAGTGCAAATAGTAGAGGTACACTGATAGGTTTGCCCTGGCGTATCACGTTTCGTATTTTCCTCGGATCAAGTATTTCGTATTTTTCGCGGACTGAGGTGATCTCGGATCTATTTCCACAAATATATAAAGACTGTCTGATCTGGGTCCACCCCAGCCTCCGGGTCCGAGTCTATCTTGTGGGGGTTTCCGTTGCGAAACTCGAGTCGCCACGAAAGTTGCGCCGAACGATAAGTATTATCAACGCTGTCGCCTCTCCCGCCAAAATTTCTGCGACATAATTTCAATAAATAAATTTAGGGAGACCGTGGCGACCTAGTTTTTGAGAATCCGAATTCTTATCGATAACAGGAACGATTTGTTAATTAGGAAAATGGGCCTCCAGAAATTGGGTGATTCTTAGCCATCTCACCACTTAGCGAAAACTCATTCCAACGGTATACTGTGCGCGATTAAATTCGATTGCGAGAGCATAACCCTGAGGCATGAAATTCACCTATACAAATATGTACGCGCGGTACACGTAATGCCATATTCACGTACATATACGAGCTTAGAGAGACATAGGTAGGTATTCGTGTACGCGCGCGAGTGTCGGAAGCTAATTTCCTTATCCCTGCGGATCTTGGCGCAAGCTCTCACGGTTCTACCCTAAGCTTTCGTAGATCTTCTTAACGGCTTCCTAATCATAAATATGGCGACTCGCTTCGACGTTACCTCGAATAACATTTCCACGGATTATATTCGTCACGTATTAAAAAATTATCGGGCGAAAGGGGAGTCGGCGGGTATACGACTGATATTACCTGTCGTGAGTAGAAACGATTCTGTTCAAGCTTTTTCAGAAATTTCTGACCAAGTGTAGCTAATAGTTTGGTGGAGCAACGATGCAGCGAAGGAGAGCCTGCGGTGACGAAATAACAAACTGGGTGGGGTTCTCACCCTTCGTCAAGCCGCTGATAATTTTCTTGATGAGAAAATTTTCAAGAGAATCCCTACCGCGTCAGGCATAAAACTATACACCTATCTACACCTTCAAGTTTGCCAGCGACGAATTTCCGGAGGATGAAACGCGGGGTGGATAGCCAGGAGTTGGCTCTACCAAATACCATAACGACGATCTATAATTGTTCCGGTCGAAAAATATTTATCCCGCCCGTAGTTTTTTACTTTTTCACTTGATTCTTGATTTTTTTTTTTTATTGCCAAAGCTGATAGTTTTCAAATTCTATCGTATGTAATTTATTGTATATAGTTGGCTGTTAACGGGAACGCGAGAGAGAAATTTATGCACCGCGAAGAGAAGTTGTTTTCCGAGCGATTACTGCTCCTATTCTAGAAAGCTTCGTATAAAGAGCAGAGAAAACGGCTCTCTAATTTTCACAGCGCAGCTTACTGATTAAACGAAGCTCAAAGCTGTTTCAAGTTTTTCTTAACGAACCGCTCGGCCCGTGCTGAACTGCACGTATAGTACCTACGTACGTATAGGTATAGGTGTAGGTATAGGTATATACACGGTATGCATACACGCAAGCATGCGTACCCCCTGGGCCGCGGACTTGACCGTAAGGATTGAGATTTTTTTTTTTTCCGCATTCGATTAATCGCATCCCCCGAATCCCTCGCGTCCCTCGATCTACGGGGCTCAAAGTAATTGTCAATCGGGGGCTAGATCATTTCTTTAGATGTATCAATGTGCCATTGAAAAAATGTAATACATAGTCGAAAGAAGGTCCCCGTCTTCCTATACTCTTTGCACGTATTTTCAGAGGCAAATAGTACGATCAATATTTGACTCATGAACTACACTGGTGCAAATTTCCCCGGTGGTCAAACGGTGGCTTAGCGCAATTAATGCGCAGTTCCTTGGCTTTAGTATAGTTATACGTGGGATGAATATCGTTTTGATAGAATCCGCGAAGTTCTGTCCTCGAATTCCCTGCCGGAATACCTGATTATGTAAACCATCCGAAGTAATTGAAAATCAAAAAATAGACTGTAACACGGGAAGAAAAAGTAAAACGACTATGTATTTATATATTATGTTTATGTATATTCTCTGGTTAAAGATCAGCCCCGCCTTATTGGTAGATAAAAACTTGTGACAAATAAAATATCACTTCGGTTCCATCTAAACCACTCTCTGTAATATCAGCTGTGGTAGGGGATGCGGGATGTGGAATTATAATTAATTGCGTTATACCGCCAGCAGATTGCTGCATCCCGCTCGACGTTCGATGGATTACCGATATCCGAGTAAGTAGATACATACATACATACACACATACATGCATACATACATACATACATATATATATAATACACACACGTATATGCGTATCTATACCTATGATATATTTCCACGGGGAAGAAGTTCACCTCGTATCGCCAAATCTAGGTACACCTACTTTTTATATGTATATATACCTACACTTACACCCATACATACATGTATGTATACTCTATAGGCGTACGATGAACCCTGTTCTCGAGAGTCGTATAACACGTGCATACATGGATACGCATATAAATTCGTATTTCAATCCTATTTTTCACCGCCTAATCGTTGAACTTGATTCGCGCCTGTATCGGATCATAGGTATAGTAGTCGAATGAAGTCCAGCGGCGCGAGGACGTTTCTACTCGTTGTCGGCCGACCAGCCAGTAGAAACGGTACCGCGAGACGCGGCAGCCTAGTGTATACATACAACTCCGGGCGGCGCGGCGTGTATCCCTTGTACGGTCAGACACTCTGCAGTAGTAGCGGTAGCCGTAGCGGTCCGACCGCCGCAGGAGTAAACTCGTACTCGATCGGCCCCACCGAGTCGCCGCGCGGTACTCTGTACTATACGATACGCTTACAGACGATCAGCGATCTAATGAATAATATAATCATTTGTATTATTATTGTTATTATTATTTTCATTATCACTATTATTATCATTACTATTATCGTCATTATTATTATTCTTCTGGTCAGTTCTGGTAACAGACCCGCGACCATTGATCTGGTTAGACACGTTGCCAGTTTAGAGACTCGGCGCCAAATATTTCAGAAATCGAAATTACGGAATTCAGGACATTTATTCGTTTATTTATGGATCCTTATATTCTTATTAACAGATCTGATTTTATTCTTTGGGTATTTTTTTTTCAAACGATGTAACTAATAGACGGTGTAGGGTAAGTGGTTATAGGTATAAATTCTGTACAGCATAGGGCATAAGATAATTTCTCCTACGGGATATAGGAATCAATCTTCTTCGAGGTGGGATGCAATGATAACCCCAAGGGCTTACGAGCAGCGTGGCGTGGTACTACCAACGGTAGTCGGGGTAGCGATGCAATTATTTGCGGTAAGATGATCTCAATTAAGGGCATCGCGGCAACCGCCTGCTGTCGCCGAGTATCTATACATATATACATACATATACATGTATGTACGTATGTACACGTATATATATAGATATAATATATATACATATATGCATGTATATACCATATGTATATACACACCTGTACCTATACGTTGGTTGACCGGACCGATGGGCGGACCTCGAAGATGCGGTTTCTCGCCCGATGTCACGGAGGGGGCTCACCGATAACAACGTTTCGTATACGATTGTGGGAAATTAGGAACAGAGAGAAGAGGTACTACATACCACCGCTCGAGAATGAAGTTCGTGAAAATTGAGAACAGAGTTCGAAAATGTAATTATACGATAGCCTGCCGGAAACGATTTATTGTAACATCGAAGACAACGAGTCTATTTCTCGTCTTTTTTTTTATTTTTCATTGTATTTGATCGGTGATCGTTGCATGGTGCGGCAGGTTTTCTTCAACGAAATTATCTATCCTGTGGACACAGAGCCTAATAGGTAGGTATCTTCTACGGTAGGTAGATGCAGTACCTGTGGAGCGTAGAGGCATAAATATACCTACGTAGAATTACGCGGGGGTGTAGAAGAAAATCCTTTGGGTTTTTTTTAACGAGCAACGTGAAGGAGGCGTAGGCTGAGATACTGAAAAAAATGAAAAAAAGGAACAATGGATTTCGGGCAGGCTGTCGCGTCTCGTAACAGAAGCTGTCACCACCAACACCGGCAAACTGTGCGTGGGGTTGGATTATTTTATTTTATTTTATTTTATTTTATTTTGCGGGATTTTCCGGACGCGGACGACGAGCCAGAGAATTCTGTATCCTCTCGAGAATCTGTACTTTACTCGGTGACGTTTGGCTGTTCAAATTTCACCCCCCTGCTTGACGCTTAGGTATAGTCTGCAGTTGTTTTCCGCGTTTAATTATTCGCGAATATAAGGCCCACGCTTTACCAGCTGCGCCCCTAGGCTATTTGGATTTTTTAACTTCCCCTTTCCGAAGCAGACTTTATTTTTTCCACCCTCAGACTTCCGGACTTGAACTCGCGAACCTTTTCGAGCCTGAAAATCTTGCGTAATTATTATTGTCGTCACTCGATACGTTACTTAACACGACTCGCTGTATATATTCCCTGTAGCTCTGCGAATTAGAACCCACCCCGAAGTACGGGGAGTGGGGCGAATCGAGTCTTGAGAAAGGAAGAGGGCGTCAGAACGAAGGGAGAAGGGAAGAGGGAAGAGAAAAGAGGAAAGAGGGAAAAGGGGGTACCTGGAACTACACGAGGCGGGTAACCTACGAGTACATAATAATCGTTCGAACATCATTTTCATCCCCCTGTCGTTATCATCATTATCTAACAGCGGTCGTTGCCGATGTCGTCGCGTAATTGAAAAACGCGCAACAAACCAACCCCCACATCGATCCTCCTTCGTTTTAACAGCGTATTGTTAGTCCAGCCGCATTGACGGACGTGTACGAGTCGTACGTGGAATTGTCCACGTATACATATTATATACATATATACATATTATATACATATATATATATATATATACCTATACGCTCTTTCAAGGTATAAAGTGTACGAGAAACTGGAGTGGCGCCCACGTCCGAGGACGAAGGGGAACGGGAGAGTTCTGCACGCGTCGATACTCGCGCTGACCCGGGATTTAATTTCGAATACACTAACGACTTTGGCGCTTTACGACGTAGGGGGATTCCCCCATGGCCCAGCTGTTCTAGCCAAGCGCGTGCAGCGGTTCAGGAACGAGTGAGGGAGTTCTCAGGGACTCTGAACTATCGCCCCCAAATGTCCTGCGAATTTTTATTTCAATTCCAGAATTTATTTTCCGTTTTTTTCTCCCGCCCTTATTCCGCTTCTTTTTCCCCTTTATTTATTCATCCAAAGTATCCGTTCCCTACGGTGCCGAGAGCTGGATTGTACCATAATTAATCGCAATTCATAATCGCTTGTCTCACCCTGCGGTTAATCGCGAAGCATCCTCGTGGGCGGTGGTTAAAATCTTCAAAGGCAGCGTGTGCAGTGCTTTAGAAACAAAAAAAAAAAAAAAAGAGACGATGGCCTCGTCCGTTCATTCGTTCTTTCTCCAGTTTGGTCTATACAGCCTCGTTTCGAAGGCACACCACCACCTACGGCTTCAATTGGCCCCAGTTACATTATTTCCGATAAACTCTGCCAACCCCTTCAGGCCCTCTTACCCGGCAGAGTGCCATAAGGAACAATTGAAAGTCACCCGTTTCGCGTTGATTGAACGCAGAAGTTTTCCACCCCCGTAGATCGCGCACGCCTATACCGACCCTTGGTTGCCGAGGACATGTTCTCAGCTCTCTTCTTTCCTCTGTTGGAAAGACTTTTTGCTTTACTTTTTCTTATATTTTATTCTCTCCTTTTTATCACATGTTCTTTTGTTCTCAAATTCGATCAATTTTCCTCCCCCTCCCCACCCTTTATTTCATCATTGAACTACACGTTTAACGAACCCCATGAACGTTTACCGCTGATGTTTTACCCAGCTATTAGTTCTCTCATCTCTATTTATAGCGCGGCTTCCTGGGAGTGTTACTCCTCTCTCTTCTCTATGGAATTTTATACATCCTCAAGGGACAAGCTGTTTTAGGATATCAATAGGCGCTTTTCCCTGTATCCCGCGCTTCCAACTCTGACTCTTTTTCTACAATCTCTTTATACTTCTTCCGTATCACATGGTGAACTTCAAACTCCGAACTCTGGCTTTTTATAGCACGACATACGTTATGATCTTCCCTCTCGACTCTATCTTTATCGTTAAACGCGTATAGCCCCCGGCGGAAATTAGAATTCCACTCGGCCTATAGTTTCCACATAATAAAATCTATAAGTTGCCTCGAAATTTCAGATCTTCAACCAAATTATTTCAATAGTTAAACGGAATTTAGGAAAAAAAAGTTAGGGCTCGGAATCCGAAAAATTCATACCAGCCCGCTGCGTCTTCTCTGTTGAAATTATATACATAGCTGAAAGATATACAGGTGTACGTGTATGATACTGTAATACGTAGGTCGTTGGTCTGTTTGGCGGAATTCTTACCTTGCAGTGGGAGCAGTTGTAGATAACCGAGTACGGTTGTCCGCAGTCATAGCGAGCGAGGACCTCGCCGAACTCACAGTGAAGCCTCGCAGCCAGAGCGTCGACCGCGAGTAATTTACCAATGGCCTTCCTACAGCCATCCTTACCCCCGAGAACCTCCTCGAGGGGACCACCATGGCCCGATGCCAAGGCGTTCAAGGCCGCGTGCTCGCAGCAATGTCGTAGACGCAAGCCGCTCAGAAACCGGTAGCGATTCTCCCGGACCGTTTGGAATCTCTCGGAGCTATCCTTGCCGAAATCATCTTGGCATATCTCTGTCTTGTGCGACTCCTCGAGGTAAAAAAGGCACTGTTCCGGCGCCGCCCGCTCCCCAGTCTCTGCACGCGGTATGCCCCCAACTCCGCGATATTCTCTCGCCTGGCTAACGACAGCGAAAAAGGAATCGGTCGACCCACGGCAAGCGTCCGGGCAGTTTTTCGGTGTTTCCGGTGGACCGCAGCTTCCCTGAAGGTCGGCTGGCGCTGGACCCGCCAGATCGCAGGCCGACAGCCAAGGATTTATCTGGTTCACCTCCCACGAGTAATCTCGGTAGGGATGCCGCCCCTCCGGTTTTCGCGAAGAGTTGCGCGCGTTATGGGCGAAGGCGAAGGAACCCCGATCACCAGGTGGGGATCCGTTAGTCGCACAAAGGATCGGCAGGGCAAGGAGATAGAGAACGAAGAGCAGGCCGCGCGTCTGCCGTTTATGTAATCCCCGCCGATGCTCGGATCTCGTAACCTGAGGTACCTGAGCAACGTAGACGCTACCGTGTTCGCCACTCGCCCCAATCTCCAGCTCTTCCGCGCCCGATACCAGCTCTCGCACCTGGCCAAAACCGGAATCGCTCTCCGGCGAGGATCTCCGCAGCGATTCAAGTGCCTCCTCCTCTTCCTCCTTCTCTTTCTCCTCCTCGGCGTGTTCCTTGCCGGATAACGATACTGTGTCAATATTAATTTTGTACCTCTGGCGGTGCCTGCCACCCGGAACTCGTCCGGCGTTGGTGTCTGTGTCGGCGGCAGTGGTTTGAGTCTCGGTGACTTCAGGTAGTATTCGAACGTCGTGCCGGCTCTCCTCGCTGTCGTAATCGCTAAAGTTATTACTACGAGGCGGTAATCTCCGCCGATGATTCTCCTCCGTATTGTCATCAGCGACGACCTCTTGGTCGGGTCTGTGAAAGGCAGGGTCGTCAGCAAAAGTAGCGTGCAGGAAAGGGACGCGGTCATGGACCTCGGGAAGGCGAGAGCCAAAGCTGCCAAGACTGTGATGGTCATCCTCCACGTTCGGTAGCGGATCTCCGCAGCGGCCGGGCTCTCCGGGCCTGGTGTATCCGTCCCCAGGGTGCGGTCTGCCGCGTCTAGCGGAGCGGGGGATCGAGCGACGATCCGTGCAGCCGCCGCAGACGACGCCATAGCGTGGCAACGTCGACCGCGATCTCTCAGCGAGTCCCCGTTGCCGCAGCTGTGGGCATAGCTGTAGCTGCGGGGTATCCGGGTATAAGGGGTGAGATGCGGGTGAGCAGGTCGGAGACGTTGGGACGGGAGGCTCGGGGCAGGGGAGGGTAGGTCCGATTTTTGATGGTCGTTCAAGGCCGGGGTGGACTCTTTGCGTGGCGGTTTCAAAGGTGGCAATTCTGGGCGATGGTCCCGCGGTGTGGGGCGGCACAGGTCGCATGGGCATAGAACGGTGCACAGCGGGCGTCGGCGACGATGAGGCGCGTGGTAATGATTGAGGCAAATGATGGGCGACGAGTGCGTGGTGCGTTCGCGTAAGCCGGACTGCAAGGGGCCCTGCATCGCGGCCACGAAGATCCGGGCCCTCCGGTCGACGCCCGCGTACGTCCCTGATGCGGAGTACCGCTGCCGGTTTTCTCGATGGTGCCCGTGGCTCGTTGTACTCGCTTGATGCTCCGACCCCGAGACGTGGCAAGGGCGAAAGCGTAAGCGTAAGCGAAAGCGAAAGCGAAAGCGATAACGGCGAAGGCAGAGGACGAGGGTGCAGGCGGCAACGTCGACAATGATGACGATAGCCGAGACCTAGCCGTGCGGCCGAAGGACGACCTTCGCGGGTGTAAGGAGATTCGGGTTCCGCAAAGGCGAGAGGGGACTCTTCCTCCTCCTTCCCGTTTCTCCCGCCGTCTAGCGAAAGCCACGAGGGGGTCGACGTAGACGAGGATAGTTTTCCTTCTGTATTTTTGTGTACCAGGTGAACAGGTGCCGATAGTATTGCCCGCGAGAAAGGACGAGAACGAGGAGCCCCTTTGATCACCGCACCAGATGATCCTCCCGGCGGCGCAGCCTGCGCGTAGCCTTGGGATGCCGCCTCCTCTAGTAGCCTTATTACCGTATTGCGGCGACCCTCGCCTACTTCCGTTGAGAGCGTCAGCCCCGCTCGATCGTCTCCTGGGCCGGCGAGCCCTGGAGGGGCCTGGACGACCCGGGGCGGGGCCCTTAGAAGTTCCCCTGGGCGAGGATCTTCCCCGCTGTAGTTGATCGCTGATGGCGACGCTGCGGCTGCACCGACGACAACAATCTCCTCGCCACGATACTCCCGGGGCGCCTTCGGCGGGACGCTTCCTCTTCCGATACAAAATTCCCCCGAGCCAAAAGCCCGCGGAACCCCTCTTCCTCGTCACCTTGGCCAACCTCGACCTTATCCTTCCTATACACCCTCTGCGGCTGGTACACTCCCTGCAGGACGGCAGCAGGACTCTGCCGTTCATGCTGCATTCTGACACCGCGTTGATACCACGCTCTTCTCTCCCCGCCCCCAGCTCTCCCTTCTCCTTCTCCTCCTCCTCTTCCTCCGTTTCCTGCTTCCCGTCCTCGTTATTATTATCTTCGTCTTTCTCACCGATCTCTCGACGGGACCCTATAACCCGAGACGATACACCAGACGTCCGCCGTCGAGGGGACACACCCCGAACAGCGTGTTCCTCTTACTCTTCTTCCTTCTCTTCCTGTTTCTCTTCCTCCCTTTTCTGTTTCTCTTGCTACCCCACTCGCGCGGAGAATCACTCGGGACTCCGCTACCCTCAAATCATCTTGACCATCCACCGTCCCCTTCTCCCCGTCCCTCTGGTACGTCTTCCTTTTCCTCTTTCTCTTCTTCTTCTCCTTCTTCTTCTTCTTCTTCTTCCTCCTCTCCTATGCGAACGTTCGCCACGTACACGGAGGCGTCGTAGTACGCGGATGTACGGAGATGGATGTAGGTTCTCGTGCGTGGGTGGATGGGTGGGTGGGTCGGCGTACGTTACGTACGTGTGTATGTGTTTCTCTCTGTCTCCGTCGAGCAGCGAGTCGATGCGTTCCACGCGCAGTGAGTCCCACTCGCACTTTAGATCTTTTTTATTTCAACAACAACGTGTTAGCAGCAAATTTTCAATGATTCATCATTCAAACACATAGAAAAGTGGCTGACGAATTTGGTATATATACACATACACACACACACACACACACACACATATATATATATATATATACGTATAAATATAAGTATATATATATATATAAGTATATATATATATATATACCTACATATAGTCCCCTCGCTTCACCGGAAAAAAGCCTGTCGATAGAATAGGCTTTTTTAGATAGAACCAGAACACTCGACTCAATCGCTCGCTTTCTCTTTCTCTCTCTATCTTCCTCTCTATCTTTCCCTCTCTCTCTCTCTCTCGCTCTCTCTCTCTCTCTCTCTCTCTCTCTCTCTCTCTCTCTCTCTCTCTCTCTCTCTCTCTCTCTCTCTCTCTCTCCCCCTCTCTCTCCCTCTCTCGTTCTCTCTCGGCGCCGCTGGCTGCGTTTCTTTGTGCGTATTTAGTATATATATATGATACCGTACAGCAGTAGGCAGTATGCGATTTGTAGATCCACGATACGCGGACACCACACCTGTATACGTATATACGTGTAACGCGCGCAACCCGGGCCTGCAACGCTGTTATATATCCGGGTGATCGTGACGCCCTTCGACGTAATATCTCTATCCCCGCGATATCCCGTCGAGAACACTCGTCATTAAACACACTGCACACTGCACACTGATCTCACTTGAAAAATATTAATTCACCTATATGTCTCTATATGGGCGCATATACCTGTCACGTATGCCTATATGTGTGTCCTGTAAGTATGTCCTTGCACGCGCTGACAATTATTTTCCCTTACCCTGCGGCAGGGATAGGAAACACCGATTCCCGCACCTGCACCTGCACCTCCTACACCCCGACACGGCGCGGCGGCGAGGCTGCAATCGCAATCACGGCGATAACGCCGATGAAAACAATGTCGATAATGGGAATGAGAATAATGACGATGGCGATGATCTTTCGAATGTGAATAATAATAATAATGATGAGGGGGCGAACGAGGTGGACGTGGTCGACGCGGTGGACGGGGCGGATGGGGATGATTGCGATAACAACAACAACAACGAGGATGACAAGAAAGGTGGAAGGCCTGTAGGTCTGTAGGATGGCGAATCGTCTGTGGGGATGAGGCGTAGGTGGGTACGCACGTATTATGGCCGTGTGAATGGGTATATAATAAAAACGACGGTGGACCCGGACACAATTATTTCACAGGTTCGCTCGTTCTTCGCAGCTAGAAGGGGTCACTCTTTGAACACACACACACATGCACTTTCGCGGCGACGATAGTCCCGGATATATACGGGGGATGGATATGCGGAGCCGTTGCGCGTAAACGGGAAAAGTCAGGAGAGGACGCCCCGCCGGTCTTATTCGGGTCTTTCGATACGTGAGGGCCGCGACAGAACGGGATCCCCCGCGTTACGTCTCGTGACGGACGCGCGCGACCGATCGAGGCGCTAGGCACCGAAGACGCGCGATCTCCCGAGATACGCGGGTATCCTATCTCGTCCCTTTTCAACCGTCAGTAGTCGGGCGTCGGGAAGTCCGCCATCTTAGTTTTGCCGCTCCCCGCCCGGGTAACCCGACACAGCACCCACTGCCCCACAACCCCCCACCCCTATCGCCGCGGCGGCTACCCTTCCTCGACCTACCCCTCGCCAACCCCTTCTACGACCCCCGGCAACCCCCGCTGCCGCACCGACGCGACGCGCATTATGGATTCCTACTCGATCGAGACTCGAATCGTTTGGCGGCAAGGCGCGCGCCGCGAATCACCACAGCTGCGGCCACCTTTCCCTATATACGCTCTAATACCGAACTAACATTCTCCTATGACAGAGGAGAGACGATATCTCATCCCCATCGTCTCCATCCTCCTTCGTATTCTTCTTTATCTTTTCGTTCTTGGTCTTTTTCTCCTTCCTCAGTCCCATCTTTCTTCCTCTTCCTCTACTGCCGCTGCTTCCGTCACGCGACCGGACCGCCGTCGTACCTTCCGGACGTTCGACGCACGTCGCAGAATTGCAACAGACTACCAGTATTCATGTACCCTGGAAGGGTTACGGCTGTTGCTGAAAAATACCGGTATACCTGGCGCGGACCTTTTGCAATATACAAATCGTCAGGACGAAAGACGAGACCTCATACGAAGATGTCGCGTCCTACGGTATGGAATTAGCCGCAAGCGTAGCGGCGGCTAGTCCCATATGTACAGGGGTGAACGAAATTCAAATCCACCCCTGATTAGAGCTGCGCAGGAGCGCAACGACAGTGGCGTCGACTCGCGGCGTAGCTAGGTATTCGCGTGTCCACCAGCCCTTCTTTTCACCCTACCCCAGGCGCGAACCGCAAGGAAGATCGCAGGACGGCGCACGCAGCGTAGAAGCCGAGGGAAATTTTCCCCAATCGATTATTCCCGACCAGCTGCGGTGGCAGGCGAGTCACGCGGCATGGACAACGACGCGGGGAGGGTCGACGCCCGACTCCTACCGACGCCTACCGACGCCCACCGACGTCGACTCGGTGTCAAACCATCGGCGACACTTGTTTGGAATTTCGACAGCACCGAGGAAGCTCTCGCACGTGGACGTGACTTCCCGGGGAAACCCAGCCGACCATAGAGATATAGACGACGTAATAAACGCTTCTCTTTGCCGAGGATCTCAATTATGCATTTTTTCACGGGTCCATAGAAACGCGAATGAATTCCAGGGCGTACAGATTTTCAGTATAAAAGACAACGATCACGGCATGTAAACCAGCAGGTCCATCTTCCTGGACCGTGAGACCTGAACCCTCGAATCTGTTTGCTGGAAATTTTTTTCTACGTAGATCGGTACAGAGTTCAATTATTTTCCCTTGACAATTTTCGTGCCAAGACCGATGATGTAGACGTATACTATACGAGTGGCGATGAGAATAAAACCGTACGGGGGCTTGGTTTGTACGATATACCATAAGTATAAGTACGGAGCCCTTTTTTCCCTCGTATAAATTCTGGTGGGTCACGATATTTGCAGCTCTAACATTCCCGGCCCGTGGGTAAAAGTCTGTACGCGGTACGAGGACAAAGTGGAGCGAGTGAGGGAAGAGTTGTAGTCGTAGTATTGGGGTTGCCGTGAACAGTAGCCGCGGCCAGGGTACGGGGTGGCTGGAGCAGCATTGTATCGTCACGTGCAGCCACTCGGGTAGGGATCGCGAGCAACGTTGCGGTCTCCTTTCACCTTCCGCCTTTCGTCTTCCGTCTTCTGTCTTCCATCTTCCATCTTTCGTCTTCCCTGCAGCACGTTGGGGCCACCAAGTTTACCGACTCTAGATTACCGAGACCCCCCCCCCCCCCCCCCCCTCCAGGAACCCGGCACCGGTGTGCACTTTTACGCGGCGTTAACTCCTCGCAATTAGAACGATATGCCGATATACCGATATGCATAGACCTCCACCTCTTTCCGTGACCGCGTACAACGTAACAACTGAGATATACATGCACTCACCGGTATACGTACGAATGGCACGTGCCAGAACTTGAAAATCCTCATTCAGATCTGTATAGATCTATATAGAAGATTGACGTTATTAAGAATTCAGAAAAGCGATCCATACTTTCCACCTGCCCCTATCCCTGTACGTATGTACATTCTCTTACTCGTCAAATTCTCTAAACCTGTAGCCACAGTAGCTGGGGACCGAGATAGGTGGACAATGGGGGGGAGGAATGACCACGGCGGTCTTGCAGTGAGTTGAGAATTCCATGAGCATATGGTTGGTTTCCCTTCTAATCGCAGTAATTCGCAAATTGGTCATAGTTCAGAAAGATCATAGACATTGTTCTCGGTAGATTTCTCACGAAATTGACTCAACCGCCCCGCTTGTTCCGGAGCACATATACGCCTACAGTAATCGAGATAGGCCTGATATTTCGTACTCGTATCGTATCCACAAACGCGTATACGTGCCAACATTTTTTTCTCATTTTCTCCTTTTATCCCAAAGGAGTGTCGAGTATAATTTCGAGGATCAGATTTACACGGAAAAGCTCTCTGCCCCGTGTCTTTCAATGTTACCAACAATTTCGTTGTAACAACGCCCCGGATCATCTCGAGTGGTGCAACGTGACCGATATTACATAAGCCAGTGGTACTCACTGAAGTAGGTAGGATCGCGGTTTAATGAAACGTTAAACTTTACAACGTTACGTAATCAATACACCGTCCATAAATCTTTCGAGTAATAGAAACTCGTTTAATTATCTACCTATCGAGCTGAACCAAAAGTCTACGTGCATCTAAGATCATCGATAAATTGAAAATAATTCACCAGGCACTCATTCACCCTCACGACAATTTTATTTCGGGAAATAATTACGAGGAAATTTCAAATTAGGGGAATGAAAAATATAAATATAATATATTTTTATTTGAAATCTAATATAGATACAATTTATCGGATATAGTAATAATCGTAATAATAATCAGAGTTATCGGTATGATAATAACAGTAATAATAGTAATAATAGTAGGGGTAGCGGTAGTAGTAGTAGTACTAGTATCAGTAACAATGGTAATAATTATAATGATATGAGAATAACAATAACAATGATACAATCGTGTTCCGATACAATATTCGCTCGATAATCAAATAAAAATGATTGCGGTGGATTACACAAGGGACTCCTCTCCCACATTGCTAAAATCTACTCACTATTTACACGACTTTTTACAGTATTCCTTCAATTTTTCGTATCCGTACTCGGTTATGATTATGCAAGAATGGTTCACGGTGCCGACGAAATATTATAGGTGTATATGTGTGTGTGTGTGTATATATATATAGGTATATATTATATGTGTATGCATGTATGTATATTCAGATAAAAAAAATGGTTTCTGTAAAAAAAAGAAAACCACCCGATCAGCAAGCAGTTTCAGAGCCGTTAATTCGCGTACTTGAAACCGTTCTGGCAAAGAGGAACCAAGTACGCGATGAAATGGAGGGGGAAAAAAAAAAAAAAGAAGAAACAAAAATTACAATGCTTCAGCTTTAGTCAATCACTTGAACTCCGCACCTACGCAACTATCGCTTTTGGAATTCATTTAAAATACATATCTTGGTTAGTAGGGCATCTTAACTTCTAATTATCTACGTATAATTAATTTTTTAATAGATCCTAGTTGTACAGTGAATGAATTAAATCAATTGAAATTCTGAAAACTTGACGTTAGATATATTTATTTATATAAGTTTATCTCTTACTTCTACGTCCTGCATTGAAAGTAAATTTTACATTTGGTCTTCTCATCAGTTTTCAACATATTCACAGTAACCTAGCCCTGAGACTACAATGCCAGCCGAGTCAAATAAAATTTAATTCTCTATAAACCATCGTTCGTCATTCAGTTTCCAACGTATGGGTAAGCAGAAGATCCAATATGCTTGCTCGGTGCTCCGGTGGAGAGATGGCACATGTCTTCAATTTACGTTCCAACACGTCCGTTCCTCTCTTCTCTCCAGACTCCAGACTCCAGACTCCAGGCTTCAGGCTCCAGACCCAAGAGTGCGACGCGTCGGACGATACTATGAATTATCAATCGCATCGATAACTATCGCACCATAAGCTGCAGGGTAATTAAAAGTAAATGTTCCCGATTCCATCTTTGGCTTGATGAAAGCACGGTCAGCATATCGATGTTTTTTCTATGAAGGTCCGGTGAATTCTGTAGATCCGGTGCAAATCTTACGTTACGTACGTTCGTTACTCGTGTCAATACATCTATACATATATTTCATGTGTATATCAACCGGGAATATATTCGAAAACGAGTTTTATGCGAGATGACCATGATCGAAAGACTTCGAGAACCTTAAACTTCGTATCACTCGTTTCATGCTTCTTTTGTATTATTCCTTTTCCTTATTTTTTTTTTTTTCTTTTCTCACACGAAACCGGAAACCGACAACCGACTACGCGACGTAATCATTCCCGTCATGCTCGTCCGAAAGAATCGTGGGTATGGGCAATGGATTGGTCGGCACCATTATAGGATGGCCGGAATTCGGGGCCACCGGGTTGACTAAGATCCTAGGGGCCCTTGTCGGGGTGATTTGGACTACCGGAGGAACATTTTGAACGTCCAGGTTCACCGTATGAGGCTTCGTGCTGCTGGCCGAACGCTCGAGCTCTGGTGGTTCGCCTGTCGATTCAATTGAAACAGGTGTGTCACGTTTCCGTAAAAATTTTCTGCAGTCTTTAGCCTTTCCATGAAGGAAACAAGAACGAAATCGATTTCTTGTTCCAGCCAATCTTACCGTTTATGCTGTGGGTGTCGGAGACCACGAACCCCGCGTTTCTGCACGACTCGCCCGTGTCTTCGGTCTCTATATCGTTAGGGGTAACGAACTGTCTTTCAGAGCCTGAGCTACTGCTCGAACTGCTGGATCCCCTTCTGTTTCGAGTGAAATTATTTTCACCCCGGTCTGCTCGGGCGAAAGGATTTTCCCTCTGCGGTGTGAAGGTACCGCCCTGAGTGCCTGCGTGCAATAAAATCTCCAATTATCATCGTTTTCCGATTGGAAACGTTACTGGTCAGATCCTAGACCAGACGGAGCTCGATTTAAACTTTGATTTATCGTGAATAACAATCGAAGAGAAACCTTGATGCCCGTCGCGAATCAGAGGCGTCGAATCGTCAGCATCCGAATCACTTTCGCTGTCCGTGACACGTTCGTCTGCCGCGAAGACCTTGCGTTTGCAAACCGGGCAGACGCGTCTGTTTTTCGTGAGCCACGGGTCTATACATTTCGCATGGTATGCTGCGTGAAACGAATGGAAGGGGGAAATAACATAATTAGCCATAGACTAGTCTGAATCTTAATTTCTATCTTATCGTATCGTATCTGCATCATCTTACCGTGGGCACAAGGGAGGACCCTGAGCTTCTCACCCTCGGTGTAATCTTCGAGGCAAATGGCGCACGTCTCGTACGGGTCTCCCTTCGTGTACTTGTGGGTGGGAATTTTTTTCAAGCTCGAATTCGGCAGCCTGTGTCTCTGCTGCCTCCTCCTGTCCTTGATGCATTTGATTGCCTGCGCGATAATTGCCAAGATTTATGTAACACATCGGATGAAAAAGTGACAATACTCTACCAAAGTGAATTGGCAAAGTATATGGCTTACCATAAATATAACCATAACCAGAAAGCATATCCCGACGACTATAGCGAAAGGCAATAGGAGATGGGTGTTGATATTGAAAGGCACGTCGTCGTTTATGAGGACAAAGTACTGATCGTAGTACTGGAAATTGCTTCTTATGTAATACCCCGTGTCCTCGCCGACGAATACAGACGATATATTAATGCCGACCGGATTTTGGGCTGACATCGGTTCTGTGAAAATTAGGAAAGCTTCGGTTATTCGAATTTTCCAGCGAGACGAGCCGTTCAAATCCAGAAAGAAATTTTCTTATTTCTCTGTAACTTTAAACACGCCTTGTGATTCTTACCAAGCTCGTTACTGTCGACATTGTGTATGATCGCTGCGTGATAACCAGCCTCTTGTGCCGTCCGAACCTTCTTCTCAAACGTGCAATTGAAACGTGCGATCAGCGCTATCCATTTCCCTTCATATCCTGTGCCGTTCGGTGGCCTGGCGATCGGACCGCATGCCGTGGCTGGTTCGGCATACACAACCACGCCCTGTCGAATAACGAGAAATTACACGATTCATATTCGCGATTATTAATTAGAAGTCCGCGTTTTACGACAATCTCATAAAAATTCGTAACGGTTCATTCTATCACCGTGATTCTTCAAAAGCTTCGTAAGAATCCGGGCAGGCTCAGTGTACGGCGATCAGCTTTTGTATTTTTTTTTTTTTTTCTGGTCATTCGCGACTAGCCGGATATTGGTGAAATAAATCTTCGCCGAGGAGTGATCTACACGTCGCTAATGATATAACAGCGAGTGCGACGCGATGAAAGAAAAAATGTAAAAGAAAGAGTAGATAACGTTCAATGTCGAGCGATAATGTCGAGTATGAATCAAGTTTTAAGAATGAAAAGAGATTCGCAAAGTATTCGAAAACTTTCGTACGAATTATATACGTGCGCGGATTTCGAATGGCTCCGAAAATAAATACCTGGCACCCGTTTCAATTCTCGACCTAGGTATAGAATCATTAGGAAGGATAAGAACGTCCGACGTGCTTTGGACACGTTTGAAAAGATGTTACGGGTACGCCGCGTGGAATACTTCGAAGTTGATTCGGAATGAAGATGTTTATTTAAAGAGGCAGAGTTATTCCGCAGGGAAAATTGATCTCGAAGAATACGCGTCAGAGCTGACAATCGGACGACGTCTCAAACTGGGACTATGAAAGAAACTTTGAACCTCAACGTATCTGAGCGAGATGTTGGCAGAGGGATCGATGTATTCCTCTTTTTTTCTTTTTTAACCTCCTTAGCCAAGTTTCTCTTTCTTTGCCGCGTTCCGATAAGATAAGAACTTGAAAAATATTGTCCAGTGATTATTGAGTAATGGGGGATTAAACGTCTCTCCCAAAGAGTATGCCCGTTCATCTCACCTTTATCGCGTCCACTATCCTGCTGCCAAACCTCGCTGGAATGTCGCGGAATTGCTCCCTGACTTGGTGTTTCGCCGCGTTCGAAAAGACCAAGATATCCGCACCGGCGTAGGCGATGCATATCGTCAAAATTGCGAGCCATGATTGAACCGTATGGCTGAGGCAGCAGCGCGGCATTTTAAAAAAAGTTATTGGTATATCGTCACTTTCATTTAAACAATTATTCACTGATCTTATCACTCAGCTTGGGTATCTTGCAGACATCCACCATCACTGGCGCGCCAATGCCTATAGTTTCAAGCCAGGAATAATGCCCGAGTCATTTTCATGGAGTAAGGGAGCCGATCCAGACCTGAAAAATTCAATACAATCTATACCGATGATAATGACTGACCGATTATTTGCAAAATACTATGTGCTCGTAATTGATGGCAGATAATCATTATCGATATCGATTCCTCTACACCAGCCGGATATTTTTCAAACACCAGCAATACCTCAGACTCACATCAGAGTCTGTGCCATGATTCTTTCAACAACAACATCTATAATGAATACGACCATTAACTTTGAGTCATTTTCCGTTGCACGCAATACCCCTGATGACACATAACAGCGAAACAATGGTCAACAAGGTTCGGTCCGGTTCGTTTGCTTTTCTAAAATTACTTTCCAAATTCATTCACCCGATCCCCGACCATCGTAGACGTCGAAAATTACTCGAGCGTTGATTTGGCAGGGAAGAGTACCCTTTTCTTCATCTTCCTTTTATCGTTTCTTGGTAATCGCGACCTCCGCAGTTCAGGGAACAATGCAACAATTGTTATCTAGATTTTATCTCGGGCGATGATCAACAATGACATACTCGATAGCGAAGAATTGACTGGAGATAGGGGGGTCGGATGCTCGTGTCGAAATCGTCGTGCCAAACATGACATACGCTTTGGGGACCGATTAAAACGGTCCTCACTCCTTTCGGTACGAGAATATTTTCACGACCTGGGTATTTCGGTTATTAGATATCGAGACAAAGGACTCGAGCAAATCAAGTCTATCGGTCACCTGATTAATCTACACACACACACACATACATATATATATATATATATATACATATATAGGTATATATACATATACAATACACGCATAGGTTAGCGCTCAGCGCTCGCGTCACGCGAGTGTCATGATCCGCCAACGCGCACAAGGACACATTTGTTAAAGTACCTACGTTCTGGGTGCTAGCGGTTTGAGAAGTACTTAGGTTATCGTTGACAGATGCAAAGTCGTATTTCGTAGCAGGCCTTCGTACGCGAATAACGAATTATGGATTTACATATGAATCGGTTACCGTCGACGCGCTGATTCCTCTAACGGAATGAACCTTGTACGACACTGGACGAACAGAGTCGCGATGTGGTATTCGAGGGAGCGAAAGCTACGTAAAAAAGTTTGCCATTTTTCGTCAAGTGCACGACACGACGCACGACCTTACCATCACAACGCGAACAAGCCTCCAGATTATCACATTCGGCCGAATGCCACTCCGCCCCGGTATGGCGTATATAATTCCTGCGGGCTGCGGTTGGTTGTTAATCAATTTCCCATAAGTTTTCTAGGTAAAATAATAAACACTCCGTTAATTTCTCGACTGTTTTGTTGACGAGCTTCTCTCAAGAGCCGCACCGGAAAGATCCGCGCTCGTTGCCGTTGTGCTGTTTGCTAGCGCTGACGGATGAACCAACCACCGCACTCGGTACTGAATTAACCATCAAACCACGGCATGCTGGGTAATTTTTTCACTCACAGTTTTCATCCTACGGAGTACAGAGAACCCGTACTGACCGACGCGACTTCGACCGTGCGCATGTTCCCATGTACTGACACCATGCACCTACGCAGCAAAATACGGATCTCTCACGCTCACTTTGAACGACTGTCTGGACCGAGACACGGCTGAATATTATCTCCGATTCTCTCGTCACAACTCAAATTCTCGATCCAACGGTTCTACTATGTACACTGGGCATACATCATATACCCCGTGAGCGTTCACGAACAGACCTAAGGTCTGCAGCTTAGAAATATACCGTATGATGACGCCACCGATCGGTCGAGAAGTTGTGGCCAGGTCAGATTGTCCATTGCTCAAATCATTTCCCCCGCAAGTCAAGTCTCGGCTTAACTTATCGGCTACTTATTGACGCAAAATGATTGACGAGCGTTTGGCGACGCCTCTGTGGGACCGCCGGTGTAATCAGTTCCACGAGTTCTCCTCTTCAAGAACCGTTTCCCCCGCACCGTACAGTCTTTTCCGTTAGACGGGTAATTTAGGGTAGCCCTCCCTCGGGATTCACAGACAGATAGACATTCCGAATAGACATTCGTTCAGCCCGCTAAATCGGTCCTCGATAAAGACTGACGTCGACTCCTCGACTCCTCGACTCCTCGATTCCTCGATTCCTCGATGGAGAGATATTGCTCCTATTTCGATTGAGACACTCTCCTTCTTTTGTATGATTCTTCGTTCGTCGATAACCCCGCTACCTGTAGACATCGGACACAGGTATGGGGCGGGTAGGTATATGTCGAACAGTCGGTGAACCTTCGGTCAACAATTTGCCTGTGTGAGGTAGCGCCGAGACTCGTACTCGCGCCTTTTGTATTATTTCCCACCCATTCCTCGCCTCCTTCTATTTTCATTCCTGCCAAACAATGGAGGAACTAAATTGGGCAAAAACCAGTCCCCAGTCCAGTTTGGCGATCTTCGGCATTCGAAGCATTCGCCAGACCATGCGCAGCCTCGTTTCGTACTATACGAACACCGAATGAAGCGCCCTTCGTTCGTCGGCCTCCTACTCGCGATCGGTTGAAAATCATCCGCATTTCTCCGTACCAATATCACCGGACCTAATCACTTTCCCATCCTCGGGCTTGATCGACTGCGAACCCATGCGAACCCACGTTGTGTCGAGTGTCAAACCGCGGTTCGAAATCTTTCAGAGTACATTACCATCTACCATCTGCGCCAATCACCGCAGTGATACCTAGGCGATGACTGGGATATCGTTATGCATGAAAAATTACATCTCCGTAAGGAAAGTATATCCTAAAACCAAGAGCCTTGGCAGTCTGGAATGACTTATCGTTAGTCACGGACAAGACTCACTCGCGAGGACTGAAAATTGATCCGCTGATTCACGATCGAGATTGACGTGTGAATTTTCCGCGAAACGTTGCTGTTCCCGTTATTTTTCGTCCATTTTTATTCTTATCTTACAACGTTATCATCAGAGCGTATAATTATAGACGATATACTAATCGCGTTACTAACCAAAGTCGCGGTTCGTTTGTAAAATTCGAAGAAGAAGTAAATGAAAACTTGAATCTCCGAACGCTCCGCGGAATATCTTACGGGGCGTATATCGTCGCAGGAAATGTTCCCACAGTAAATGCCTGAGCGTTATGTTACATGACCAGGCGATAACAGATCGCAGTAATAGAATTCCCCACCACACCGGGCATATAACGCGATCACGTAGCTCTCCGAGAACGACGACGCTTGAATATAGGCCGGTAAAGGCTAGTACGAGTATAAAAAAATTTACCCCAGTTCCGATCTAAGCCCCAGGATATACGTGACAAAGTATGCGGTGTACGCTATCGATTTGGCTAATCGCTGAGGAACGCTGTTTATTTTTAGCGCAATTCTCTTATTTATTCTAGGTGAAGAAGATTGCTCGAAATTTTCGAGGGTCTTTCACTTTGTATTACGAATCGAACGAATCGGCACTAGCCTACGAAAATCAATCGGTCTTTTATTCCTCTGGGAATTCTCGCATAGCCTCTGATTCTTGGACGAATATTTAGCGAGCAACGACCCAGGTGCGCGGAACTCCGAAATGCGAGGTCCGGAGCTCATTAGGGTATTCAGGACCGGCTGCCCTACCAAGGGGACCTCGAGATCTCGCGAAAGTATTGTTCGCGGACGATCGTGAACACGTCCACATCCGCAGCTGCCGCAGGATCGTCGGGCCGGAGCTAAAGCCAAAGCTAAAGCCAAAGCTAAAGCCGCGGAGGTAATTCGCGCTCCGTAAGTTCTAGCGAAATGTGAATCAGTGGATACGATAATTTCGCGTCGTATACGACGCGTTACATATGTTACATATACGTAGCTCGGGGATATCTGGTATCGAGTCGAAGAAGAGCGTAAGGGAAGGAAGAGGGGAAAGGATAAAATGTGGCCGGGCCAGTGCAGCGGTTCAAAGTCTTTCGGAGGGCTGTGACCTTGTTGGTTTGGATTGGTTGTTGGTTACGGCGAGTATCGCGAGCGACTAAAATATCTCGGCTTCTCCCCTCTCCTAGTCACAGACGGCGAGGGACCCTAAAGGGCCCCGAGGAAGTGCACTCCTGGGCAAAGCAGCAAGCGCCTCCTTGCCTGGGAGTCGGGAGTCGGGAGTCGGGAGTCGGGAGTCGGGAGTCCGGGACCCGCGTGCATCGAGAAGCATTCCATTCATGTTTGAGGCACACTCGGTCCCGCCGCCCGCTTTCAGCTTCAGCCTTCTTCAGCCTTCTGTTAGCTTCGACCCGAGACCCCCGGTTGTTGTCGGGTTAGCCGGGTGAGCCACGGTGTACACTCTACAGTCTACGGTCTACAGTCCGTCCCCGTATCTCAGGAGGCAGGGGCCTAAAGGGATAGCGCGTGATCCTGCCCTACGGTTGATATATTCTATAATAGACGCGACGAAGTTTACTCCCCGGGTGCCCGGTTGTGCTCCGCGTTGATTCCGGAGTAAGAACTCGCAAGGAACGTTCCGCCGTCTCAATTTTCCCTGGCTACGATTCCCGTATAGCTCTGAGTCAACGAGCGGGGAACACGAACACCGGTGATACTCCGAAAGATTCATAACCGAGGAGAAGTTGGTTCGGCGGTCTCGGCCGTGTTTCTCTTTCTTCATCTCGTTGCCGCACGTGCTCGCGGGGATTCACCGGCTTATCGTAGGTAAGTAGAACTGGTTATTACCCTACCCTCGACACGTGGGGGGAATCGACGATCGTGCGATTCCGGAGCATACGTGGTGCCGCGTGCGTGTCTCCGTCTTCGTCTCCGTCTCCGTCTCCGTCCCCGTCCCCGTCCCCGGTCTCTGTCCCCGGTCTCTCGTCTCTCGTCTCTCGTCTCTCGTCTCTCGTCTCTGGACTCTGTACGCGTTTGTTGTGTCCTCCGTGTACGTGTGCGTGTGCTATACCAGCAGCTTCGAATCCCGGTGATTGCCTCGCGCAGTCGTCGAAGCATCCAGCCCGTAGTAGGTATATCCTCGTTGCGTCGTTGCCTCGTTGCCTGATCGTTGCTCGTCGTCGCTAACGTTGCATCGTCCCGAACGAACTCCGGTCGAGGACCCGGGGTTGCGTTCCGTTCCCCAAAAACCGCACCGTGAGAACCATATAGACTACCTCGTTGCCGTTTTGCCCCGGGGTAACCGGCGTCAACGGACCTATAATATTCGCACGCGTGTATCTATCATTTCAAATATTCCCGTACGTATCGTTATGAATTGATAATGTTTTCATTGTTCTAAACGGGAAAGGCGCCTTCTGGCTCGACCGTTCGTACGATAGCGATCCGTACCGCGATACATTAATGAAATAACACACTCCTATACTATGTATATTAATTGTTCATACGATAGGCGATAACGTGTTTATGAAACACACTCATATGATATGGAATTTGCTCTCCTTGCCTATAATCTTAGTCATTATTAACTTTTTTCTTTCTTTCTTTCTTTCTTCCTTTCTTTCTCTCTTTCTTTCTTCTCGTTTTTGCGAACTGTTCGTCCTGCATCGGTTAGGTACCGCATACCTATGTATGTATACGTACACAATAATCGCAAGGTGCGTTGAATGGAAACAAGTACCTACCCAACTACCTATATGCATACCTGTATCTATACCTATACCTATACCTACGTATACCTACCCAATCTACCTACCTAACCCGGCTCGATACACGGTAATATTATTTGAAAAAGAAATACCTACCTACCGAAGCTCTGAACCGTGGCTGCCAGCCGTTACGCATTACACCTACGTATACCTAGGTACGTGTGCGTTGTACTCTCTCAAGTTCTCGTACCGATCCTAAATAGTTGTGTGTAAACAGTACGGTACGTTACGTCGCTCCGATGTAAATCTACTTTTCAGAGACATACATATGTGTATAATAACCGGAGACATGAAAAGTTTGTTACGCGATACGATCGTTCGATTTTCTGATTTACTAATTATATCAAATATCGCTCTTATTTTTCGCCACCGTGATTCGATTCGGTAATCGTCGCTGTTGTTCGTCTGGCAAAGCTAGCGCGGAATGGTAATTACGTTACGAAGCGGGATCATCGGATAGAGTTTTTTGGAATCTTGTGATACAACGCTAAAATCTATACCCCTGGATTTGGGCGTCCCAGTGTTCGTTCCAAGGCCTCGTTTTCCCCGGATATTTTCCCACACGTTATTTTTACCTGAAGTGGTAAGAACAGCCGCTCCTTCTGAGAAGTAGGTGGCAAGACTCGAGATAACGCTCACTGCGGAAATGCCCGTGCCGGCATGGTTTCGTCGTTTGCATTTCTTTGCCTTTTTTCTTCTTCTTCTTTTTCGAACTAATGTTTCGTTAAATATTGGCGGTACACAGCCCGGCCCCATACCATTCGAATACAGACAGGCTAGACTCGACGTATATCCAACTATCTAACGCTGTAGAGAAATTAAGTTAAAACTACGAACGATGACATTCACCGTTAATCGTATATGGTAAGCTATGGTGTCACTCGGTATGTGAAGAACAAACGACCAAACGAAGAAAAAATTTATACCTATACACACCATACACGCAGAGGAATTTTGAGGAAATGTCCACGAGGATAAATAATTGACCAATCATTCATTTCAAACGACGATGTGTTTAATTTAATCGAAAGATTATCACCGACTCAATAATTCTCCGTGATTGTAGACATATCGGTGTATAGGTACGGGTACGGGTATGGGTATGGGTTTGGGTTTGGGTTTGGGTTTGGGTTTGGGTTTGGGTATAATGTACCACATACAATATGAAGTATACAGTATACTTGTATTCTTAACGTTAGTTTCATGGCATAAGCGTCTCGTGATCCATAGTTGGAGCCTATGCACGGTCTTTGAAATTATTAAACTTGATTGTATTTCGTTACTGTTCTCTCGTCGGTATACCACCAACCCAGACAGGCATTCCTCGAATTGGACCCCGCCGAAATTGGTTTGCGTCACTTGATCACGACGCAATTATAATGCCGCACCGTCGTGCATACCTGATCATAATCAATGATTTCTTTTCCATCCGTACTTTTCTAGTTACACATAGCTTCGGTTAATTGATTACCCCAATGACCCCATGTCGTCTGTAATTAGATCAGGACTTTGAGCAGAGCTTGCACCTTGCCGCGTGCTAGAGAAAAATCGAAGCTGCACTTCGATGAGCAAACATCACGATTCTGAAAGTAGGTGAAAAATGCAAAAATCGAGGAACTAGCAAATGATAGCGAGGTTTCGACTGGGCTTGAGAGTTTGAACCAAAGGTGCCGATTGCCGTTAGCTGTTGAGTCCTCGTATCGCGTCCACGTATCGTGTGTAGGAAGTTTGATAGTAGGTAAAAAGTTGGGAAGAAGTGTGTGAATGAAGAAAACGAGAAAAATAACCTCACGAAAGTATGCGGACGGCTGGAGGGTGAAAGGAGAAACGCATACGATTATAATTTATAAATACTGAATTCCAAATACTATATTCTTCACCAATTTTCACCGCGATTGCAGACTGCTTTCATCGTTGCAGCCTCGGGCGCCGGTGTATTTCGATTCACGTACATACCTAATTACATATTACGTATATGCATTCATTTATCCGGGTTATAAACTTTCCCATTCTTCTCGTCAAATGAAATTTATAACCCAAAGACGCGAGTCTGCACCTAATATTTAATCCAACGAAATCGATAAGCCGATCGCATCAGCCGTTTATTACATCGGGTGCAGATGAACAGGATTACGCGTATTTCAATTCGAAATACGTCGCCGACGAGATCTCGAGAATCATCGTATCGTCACGTACTCAGGGGGTTTGAATTACGCTTTATCAGCCGGAAATTCACCCGGCGTTAGTTTAGAGCGGGAATAAAAACTGCCCCGGGGCTACCGTTTAGAGAAGGTCCGGGTCGGAGTATCGGAAGAAGCTGTAAAGAAGAAATTTAAAACGCCATCGACAATTAATGTGCTGCCTCCCGTCTCATTGAATGCGGTACTTAATTCTCGTTGCCAAAGTCCTCGGGAACTGGTCACGGACGGTGAAAATATCAGTACCGGGCGGTGGGGTGTATATGGCCAGGCAGCTCGACGTCTCGACGCGTATGCATGTATGTACGTGATAGTAATTAATTTATTTTCATCGTGAAAGTGAATGATAGAGACGGACGTACAGCTCTCGTATGCACTCGGGAACCCTGTATACACATTGTAGCATCTATACTAGGTATATGTATACCTACACATCCTTCTTTTTTCTCTCTTTCTGCCTTTTTTTCTCCATTTACACTTTTTCTGTTCTCGTTCCCCCGACCGGGGAGAAAGAGGGTGAGAAAAAAGTGGATCCACCGATAACGATGTTTAGTTTATTATTTCCTTCTGATTACGGTTTCGAGACATTCTCTCCCATTTTCTTCCCCCCTCAATGTTTTTTTTTTCTTCACTCATCGTCAGATTTCCTTACTCCCCACCGCCGCAGTAAAAGCCGGAGCTGCGTAGCTGTTCGTGTATATGGGAATATGGGAAAGACGAAAAGATGTTGGTTTCCCACTCGCTTCTTCTATACACGCACGTGTACATACTCATACTTGCGTCCTCCATATGTATGTATGTATGTAGACACGTAGACACGTATATACATATAGGTATATATATATATACATATGCATATACACACACACCCACACACGCGTACGCGCGCACACACGCACACCACAGTCCACACACCTATAATATGTCGTCTGTCGTCGTCGTCGTTGGTCAATGGTTCTCAACCGAACCGCGGCGGCGGTACGATGGGCTGCTCAAATTCCCGTGGCACAAGATCGTGTAATATGTGCGTTACTATACGGTCGGCTGGTGCCGCATGGTTTTATCGACACTCCGAGCGGGAAAAGAGAAGAAGAAGAGGGAACGAGAGAACGAGAGAGAGAAGGTAAAAAAAGAGTGTCTTCTTCCTTCCATTCCACAATTTGTTGGTTCGGAGTTCCGTTTAGTTTCGTCTCATTCTCGGGGGTACTGTCAAAGCCGCGCTATCACAAGTACACAAAGCTATTATTGCATATGTGTATGCGTATATCAAGTAGTTCTACATCATACATCGCTCGCTCTCTCAAACCCACGTGTCTGCCTCTCACTCGTTTCATTCATCAGCTTTCGAGTAGGTATACGCATAGACACGTATACCTCGCTATCTCTTCGCCTCTCCTCTCTATCAGCAGCCCTGCAACAACCCTCACCCTTACCCTAACGCTCGAAATCCCAATCCCTCTCTCTTCATCTTATTAATAATTGAATCTCCCGTCATTCAACGTTTCTTATCCCCTCTCGCCGTTTAATTTACCAACTAATTCTTCGTCCGTCTTTATTTTCACTCATTTCTCATCTCTCGCGCGTACGTGTGCCAGATACTACCTACACATATACACTTTCGGCATGCCACAGCTGATTAACGATAAATCATTCATCGTCTCGTCGCATGCAGTCGCGGTTCGTTTATTCAAGACGCGCAGTTCGTAGTTGGCACACGCGATTGATATGCGATCGTTTGGATCGTTACTGGATGCATATACCTCACATACCTTATACCTTATACCTTATACCTCAATCCTTGAACCTTAAACCTTTCTCAATGTGTTATACACACGCGTTTGGTATAATGAGAAATTTCGAGTCCCGTCAACTTTACATCGCGAGTCTTCCGCGCGTGACCAAAGAAATTCCTCTTCGTTGTAAAGGAATGCTGGGTATAACTTGTACACGTATACCATAGGTAGGTATACACACACACGCGCGCCCTTCTAATTTTCCAGGTGAAACGAATGCCGAATTAACGGTAAGAATAAATGATTAAAAGGAGTTCCCTTCCGATGATATACTCTCCGATTAATACCATACTCGTTAACGGGCATATACGTATAAAATGCATGTAGCGTGACATGGAAGGAGTCACACAATGCCTCCACTCGACAAGTTGCGATTTTCCTTTTTCAAATACGAGCCCAATTCCTCCAGGTAATGAACACAATTTACGAAATATATAATATACGAGACCGACGTATATCAAGGCTTTCAACCGCGATGACAATAATTGACCACCATTAGCAATCATTACCGGTATACACTGCTCGAAACGTCTCTCCCGCTCCTATTAGAGGATGATCTTTCAAATTACCCGTTTATACTCCGTTGGTTGTATAGCCGTATATAACTATGTATTAGGTTTAATTCTAGTAGCTTCTTCTTGGACTTCTATGTCTTACTGTTGAAAATGGAAAAAGTGTTCCACTTGACGCATACATATCTATAGATATGTGTATATAGATGTACTAAGCCCGACGTCCAAATCACCTCGACGAGATGTTAGGTGTGTATAGTTTGTTAGCTTCTATGGGGCTACGTGCGGCGTGCGCGTCTTCAATATGTTCCGAAAGTGAGGAAGTACGGCTATCTGCCTGTACGAAAACTCACTTATTATGGGCAGGTGTTTATAGCGGCAGTGCAGATGTCGCAGGGCCGCAGAGCCGCAGTGCCACAGAGCCGAAGCCAAAGCCTTTATTCGAGGTATCTTGGTAAGGAAATACCTGTAATGTAATGTAACAACGTCATGTCATGTCATGTCTCGACTTTTCTTGTCGTCCAGGTCCTCCCATGTCTTCCATACCTCCGTACCTCCGTACCTTCGTACACACATGTGCCATACGTATGGTATACTTCGAACTCACGGCGTTATTCCATACCTAGGTGTGTATGCCTACCTGCGACGTACACACATGATCGCGTTCACGCGTGCATGCGCATCGTACAGCTGCTCGACGGAGAATTGTCTCGTCGCGTGTATCGTTCGCGTACCCTACCCGGGTCAGAATCATCGTCAACGGTGTACCCATACGCCACATAAATCTAGCAATTGTATATAGGTATATAGGTATGATATGAGTGACCCGTCTGATCGTGAGTGTAGCTGCTGACGCGTGGTTTTCTTCAGAGGTTCTAGAAAAAAGAGATAGACTCGTCAGGCATATATAGAGAACCTTTTCAACCGCGCAGACAATGAAATGCGGGAGATATTATTCGTCCGTTCTTTGAGCGGAGGCTTTATGCGTACATGCATTCATTGTTTCCGAGATAAGGTTTTCATTTCGGCTTCAACCTGGCCCAGGCTCATTGTCAGTCTCGCTCGGTTTCCACGCTCCAACCTGAACAGATTAAATGAACTCATGACTGTAACGCGACCCCGGCTCTATGCCCTATTATTCTTCGCAACGCTCGATCTGTATCTTTTATCCCCGCTCCAGGTAGAACTGACCCGGGGATGTCGTGATGGCAGAGCGGCCCCGGAGGCCGAGCTCCGAGCTCGGATCAGAATTGTCTTCACCGACGCCATCTAAGAGACGCAGGAAGTCCGAGGAACCCGAGGAACTCGAGGAGGAATCCTCGACGGAGCCGGGACCGGTAAAGAAAGCCGAACCAACAACCCCCGCTCACCCCGCTGTTCCCGAGAGTCCTAAGACTGAAGGGGATCGGGGAACATCGTCGAAACCTCGTCGCGAGGCTGAAGCTGAGCAGAGTTCGCCTTCTACGGAGGGACGAAAATCAGCTACCCCGTCACAACCACCAGCGGTGGAAGCGACGTCGAGCGTCGAATCTCCCGTCCCTTCGACGTCGGGGGAAACCGAGGAGGACGTTGTAGTCGGTCCTCCGCCTACCCTGGCCCTTTTGCCACCGTCAAGCACTGCGGGGACGAGCACCGGGGATATGGAGATAATCCCTGGCGAAAATTTGACGATCCAGGCCTCGCTCTTGAGGGATCATGCCGAGTACCAGGCGTTGGATGAAATCGGCAACGGCGCCTACGGGACTGTGTACAGGGCCAGGGATGTTACGAGCCGGCAGGTTGTGGCCCTGAAGAGGGTCCGCGTACCGATCACCGACGACGGACTACCGGCGTCGACGCTCAGAGAAATCGCCGCCCTCAAACAACTCGAAGGCTACGAGCACCCACACATTGTGAGTAGAACGTTGGCCGTTGATAATTCAAACCGTACAATTATCTAACGGGTACTCGAAGTAGGATTCTCGATTATTTACTTGCGCATTTTATTTCCTGAATCATTACTCTCAGGTCCGACTTTTGGACGTATGTCAGGGTCCCTACTTGACTCTACCATCGGGAGACGAGCCATCGGAAACTATTAACCGAGGGTTGATGCTGTGGCTCGTGTTCGAGCATGTAGAACGAGATCTGGCCTCGTTCATGAATTCCTCTCCATCGTCAGGTATCCCTGGCGATACGATAAGGCAAATGTCCAGGGAGATACTCCTCGGCGTAGACTTTCTCCACACCCACAGGATCGTTCATCGCGATCTCAAGCCACAGAATTTGCTCGTCACGAGCCAAGGACGAATAAAAATCGCTGACTTTGGCCTCGCGAAGACCTACGACTTTGAAATGCGGCTCACCACCGTGGTGAGTTTTCAGAACAGCCTCTAAAAATCTACTTGGGTCTTATACAAGTATATTTCGGGAAGAAAGATTATTGATGAGAAAGAAGATTAATGGGATTATTTATTCCTCGTCCCAGGTCGTCACGCTGTGGTACAGATCACCCGAAGTACTATTGGGATGCCCTTACGCGACTCCGGTCGACATCTGGTCTGTCGGATGCATAATAGCCGAGTTATGCAGGCTAGAACCGCTCTTTCGAGGAACTAGCGAAGGCGATCAGCTGGACAAAATATTTCGGTAAGCATAAAATCGTCTGGTTCCTACCATTTATTCGTTTCTATACTTTTTTCTTATTTTTTCTCCCCCTTTTTTTTTCTCTCTTTCACAACCTCGGAAACTTATTTAAAATTAATTGCCGCTATCAGCGGACGTACGTCGTTCCGATGATGTCTCAGGTGCGAATTGTACAACCGATGTTTGTTCGTTCACGCGTCATCACGTCTCCATGGAACATAGACGTATACATAGTACATACATATGGATACATAACATACTATATACGTGCCAACGATAATTAATTGCCTTTATAAATAATATTTTTTGGAGTTCGGGAGGAAAGTTCAATCCACCTCGAGTATGTGTCGCGTTAATTTACACGACGAGCTAAAACACGATTCTGCGATCTCGTTATAAATCCGTTTCCGACGAAATTTAGGTGTATCACTTTTTCAGGGTAATTGGGACTCCTTCGCTGCAAGAATGGCCTGATAACGTGTCTTTGACCTGGTCGGCGTTTCCCTATCGACGCCCGCAACCATTGAGATCTATAATCCCCGATCTCCCCGATTCAGGACTGGATTTGATACAAAGAATTCTCACCTTCAACCCGCACAGTCGTTTGACGGCATCCCAGGCCCTCGCCCATCGATACTTCACGGACGAAAGTTCTTGATGAATCGATACGAACAGGGTCAATTATATTCACCGCTTATCCGCGATCGGTCGATAATAATTAACGAATTTTATACAATTTATTAATGTATATTAGTCCTCGAGGCCGATTATGGGATCGTACAGATCCCAGGAGGTATACGACGGTTCTATACCCATGCACATTCACACGTATACATTAGAAATCAGAAATCATTCCAGAGAGGCCATAGCTGCAGAGGAAAAGCCATAATAATCGATACCTATCAATGATAGGCGATCTAGATCAAGTTATTCAAACTCTCGCTCGCGTTTTACGATGCTCAATATTTCTTTGCCTCTTTTTCTCCTTCTCCTCCATTTCGAACCGTTTAGTAATATGAGGATAGATCTTATTGTGAGTTTGTACCCCTCACCGTTTAACACCCGAGTTTCTCATAGGGATGGAACTCGGAGCCTCGGGTCCATTTCTTCCCTAATTTCGAAATTCCCTCGCCTTTCCTTTCCTCGTCTAATCTATTTCTCGTTCTCTATTCAATTTAGCAATTATGAACGAGCATAACTATGTATGTAAGAAAAACTTTGTAGATACCACTTGAATATTGGTTCACCGCGGCTGGCGCCTGTTAATACGCTTAAAGAAAACCCCTTGTTCATCAGTGCGAAAGCAGTTCTGTTTTTAAGGTCGGCGTTCTCCCGGCTATCGACTTTCGCCGCCTATATCATCATCATAGGTAAAGAGATGTATGCCAGCGCGCAGGGGACGGTTCGCAGAGTACAATTCGCGAAATATTCCCCAAGGTAAATTTATTAATCTCGTTCAAGCAAGTAGGATATACCATAACAGGTATACATATATATATATATATATATATATATATATATATATATGTATATACCTATGTATCCAGGTATACCCTGTAGTAATTAACATGTATATACCTATGTAAACCGTGTGCACGCGCGTGGAATATACACACGCGTATCGCATACGGATACAAGTATATTATTTGAGACTGGAGTCTTTTTCTGACTCGTATTAGAAACATCGGAGTGACTTAGAGATCTTCCGTACAAAAAAGTACTGCCATAACATTAAGGATTAAGATAACAATTATAGTACGCGATATGATAATTATCACTGAGCCAATAGGCAAGAAATAGACTTTGTGCGTCTCGTATGCACCATATACATATCTATATGTATAATACAATCCGCCATCACCGCGCGTTAAAACGTCAGATTTTCAAGATTTTCGATTATCAACCGCAGCGCACCACCCTTACATATACTATATTTCGTTTCGCTCGTGAATCACAATCGCAAGTCGAAGGTCGCGAATAAATTTAAGAAATATATGTTTAAATATAGAGATAATAAAAATAGATTTTATACTTTTGTATTTAATAGAGATGTATAGTTTCATTTTCATCGCTTCTGCTTATACCCGCATCACCTGTTTCGAACCATATACCTATATGGGGACACGTGGTCACGCCCGTCCACCAAAGACCAAGTAATTATTATTCTCCCATAATTATATGAATATAGGATTCTGCGACGAGTAGTTACAGATCCTTTTACCCGTCTTACAGCCCTTCTACACCCTCTATACGAAAAGTACTAGAATCGCCTTCGCCTGTACGATTCCGGAGCTAATAGCAGCAGCTAATATTTTACAGACAAATAACTGCATGGGGTCTCAATTATTTACAAGCAACTGGAACCTGCGGTCACACCTGAATCTCAAAACAAATTTGCTGGAATTCTTGACAGATTGGACATATTTTCAGAAATTTTTGGACACCAAGCCCGAGGTGGGATTGAATTTTTCGCGCCGTACGGTCGGCTGTCGCGCAATGCATTATCGATCGATTACATTCTTTGAATCGACGATATTTCTCGAACGATTGCCGAGGGGATGAAGAATAAACGAATAATTGATAACAATAGTAAATCAGCTCGAATCGCGAATGGACCATCGTTTTCCCCGCGTTTCTAATTACCATGCGGTTGATATCGAACTTAGCTCTAATTACGTTTAAACGATTTCCGCGTCTCTATCCGGTGGGATCAGCTGTTCCCTCGTACCTTTCGTACAGAATCAGAAAGATGGCGACCGAGGTTGAAAAGTCTCAGGCTGCGGCTCCCGGCGGTGATACGATATTTGGCAAAATATTGCGGAAGGAAATACCCTGCAAATTTATCTACGAAGACGACCTGGTAATAATTCATCCACGACACATCTACCTATTACTCAATTGTCAGTTCCATACGCCTTGGTCGACCTTTGTTACGTCAACGTAGTCGGCTGATTGACAAATGATTCTTCTTTTCAATTATCTCGCTTCTAATTAATCACTGTCGATCCGTAGAAGGGAACAATATAACGCGCGCTAATCGTTGGATTATTTTATTATTTTCAATCTTCTCGCATATTTCATTTATACGGAGAGCGAGAAACAAATAAATTGGAGAAAAACCGGACATGACATAACCTACACGTTCTTTTTACGATATACAGTGCGTCGCCTTCCATGACCTCAACCCGCAAGCACCGGTTCATTTCTTGGTCATACCGCGGAAACCAATTTCCCAACTAGCCCTAGCCGAAGAGGGCGACAAACCGATACTCGGACATCTGATGTTTATAGCGCAAAGTGTCGCCAAGGAACAGGGTCTGACCAACGGTTTTCGCCTAGTTGTGAACAACGGGAAAGACGGGGCTCAGTCCGTCTATCATTTGCATCTCCACGTTATGGGCGGTAGGCAACTGGGATGGCCACCCGGCTAATTATTCTTTTAACATCTCTTTCCGGCACCGAAAATACTGGGTTTTTCGGTAAATGGTAACACGAAACTTTGTACCTACTACGTGGCTCTACATTAACACCGATGAATAAACTGAGAAATCCTTGATATCCATTTTACTATAGGCTTTCCTTCCGACCGAACAATTATGATCGTATACGACTAGATACAGGCAGTTCTAAGATATTAGCAAAACTACGCGACAGCGTGTGTCTGAAGATTGGAAGCCTGGTTTTTATTTGAAAAACGGGAAGATCCTCGCATACGCCACGTCGCCTCCTACCGGATTATTGATTTCTAAAATTACAGGTGATTACCGGTGATAAAATAACGCAGGCTTAAGGATTTGAGGAAAAAAGCTTCTTTATTTATCGATAATGAGGTTCTAACAGAGTTTTGTCAATGTTTTTCATATACTTTAAACTCGTACTGTAGCCCTGCCTCCTCTTGGATTCCCTCAGGCACCTCAGGATCCCTGTTTGAAGAAAATAATTGGTTAAATTTCAATATGGGTTTCCCCCAGTCATTATATGTATAATACCCGATTTATACAGATGCACGTGGGGTGCACTTACTTCACCAATTTAAACTCGTCACCAATCGGTGGAAAGAAGGTGTCGCACTCGAAGTATTTCTTCACTTCGGTCAAATACAATCTGTGAAAACTTGGAGACTTCATAGCCGCCTGAAACACGAAAAGGAAGAGCATATAAGTATATAGATCTCGTAGCTCAGCATTTGGTAAGCAATTTTTTTTTAAATCCTGCAAAGAGCCTGTGGACCCACTTCATAGACTGTACTACCGCCAATAACCCAAATCCTTTCGATTTCATCCCTGAGTGGCGATTGCCTAAATTTTTCCAAAGCATCGGGTAAGCTTTTGCAGACCATAGCCTCGTCGCCCAGATCCCTGAAACAAAGGAAAAGACCAGACACGATTATTCTTCATATTCATGGTCTATCGTAGAAATACGATAATAATTGCATTTCGGCAGGGGTAGGGAATAATTACAGGTCCTGGCTGGACAGTACAACATTGATTCTGTTGGTCAAGGGTCGGTACTTGGCGGGCATCACTTCCCAAGTCCTTCTTCCCATAAGCACGACGTTCCTCTTGGCTGGATCTTTAGTCTTTGTTGTCAGCCGCGTAAAATAGGCCATCTCGTTTCTATAGAAGGGCAAAATTTCGTAACAGATTTTCGGGGGCATCGGGTTACCGCCGTACTTCCTCGTGCTTACTTTAAACGCCAGGGAAGTCGTCCCTTGATTCCTATCCCCATGTTTTCGGACGCTGCAGCGATTAGATCGAGTTTCAAAGGCATCTTGGTATAGCCCTCGTTTCTCGTCAGTTGCGACTTTAATATTGCAAAATCGAACGTCTCCCTCGCATCAGGGTGGTCCACGCGCTGCCCTCTTCAACCCAATACGTCGCGGTCTGACTTTAAACGCCATGATAACCTGTTGAGCAGCGTTTGAACACGATTGGTCGTACGTTCTCGTCATTCTTTGAAATATTAAATTAACACAACGGTGTGACATTGTGAATTGGAACTCTTAGCTCGGAATTTCGTCACGAGATGGATTCTGGAATAGTGCCCCGAAAAATCGAGCCCCAGCGACGGCTATAGAAATTCAAGAGCCCCAAGTCAGATGAATGAGTTTTTATTTCATTTGATATCATTTACACGGGCCTAGGTATCGAATCACGTTGAAATAATTGGGGAATAGTGCGGAGAGTGCCGGCTATACTCTTTCCCATTATCTCTATAGAGCATACGATGAGATTCGAAATAATTTTTGAATTTTCCATTAAAATCCCGACCATTTCCCAATACTCTCGGACGTCGTTGAAAACGGTAAGAAAGTATACGCGCTTGCGCACCCAGCTCGGAGCTGAACGCGTAGAAATCCAATAACTTCCGTAAGCGACGAAAAATATCACGGACCGTTGAAAGTCCGACGTCTTTTCCCCGTACAACTTTCCGAAAAATCATCTCATACACATCTAAGGTGAGCGAAAAAGTATCCGCAATGTATATAATCGCGGTTGGACCCAGCGGAATATTTTTCCTATACACATATTACGTGGATTGCGTTAAATTCTCAACCGTGAAGTGTCACTATGGCCAGCCAATGCCAATGTCATACCTAAGCGATACTTTGGAAGATTTAATTCACCTATTCGTATGAAAAATAATATTTGATCGATTTCATCGTTGCTAAATAATCATCTTTGCATCCTTTGGAAACTGGAAGAAATTGCCTTGAGTCAGTAACTAGTAGTTTTACGATTCAAGAATCGGCTGAACTTCCGTCCGTCTGTGAAATAGGGTTATGTACATTTTTCTTTCGACTCAGTTTTCACCTTCAATTATTCTTGATTCTATAGTTTTCTCTCGCGTAAGCTGGTCCATTCGTCCTCGTGATATTGGCTGAAAGTCGATAGGGGTAACACTCGATAATGCGAGGGAATTGGTTCTCATTGTAGAATGTCTGGCCGCGAAGGAGGCAAGAAAAAACCGCTGAAGGCGCCGAAAAAGGAATCTAAAGATTTGGACGACGAGGATATGGCGTTTAAGCAAAAGCAGAAGGAACAGCAAAAAGCGATGGCGGAGGCTGCGAAAAAAGCAGGCCAGAAGGGACCGCTCGTCAGCGGCGGGATAAAGAAGTCTGGAAAAAAGTGACCCTCATATTTATCGAGCATCAATATAACATACAAAAGTTCTAACAACTGCCTGGATGATACAATAATTATAAATCTAAAATAATGGAATTTGCCCGTACGTTTTTATTGTCCGTTTATCTTCACCCGCGATTATTTGTACGGATCTTCGACCTTTGTAAATAAAAAACGTGACATAGAATTATCTCACAGTTTTTACCGTGCGACATTATTCTTTTCACACGTTTTATTTTGTCTTGGAAAAAATTGTATAATGAATAGTTTTACGATTAGTTTTAAACTTATTCCCCGAGTCATGAGTCTTTCCAATTTCATATTTTGTTAAAAGTGAGTGTGCCGAGTAACGAAGTAATTTACATCATTCGAACCAACGAGCAGAAGGCTGCTGGTCTGTAAATAACACGCAAATCTGTACGAGATACCTAATTTAATTTGCAGAAGAGTCTGAGCTCTGTAGATCAACCGACTATCACAGTGGTTGGAATTATCTGAACGCATAGCCTTCTGCCATTGATCGTTGGATCTGGATTTCAATTTTTGAATAATTTACATTTCCCAAATGAGCGTAGGCGGAGAGATCGTAATCAAAGTTTCAAATTCAAAGAGTATGTAGAAATCTTAACACACGATTTGTAAATCGATCTCTTATCATTGATATTGTACAGTGTGATACGTGTGGGAAATAATTATTTCAGATGGTGCTGAGAATGATCTTGATGCTTTTTTAAAATACATTCATTTTTTCGATTTTCATCTCTGGACGAATCGGCTCTCGTTTGCTGGACTTTTGAACCTGGAATCTTCGGTACGTAGGCGTGTCCGGGATTATTCGTGGATTCGCACGTAGGAAAGTGAAAACGCCTGCACACAGGCAATTCATACATCACGATTAGCATATCGTTTCCCATGTAGGCAATGGGCACGTGATTTACGTAAGGAAAACCGACCTCTCGATTGTTTTACCAGTTCCCTATATTGCGCATTCACGAATACTCCCAGTACTATATGTATACGAAGTGTAGACAGTCCAAGAAACCAGTGATGCGTGATAACTGAATCGCCGTCATTAATCTTACGCAATTTATACTTATTCATTATTCAATATTCTATCGGTTATTCGTTGGCGTATGAATTCGAGAATCGATCTACGCATTATACTACCAAACCATGTAGACGCGATGATCGCCGTTCGATGAATTATTCATTTATTTATTCACAATTTTACTCCGCGCTAATCTCTGCGTGATCGGAAAATACGGAAATTCATTGGTCCAGCTAGGCAGTGGGGGGGCAGCGAGGGAGGGGAAATCGCCTCGCAATAGCGTCGGAAATTCAGAACAAGGAAGCACAGCTGACTACCATATGATCGCGACTGCTGCCAACCTGGCGGCGCAGAATCTTTCTCGCGTACAACGTGTGGTAGGCGAATTCGCGGTTTTATCACATTTATCGGTGTTAGACGTGCGTCGTCCCTTCACTGTAATATCGTTTTATGCTGAAATTTAATAATATTTCTTAAATCTACTGGCCCGCGTGCCGATTTACTTTCGTTAAATATTCATCGCTGACGTCTGACGATAAATATCATGGTTGAGCAAAGCCACGTGTCGAACACGTTCGTATTACATAGCATGTATTTATTTTTATCCAGCAGAAAGAAGCGAGAGATTTAATTATACCTGAGAAAATATTTGACAAGTCTATACGAGAAGGAAACGTCGGAATATTACGATTCCCGATTTTATAAGGACACCTGCATACACACGTAATTATATTCCATGTATTTATCAACGCATAATCCGCGGCGCAGTACCTATAATGTATGTCAATCTGTACGGGAATAATTTTCTTTCCGATTGCATCAAACTTGTCAAGGCACGTGTGTCGTATACGTATAAAATGACTAAAATTAGCCAGTTTATATGCTATTATTATTGCGTCTTTCGTTTTGAGATGCGTTCAGGCCTGTCCATTCGCGATGCGGTATAAATAAATGTGTGATTATCCACTCTTATAGTTTGAAAAAAGGAAATTAAAGAAGTATGAAAACTGCTGCAGTTCGTTACAGTATATTATTCTATACGAAAAAGTTGAAAGACCGAAGGTCAATGTTAGAGTGACATGTGACGTGTGGTAAGAAAAAAAAGCATCGTCCGCAGATTCGCCTCTAACTAAATCGCAAATTCTCGGGCAGCAAAGTCCGATAGAAGTGTAACGGCAATCAATGTTGAATCTAGTCGACCCCCGTGTTATTTTCGTGCCGAGCGCCACCCGTGTTGGTATCCCTGGCCCGAGGCCCGAGCTGTCACTCCGCAGCTCAGTTGGCAACAGACCTTCGGTCTGATCGTGAGGTTGCGTCAGGTTGCGTGTGTTCCCATTACAGTTTCGTCTGGACTTGTTCGTTTGATAGTTTCCGTGGGCAATAGTAGCTATTGCCGAGAGCAAAGTGGTGCATTTCACGTGAACCGAACCCACCGTCATTCTCTGACGATTGTGTCAACCCATGGGGTTTAAAATGGCGAACATTTGACCACACGAGATCAGCTCCAGGCTCGGGTGTTTCGTGCTGTCGTGATCGGAACGTATTTGGTGAGTACTTTTCTTTTTCTTCTTTATCCCCACCTCGATAATCCTCTCGATCGTATTTATCGCCGCCCCATGGGTTGCCAGGCGCCCGTTTATTTTTCTCTTTATTTTTCGAGTCTTTTTTTCTCCCCTCTGTTTCTATTTTTCGGTTTGTTTTTCTTTCTCTTTATCGCTAGTTAACCACGATTCTATCTAGAGTCACGTACGTGTGTATCCTATACGTCGTATACCTCGGCAGCGATCCTGCTTAATAAGATCTTCGTGAATAAAGTTCGCGTTAACAACCTGTGCACGGCATGATTAACATTGAACAGGGGGAGACCCTATGTTGCACCATATTGTTAAGTATTGAGACATGTCGCGTCGTGCCACATAGGGCAATGCATGGAAATCTCAATCGTATCTATCTGACACGTCTGGCCAAGGTATTAACGCTGTTACATAACGTCGCGTTTCAAGCAATCATACGATCATAATTTAAACAGCGATCAGTTTCGTTTTTTTTTCTTTTTCTTTTTCTTTTTCTCTTTCACAAGGCTGTCGTCCGTTAGATACAACGAATGTCTGTCAACGAACGTAGGTATTACGTATATTTACGTGCATCCCATGTATACAAGAGATAATTATAAAATCGTGCAAATATTTTCACTCTCATCCGAAAAGTTGATCTGTTCAGCGTTATACTTGTACGACTGTTAAATATACATACCGATGCACAGGCTTATTTATTATTATTATTATTATTATTATTATTATTATTATTATTATTATTATTATTATTATTGTTATTTTTATTCGTTTTCAAAGACACGCGCTGCTCTTGGCTCGTCAGATACTTTTCAAATTTGATAGTCAGGTGCCAACTGAATACTAAACACTTCCGAGTATGAATCTTCCAATTTCACAAGAAACTGATTTCGATTTATCTAACGGATGAGATAACTGAGAATCTGAATTATTAGATCGCGTTTGAATTTCTACCTGCTACCTATCTATTTGTACAATTCTCGAGTGCCCATGGGGCTGATTGTGAGACATACTTGATCACTCTAATGACTTATTCATTTGGTTTGTGACGCATCGCGAAACGGAATTTCAGGCCTGTGACATTGGGTGAAAAATTTTTCACAATCGTTGCGAGAATATAAAGCTGAAAATACAGCACTTTGAACAATAAGAAAACCTCATTTGCATTGCCGTCAGACACCTCATGCTCTCCCCACGCACGAATCACGATCAAAGATCAATCGGTACCCAATACCGTAGAGTAGTTTATTAATATGAGAACAACGAGTCGTGGAGTTAATAATTGATTGATGAAAACAAGGAAAAACGAACGGCTAGATCTGGGTGAATTAGATGAGCAAAACTCTATATCGGAGAGAAATTTTCATTGAACAAATCTCAATTTGTAGACTGTAAGGGCGAAGGAACAAATAGGTATTTGGCGTTTCGGCGGAGAAAAAGCTCGTACAACAAAAAAAATCATTCCCCGCTACAACGGAGCTGTTCGTATGCCTTAATGTGGTCATGCACGTGAAACACACGAGTCTCGGTGTAAGGCTGAAACGAGCTATTGCACGGTTACGTACGGTCATACTCACGTACTTATGTATATATACACATACATGTATATGCCTATATCTCCACACTCGGTACACGTGCGCGCGCAGTCGCGAACCTTCGTCCGAGCATCGCCTAACGCACACATAAACCGCGAAAATAATCAGCCGATATATATACCTAAATGTATATACCTATATCCAGTATCTAGCGTCTGATCAATGGTTGAGGTTTTTTTTTTATAATCGGGGAATCTGGTCATCCGGTGGCTACTGATAAGTCGCAACGTCGTCAGCTGTGTTGGTAAACATTTTTTATTCGACGCGCGATCTGCAAGATCAGTCTTATGGGTATATGGAAAACCGCGAGACATCGCGACGCGCGTGTACTTTGTTCGCATAACGTAATAAAAACATTAGACAACACAGACGTACACGGGTCGTTGATGTCGTTCTAAATTCGTCTGATTATCCGACCTAGTTTACGCGTCGCGTTTTTATTTAGGTCGAGCAAAAGAGATACGCTGCAGCTAGGGCAAACCAAATGCGAGAATCGCACCACTGCACTCGCGTACGTATACGTATACGTGGCACATCTAATACGTATGTGCTGACGCTATGCGTGATTCAAATATAGGATACATATTATACCTATACGCGTATTCTTTCACCGGAAATAGCTGATACTAGCAGACTTTAATCATCCTCCTTCTCCTATACGACTCGCAAATCTACTCCCCGTAACCTCTGACGCGAGAAGACACGTAATGGATCGCGAAAATGAGCCAAAAAAAAAGGACAAGGCTAGTGGACTTTCGCATGTGAATAAACATATGCATGGTGTGTCATATGATCATATCGTCGAATGATTCGTGATTTAGTTCCGCAATCAACGCGTCTTTGACTCGGACCCATGGTACGCGTATGGGAAATAGGCAATTTTCCAGATTCGCCAAAATCAGCTGAATCGGCCGAGGGGGGATCGTCCTTGATTACTTTTTGTTTTCGCAATGCTTCTCACTGTTATCTTTGCACGCCTGGGGCTGCAGGGGTCGATGATCTCCGCCGCATTCAGTCCCGTGAGACACGTATGTTTGAAATTGTATTCTTCTCCTATAGGTAGGTATACCAATATGTTGTACCTATATATGGTACTTTTCCGCGCAAAGATTCGCGGATCGTGCGCAACGAAGGTTGTGTACAGCTTCGTACTCTTCCGATTAGTAAATTCCCGTAAGATTTTACAATGGATACGCAAACTAAACGGTTAATAACTAGACTTACTGGTGAAAAATCGGCAAGAAATTATTCTTATAATTCGGCAGAAAATCTCAAGCGGACGATAAGAGAGAAATTTTCACGCTCCGCTATAACGCTCGACTAGCCTTTTCCTACACCTATGCATATATATACCTACCCATCGCTGTAATAATATCATGTTATGTATACTTTCCTCCGCGATGTGGATGTGTGTGTTATTTTGCCGTTACGCTAATCGTGCGATAGTTATTAGCTCGTTACGTGATCGGCCCTCAGAAGTCACGTGACATTGGTCTCCATAACCCGCGACCACTGTGTTTCCTTGCCAATTTGTCACGCGACAGACACACTACCCCCGTCTTCGATGCGGTTTTTACACACATACGTTGGTTCACGCTATTAATCAACCGACCAAGCGCACACGCGCACACACGTAAGCTTCCGTTACTGTCGGTTCAATTAAAAAACTTGCGAAAATTTTTGCGCTAGTTCAAATTCAAATAATAACTAACGCGGAAGAAGAAAATCAACGATTCTTGAATCACGTGTCTGGCTTCGTATATGCATACGTGTTCGTACCCATTACGTGAAATAATTAACGTCACTATACCCGCAGATAGTAATAGTAATAGTAATAGTATTAGTAATAGTAATAGTGGGTTGCGAGGTACCCTGGCTACAATTTATGCCTACGGTGGACAAGCTTCTCGCGAGATATACTCCATACACACACGCACACATGTATATGTTTATATATATATACACGTATATGCCTATAGCTACGGACGTGAGTTGCATAATGTCAAAGAGGCGTAAGATAGGTAACCTAGATTAGCATAACGAATTGCCCCGTGCGTTTCTACACCCGCATCGACATTTGATTTGGAAAAGTAGAATTTACAGATTGTACGGAGTTTTCGTATGGATAATTTTGTATCGTATCGATGAATGATTCAAAATCGCGACACATATTCGTCCGTCTTATACCAGCAGTATATACGGTTTTCAAATTAAGTTTAAATCCTTACTCATCGTATGATGGGTATATACCTGTGTGTGTGTGTGTATAATTGTTGTTAGTGGAGCGGTGGAAATCGAGAGCAGTAAACTCGTCGCACTCTGCAAGCGTTAACAACGCGAATTGTGTATAAATGTAATCGAATGGTCTACGGGAGATATTGGTATAGCATTTACAAATGTTTGCGTTACATTTGAATAAATTCAATAATCATTCGCTCTCGCGCAATTGTCAGTTTGAATAACTTATCGTAATGCAGATACGAATTAACCATACATTATTCATAATTGCGGACTCGATTGACGGTCGAAAGTTTAAAGTTATCGTCGCTTTTTGATATTGAATGATATAGGTACACCTGTATTAATACAGTAATCGATTTTTAATGTCTCTATACTATTACGAAACTCGAAATAGTATATTGTATGTACAAATACGGCTGCGAATCGTCGAGCGAGCGGGAAGACACGTACACTTACCTATACCTTTAACGGTGGAAAAATACCGGGGAAATCAGAAACTTAAGCCGCGATTTGTAATACTTGTACACGTACACGTATACGTCCATGTATGTACATGCGCGATGTCTTACGTTTATACAGCTGTTTGGCGAATTTACTTATACGTATGTATATTAAACGCCTGCTCAGCCTTACTGCGCGGTATTTAGAAAGAAATTATCTTTTCTATTCCCTTTTTCTCTGACCCGTGAAATTCTACGCGGATTAGTTCGTCGAATATTAACCCTGAACGGGGAACGGTACGGGAGACCTTATTTTCACTGCAATTTAACCGTGGAAATTAAGAAGTCAGATTACGTAGATAATTTCACACATCGGGTTTCCCGTTAATCTCGTTATTCTCCTTTCGGTTACCTATATCGCGCTCGGCATCTATAATACCTACACGATACGTACACGAAAATTCTTTGTCTGTTGTGCTGTTAGTTTTAAACAATTTTGGCCCGAAGAGGAGGCAGCCGACCTTCGCCGCGCTCACATCAGTCCGTACAGCCACTCGATTTCTTTTTGCTCATCTATCTGTATACATTTATTATAATTTATTCATTAACGTAAATTATAATATGGAAGAGGCCGTATATAGATAGATGTATATACATGCATACACACATATATATCTATATACACATACACGTATATGACAGTGTTGTCTCGGGTTTCCTTCGCGGTCATTTCACCATCTATGCAACTAGCCTATATGATCGATTTTACATCACAGGTTACAATGAGCTGTAGAAATTTCTTACATGATTAACCTTGTAGCTACGTATAGGTGTGTGTATAATATATATGTATATATATATATACATATATACATACATACATACACATAGGTGTATATGTGTTGTACAGTATACGTGTGTTCAGTGTTAAAACGTCAACAGTTTCGTTCACCACCGCTATAATGTTTCGCTAGATCTATTCCGTACTCGTGGGGAAAAGGAAATGTTAATAATCCGTTGCTGCATTCGTCGGCTGAAGGAGAAACGGAAATTCATATTATATGGTGTAACGGCTGTGAGCCGAGTTCGTAACACTTTCTAAAAGGTTTTCCTACCAACCAAGGTGTAGAATTGTGTGCCGTGGGGCTACGTATAGTTATGCTAGTTTTATTTTATACAAGTCGCGATTTTGTACAGACATCTCTATTTCCCTTATAACTGCAAGCCGCGATCGGTGATAGTACAAGCGTTGTACCCTGAACGTGCCTGTAACGTTCTACCCTTTGGTTCTACCGTGTCAATTTCCAAGTCCCTGTCTGAAACTCGCTGATTGTGTGAAAAATAGGAAGAAGATATAGAAAAAAAAGAAAACCGAAGTACCTCCGATCTTCGATCTTCGATATCCTTTTTGCCCCCCAATCTTTTGCCCGAACCGTGTATAAAGAAAATTTCGTGTCATATCTCCGTCTATCGTCCCGTGTATTTAATTTTCTCTCAAAGACTAATGAGTAACGACTAATGACTCGTTCCTCGCACCAACAAGTTCCGTACACTCGGATTGCGGTGAAATGAAAGTATGTCTGCCGACATTCAGGTCGTTCGAAAACTAGTTAACGCAACGCCCAGGTCTAATTTCACCGTTGTTAGTTAATCGTTCGGGCTTGCGGCTTGCCCACTCGCTCCCTGGTTTTGTACCCAACGGCGAACTTGGCGTTGCAGCTAACAATAAAATTCATTTACTTACTTGCTTTCGAACTGTCGCGAATAAACCCAATGATCATTCTCCACCTGCCAATCGTAACCCGCACCGTTACTCTAATTTTTCATTTCACGCTATTATTCTCATTATCATAATTCCTCGCAATAGGTTTTCTCCGGTATTACGCGTATCGCGATATCCCGAGGTGTCACAGTATCTCATTTATTCCCACGTACAAGTCAATTGAAAAACGCATGTATAGATTGGCGATGAACTGTGTTCAGTTACACGGATAACATTAGGTACACTTCGAATTTGTTTCCCCTTTTATATATATACATATATACTTTCCGTTCTCTGCGTTAAATTAGATTTTGTATGTACTACCTACCTGTTTCCTGCAGTCACAGTGAAATTGAATCTGTATATTATTAGCCTATGCCTATACCTATACCTATACCTGTACTCGGGGGCTACGGAGGTTTTACCGATGAAAACAGATGACACATTCTACGTCCTTGTAACGATAAAAGTCTCATTCGATTATAATAATATGAATAATTATTATTGATGTGAGACAAAACAATCGCCGCGGCGCAAATTAATGACCCCGGCTAATTAGTAGGTATGATTATACCTTACACAGAGTACCCACTGCAGTAGTAAATCCCGTGGTATAATGACAATGTGCTCTATAGCGTGTATAGATCGATAAACAGACGTCAGTAGTTGTATGTGTATTATAAACTCCCATTCGGCAAAAAGGTCCTTGCTGTTTTCTGTTTAGCCTCCGCGAATTATTTCTCGTATCTGAACGGAGGTCAGTGACCGTCCAACGCATACAATTCTGAATAAGTAGCCAGTGATCATGAAGAGCAGTCTAAACTTTCAACTCGTGTCGTTGTTCGTCGTTCTAGCTGCCGGTTTAAAATAGCGCGAATGCCCTGTAACCGCATACATTCCCAAATTTGCGGTCGAATATTTCAATTTTATTAATCATCACGTTTTTTGTTATATCGTTGATAACTCGAAAGTAGGGTACAGATTTTTTCTTTGCTATTAGCTCCGATTTAGTATCTCTTTGGTCCAACGGGATGGGATAGCTGTACATAAAAATCTGTAGCGTAGCTTAATTGGATCGAAATTCAGTAGCCGTCAAAAACCAAGGATATAACTACACAATGCATACTCTTTGCTTGTATACCCGTAATGTAATGTAACAGTACCTATATCCTGTCGTCAATTGCACGTGAGGTCAAGTGACTGGCCGACGTTTCTAGATTTGCTGGATCCGGAGGAGCGCCCCAGATATATATATTTTTTTTATATTGAAATCAATTGGAAGATCGTTTTCTCATTTCAATTTATTTTATCGCGAGTTTTCACGCGGCGTTATATTTCTTTCGAGTAAATAATAACCGCAACAAACTTTCGTCGCGGTAATACCTACGCGGCTTTTTACGAGCCTCAGTAGGTCATCGTGCGTACATTTGAGCTGAACATACCTATGCTGATACACATATCGGTTTGGGATAGCTCATTTAAATTGTGACTGTAGCTGACGTGGCTGCGATTGAAAGGTGAACGGAAACGTGGACGTACGGGTTGAGATATAGTTCGGAATTGGATTTGGAAATTGCTAGTGCTTTGCCACTCTATTTGTTTGCCACCCTATTTATTTGCATAAAAACTCGCGAAACACAGCTTTCGATACGAAATATAGTTCGCGATCGGTAAATCATATAACATGTACTTGAATCGATACACGCGATGCGTGATTCCTTACTAAAGGTACGTGTGCGTGACTTTATCGGGAAAAAGTGCCTCCCCGCTTGAATGAGCAATCGGATTATTTATTTATTATCAATGATTCATTAACGATTTCGACAACGTATGATCGTCACTCCACATACGGGAGACCCACCTAAACGAAGGTGATCCTACGGCGATTAACCGTCGATCAGTAGATTGAAGAATTCATAATTCATAATTATAACTCATAAGGCAACTGACGTTTGTGAGAGAAAAATCGAAGGATTATTTGCAAGAAGGAGAGAAATTGATTTTGCAGCTATTATATCGAGGGCTAGGAACCAGAAGGGCGTAGTCCACAAAAAGCCTGCGGCATACGACCATCGTTTATTATTATAGTCAATATCGTAGCTCTTGGGGTTCCATTTTAGGTCCGGCTGATCTGAAATAGAATTACCAAGAGTCCCTTCGAGCAGCTCGCGCCTGACCCATGGTTGCGTATGTGTGCGTGCGTGCGTGTCTAGTTGCCTGCCTGCCTGCCTACCTACCATCGGCCTTTAACACCGCCTGATCGTCCTCCGTCTCGCTCACTCGCTGCGCTTTGACAGATCAGCATCTGACCTGCCGGCAGCGCCGCGCGGCCTTCCGATCAGCTGTTCGCTGCGGCCATCTTTTTTCTCGGCCAGCTGTGCCGTAGTCAGCGCTCAGCTGACCTCGCTGCCGCACGATGTGCTCACCGAAGACAGGCGAAAATCCTACCCTCACACGAAACGCGACACTCTGATACCGAACGTACGCTATATACCTATGTATACATATATATATATATATATATATATATATATATCCACATATGCATACACATGTATACACACGTATTTCTATATGCATGTGTATTTATTGAGCATGCGCGCATCTACCTAGGCAACTAATCACCGATTCAGATTCTAATACCACGATCAATGTATATATGTATATACACCTGTGATATACATGGATGCACGATTTTCACGAGGAACGAAAATTCTTCAAACGACACATAGGTTGGCTATTATATTCCTTTCAATTTTTCGAACTAATCTAATTTTCGTAGCTTATTGAATCAATTTCGGTTGAGCCACCAGGGGCTCTTTGGATGGTGGCCTCGTCACTGGCTGTAAAAGTGTATACAATACCCATGTAGAAGCTCAGGGAGTACTGCACGATCAATAAACATCAGCCTTGACACGCTATCCCTCTCATTGTCGGAGTTATACAGATGTCGAGGCTCTTTTTATTTTTTTTTCTTCCTTTTTTTTTCCAATTTTCCATACCTAGGTATATGTATAATCTTTGGCGCACAATGAAAAATCCGATTGCTCCTCGCCCCCATCTAATTTCACCTGCACCGATTCATTATTCGATCGAATAATGATATTCATTCAATGCAAACACGGATGGAACTCGAGAGTTATAGTCACGTAACGATAAACCTACCTAACAAGTAGGTGCAGGGTGTAGTGTCACTAGCTGGCGAGAAGATCTTTCCACAGGATGATTAATTATCACGACGGAGACGAGACAAGACGCGTGACGTAGTTCAACGCAATCATCGCGTTTTACCCAATGAAAATAACCGCTAAACGTGCTAAACTTTTAGAAGCTGTAAGTAGGTGACCCTCAGTTGACCAGAGACCTCCCACGGAGCTGGCGGGCTTATGGTTAATCGCGATAAATGATAATGAGATTAATTATTTGACATTTTATTTTTTATTTTGTTACCAAGATCATAGTGGGCGGGCGAACGGCGCGATTGAGATTCTAAATAATTAAAACCGTTATATCCCCATGTCCGTATTATTGAGAATCTCGGTGTAGAAGAAAATCCACGCGAGGGAACTTGTATAGATAGATAGATCCTAACGATGAGCACGGAAAGACTAATATTTGTCATATTTCTGGAAATAGAATCCCAGGAGGTCTTCTTCCCTGCGCGATGCCCTGTCCCGTCATTGAAACTTTGGGGAAATTTAGCCCTAGAACTTAACGGGGAAGCGGTGATTTCTCTAATGATTTGCATTCATACCTGCTCCAGGTCTCTAGCTGTATTTAAAATGCGTATCCTCCCGTCAGCGTCGTTCAGCTTTTGTCCAGGGATTATATGGGATTGTCCCTGAAAAGTCTGGCTAAGAACATGGGGAAGGTATAGATTTATATTTCCTGGTCGGGTAGTAGCCCCGGGGTTTTAAAAGTCCCTTTAAATTTGTTGTTGCACGACGTTTTCGGAACGGTTATCGGTTCTCCGGGTATATACATACATAAATATATATGTATACAGAGGTATGAGAGCACATGACGAAACTGAACAAGACGCCCCGTAGTGAAAACGGGTTTCCACATGGTTTACACTTATAGGCGTTTCGGCGCTTCTACATATAGCCGATTGCTTTCGTAAACGTTCATTATTTATGAATTCGACGGAAGACCCGGGGCCTCACCACCGCGCGCAACTTTCATTCTATTCTATAACGTGGAGTTTACGTTTCCAAGCTTTTCGGCGAAGCTTTACTTGGCACCGAGCTACGACAAAGAGTGCGATGAACAAAGAAACGAGAAAGTAACTGAGATTCCGTTCTATACTCGGGTCGGATCCGTCAGCTAAACTCTTCGTCGTCGAAACTTTCGGGTATACAGCGTACCCATACCCATATCTACTCCTACGTACTACTATCGTTGCCACAATTATTCCCGTTTTCCGGATACGTGATTCATTCTACCATTTCATCGTTTCATCATCTTCATTAATTCTGCGATGTATGATCATCGGATCTATAATTGCGATATCTATATAACGTTGAATTTCTCTTACGTCGCAATAACGAGCATCGGTTTTCCCGAACGACTCTTCTTTGTCCGATGCGCTCGCAAGTTCGGCGTCGGGTAGGTTAAAGCCCGGGGTGACGACCGCGTCACGATGATCCTACGTCGAGCGGCGGCGGCGGCAGAGGAGGTGGAGGAGGATGAGGAGGCAGACGCTCGAACTCCAGAAGCAACGACCCCAGGTCGCCGTTGCCCTCACGGACCGCCGCGCCGCGTCGTAGCTTTACTCGGGGATGGCAACGCACTGAGATTCGGGGCTCGGAGTTCGAGAGCCGACCATTTACTCGAGGTCACGATTTTTCTAGACAAATTTAAGATTTCATGATGTGCTACAGGTACGTCAGATTTATGTCGCTCCTATACACGGAGAGACCGGTCTAAGGACTTGGGAGGAGGTAGCCGGTGAATTATACATGATCGTAGATGTAGCGAAAAGGCAAGAATTAAAGATTCAGATGTTCGACTGGACGACATTTAACTGACATGAGCGCAATGACTCATCCCACCGAGTTAGACGAATGCAGACTGCTTAGTCAGTCGGAGTCTGGATGCGAGATGCAGAACCGCCAGCTCGTTTCTATACAGATCTTATAACTATCCTCTATACATTCGGCGGTCCAGAGGTCCGGAGATTGCCTGCTCCGAGACGGGGCTCGAGGTTTCGTTCACCTCGAACGGGGCTACCGAACCCCGAATCCCGAACCCCGAACCCTCGGTCTTCGCTCCTAGACACAAAGATACGAGTTCAACAGCTTTCGCTCATCGCAAAAAATTTTATACGCAACTAGGTTCACCGATAATGGCACGTTTCACGCCCCACTGACAACGGAGGGATATTTAAACCTTCTCCGAGGTCGTTTCGATTAGTTATACATATATATATATATATATATATATATATATTATCTTCTTCTATCTTCTATCTATCTAATATATCTCTTTTTTTGTTAACAGCCAGTGACGCGGCGTTAGGAATTTTGACGATCTCTCTAAACATACCAACGTTTAGTCTGGCACGGGACAATGACAAGTTTTAATTGACGCCAAACAGTTGGATAATTGATGTCTGTTCATTTCATCGATCGACTACCCCGTTGATACCATTACCGATGAAGGTATACGCATAATTCGCACTAATTAAAACAATTTCTGCGCACATTATCCATTTTTCCGTAAAGTATACGGTATAACAGAATGCGAATAGACTCGGCTATATAGGATGATGAGAATCGCTCGATACTATATCGTTTTCAGCGAACGAGTGATATTGGTATACGGTATATGTAAAGTGAAAAAGTATAGTTTTGCGAAAATTTGTGTAATAATCTGATAACCCGTATATACGCATTTATATACTGCGCCGAGGTTAAAATTATCACGAATGAAACACCACGCTTCATACGGTCGATCAAAAAACAAGACCACGTGGCGAACGCGTGGGGCTCTGTATCGTCGGGCAGACTTGCGATTTCGCGAAAATCAGGCTCAGCGTATTCGTGCAGGGGCCCCGGGACGAACGTAGATGAAAAGGCTCGTGCGAAATCCAAGGAGAAAAAAGCGAACGAACAATATATAGAAGCAAAACTGATTTGTTCTCGCGTATATGTGTCTCGTATATAATAATGGTATTCGGGTAAATAAGCTTGCGATTGTAAGGTTGACAAATTGCGAGGTAATATTGTATTATACATTATTATGAATCGTATAATGGGAATAACGAACGGTGCAGATTTTGGCAGTACTCTTGCAGTTTCGAAATTTTCTTTCCCTCTCTACGGAGGGCAGACCTAGGTAGAGGCTCGTGCGCATGACACGCGTCGTCCAGTCACCCTTAACTCTCTCTCTCTATATATAAACTGTTCGAGTCGAGCGGTTCTTTATTCAAATTTTATCCACATGCCCGAGAGTGAACAACTCTCGGCGACAACTTGACAACAACCCGGGAAACTTTCTTCGATAAAATCATCCTCCTTCGGAAGACGAATATACATCCCATTCGTACATACACTATCTATCAACAGTTCGAACGACGCGTCACGTTCCAATCTTCAATTTTTCACTTTTACTTCTCAACTCTTCGCGGTCAGTTAACGAAGACAATCAGGCGAAGTGTTACGCACATAAGTATATCTATGTCGTGGTACGAGTAGCTCGCAGTGAAACAAGTGTTTCCATAAATGTCTGTAGAACCGCTCAAACCGACAATTAGTGTATTCGATATATTTGCGAGTGGCAATATTTTCGAATGGTGAAATGCGTACGCGTATGATACGTCGTCGCAATGTCCGTGCAATTATTACAATGGCTTGGGGGCTGTTTTACGATGAGAGGGATGTGCAGAGGTGCGTCTCGATCCCCGATTATATACCCGTTAGATTTAATTGGAAATAGGCAAGCTTCGGGTCTTCCATCAAACCATATGCGAAGAACAGAGTTTCAGCGATATTAGCGATTTTCATTTTCAAACGACGACGAGCCTTGCCGATACTCCGGCTGTTATCCCGACTGACTCCAACGTCTCACGCGCGGAATCTATAGCGATGGAAGTATCAATCGTATAATACCGCAGCGTTTCCTCTGTCTGTCATTAAATTCCTTAGCTTTAAATAACCGTGCAAGTCATGCCGTGAATAGAGTTTGTAAAAATAATCGTATCACGGTTCGTCGCAGCATGTACGTTCGATGGTAATTTTTTTAAACCGATTTACATCGGCGTCCACTCCAGTCAGGTAGTTCTTAAGATTAGAGATAGAATGCTTGTCGTCGGACCTCCCGATAATTCCTAAAGCACGATTGATCGCAATGCCCCGTAATTCGAAATCATTCCCCGGCTAGTCCCTCCCGTACGTCGATTATTATTTACGGAATGAAATCTCCGAGGCTTTCACGTCTTCTACGATCTTGTTCCAGAAATGCACTGCCTAGGTGCGGTATCGAGTGGTTCTGCCAGTCCTCAACGGGCTGGCAATTGCGGTAGTGTGTTGGGGGTAGTCCGAGCCCTAGGAGTTCTCGTAAGCGAAGGAAGAGTCCAAGGCCCCCCCAGAGGCTACAAGGAAGGTCCGCACTGTGCTGCGCCGCTGCAACCGGTGCCGAACAATCATGTGTGCGAAAAGGACAATTATCTGGTAAGAAACGATCATTCGCACGTAGTACTTGCCTATAATCGAGCGCATCGATTCCATGCTACCTTTTTTTCTTTTCTTATGTTGTTCTGCCCATTTCAAACAGAGTTCTCTCGTGACCATAGATCGGGAGTTGAAATTTGAGGTGGTTCTTGGGGGTGACTTTATCTTACGCGCAGTAAACCAGCAGCCTATTATCGGATTTAATCGTTAATTACTAAATCTCCAACTAGACATCTGTTTTTGTGTCATGCCCAGCCTAGCTAGCAGTAAAAAAGAAAGAACCCTGAAAGGAAACTGAAAGAATCTTTCTTATATTACCCAGTGCGATCGGTACGTGATACTGGTCCGTGAAATTTCGGACAGAGTCACCACCTGTTCGTATCTATGTGTCGAAGTCTTGTTGTGCGCCGATTGCCCCTGTGGCTTGGCCAAAGCTACCTGCAAGGATCCTGTCTTACCGATACCGTCCATGTCCATTGGCCCCTGGCAGCAGTCATCCGAAATGCTGTTAGAGTATTGGTGCATCAGCGTCGTACCCAGCAAGTAGGTGAAAATTTCAAAAAATCTACGCATACTACGAGACCCATGCCTGTATCTAGGATCTCACCCTTTTCCGATGAATCTCTTACCACTTTGGTAGTAAATACTCTCTCTAATGAATCTGACCCAACTTTCACAGGGGGCCGGAAATGATGAACAATCAAGGCCTGTACCAAGCAGTTCGTTCTCGTTTGCACTTCAGCCAGGTAGCAGCATGGTGGTCGCGAAGCAAGGGCGCAGCCCCTAGCTACATTACAACAAGGGTGGTATCGTTCAGCGAAGATAATCTTAGAAGATTTCGGGAGACTCCGTCAGAGCACACCTTTCCTTTGGCCGCTTGCGGCGATGGAAATTCTATCAAGGTAGCTATTGGATATAACTTTTTAAATTTCACCATTTACATTATCGCGACACTTCCAACAGGTGTTTCATGAATAATTTTAGTCTCGCTAATTTTTCTGTTAGCATAAAATTTACACACAGATATCAGGAGGATTCCTCGTATAAATTTCAGGTCACTGTCTGGGCCCTGCCGCGTGTGGAAGATGTTCCAATTTTGAATTGTCCCATACATCCCGTTTCTGAGAAGGAGGACGAAGGAGCCGCGAGAGCTTTAACACCGACTAAGAATGCTCCGGTGCCGGTGACGAGTACCAATCCTGAGACTCTTGTCCTTCCGAGTAAATAAATTAAATCCTATTCAATTCGGCTTGTATCGCCTCTGTCACAGAGTCTTCCCAGCTAAAGGAGCAAGACCTTTTCTCTCTAGTACTTTCTGGCACTAGAGAATCTATAGATATTCGCCAGTGACTCTCTCTGTCTCTGTATCGATTAACTGGCCTTTTTTTTTTAACATTCCACAGCCTTGGTAGACGACAGACTTCAGACTCCTTGCAACGAGCCAGGGAAACATCATTGCCGCTGCGAGGAGGAGGACGGCGGGCCACCGTCGCCATCGGTGAGAGCCACAGGCGAACGTAAACGGCGGAGGTCCTTGCCACGAGGTCCAGACTTCATCCCAAGCACAATACCCCACACCTCGACTGCTGCTACCTCTGTTCTACCTTCAGTTTGCGAATTGGCTGCGAGAGAGCATGAAAACAGAATTTATCTCAACGGAGGCTTGGGTTCCTCTGGCCTGAATTACAACGAAATTAGATATTCTGCGAGCGGACCGAACTTTCTGAATGCCGACACTGACCCGGACTGTGGGGTGCATCAAATACGATGCTTAACTCTTCCATTTTTCAGCGACGAACAATCAAACAATTTGAGCCTTCATTTTGAAACTCAGATAAACAAAAATGCCTATGACAGCGAGGAGGCCAGCTTGGAGAGAACCTTTGGCTCGCAGTTGAGCATGCGGGAGCAAGAGAGCAACGTGGAAAAACGTTATAAATGCAGCATCGAGCCGTCTCCCATTATCAATGGCGATAAATCATCATGTGATACGAACAAGCCTTACAGGTGTCGACGAGAGAAATCTCCGAAATTTAACAAGAAGGACTGCCTAATTCGCTGGGATAAAACTGTAGTGATTCCGGAGAGCAGACCGATACTTTTTGGGAACAACCAGCAGCTGACGTCTCAACAATCATCATCATTCACTACAGGGAGCCTAGTAGGTCGTAATTCAATGGCGAATATTAACTGGACGACGAGCACAATTAGCGGAAAGGAAACAGAGTGCGGTTACAACAAGAGAGGAAATAAATTACCACTAAATGTACCCGTGGACACACTGCCAATTCTACATAGCAAGGTGAACTTTGTCGTTAATCCATTCGGAGAGAGTAGCCCGTTTCACGAATCAAATCCAGGTCCATCGACGTATATCTACGATTCGACCAAACTTCAGACATCCGGACATCAGGGCGCCGCACTGGATAAAAATTTGATCGGTGAATCATCGGTGAAAGATCGGTCAGTTACTGATGTAAACGGCGAAAAGGAATCCTTACCCAACAATGATTTGAGCCAGTTAATGTCTAAATTGAAATTCCCGGAAGAAGCCGAGGAGACGAAAGACGAGAAGGGGATACTGGACTGGATAAGCAAGGTACCCAGCCGGGTATTTAATGTGGCAACTAATAATGGCTTTACTGATTATAAGTCGAAGACGAATGCCGGTAAGCCAGAGGAATGTAATGGTGTCGGTCCAGTTGAATCTAAGCAGAATTGCAATCTAGAGCTCAGCCAACGGGAATTTGACGAAGTGTTGGCCGTTCTACGAGCCCGAACTCCTGCCGGCCGACGTCGCACTCCATTGCGAACTATTAAGAGGCGTGATAAGCTCGAAAAGCAAACGGATGATTGGATTTCCGAACATAAGGTGAAAACAGCTTCGATTTCGAATCAGGCCGATTGTACGATACATAACAACATGCAGAACAGGGCTGTGATCACAGACAGACTGGGTATCGCGAAACTTCACGGGAACTGTAAAGATCAAAGCGTTGCTCGTCCAGAAAAACGTGAAACGATCGAAACACTATGCAAAAACGCGAAGAAAGTGTTCTATCCTTATAAATCAGTTCTACATCAACCTGGCGAAGGTAAACTTGGAAGCAGAGTGACCGATGAAAGAAACAATCGCGGGGATAAGCTTGAAAGACCCGAAGCCAAGCCTGCTGAATGTTTTTATAATGTGACAAACAAAGCTGATGTTTTATTGGGAGCAATTTTGAGAACCACCAAGGATCCCCGGAAAGGTCTGTCAGATATATCCAACGGAGCTCGGCCAAGAACAGTTTTGTCTGGTGAAAATTGTGAAACCAAAAGTTTCGTTTACACCCGAGAGACAGAGAAGGACAAGCAGAAATCCGGGGTCAAGCCTTTTGAGGATGACAGGCTGCTTCCTTCCTCATTGAATAAACGGATCAGCCAACTCAAGCAGCTGTTCAAAAAGGACCAGGATAAAACTGATTTGGAAGCTCCGACGCCAGAGGAATACTGCCAAGTGTATGCCGCCAGTTTTGACCAATCCCCGAATGTCTCTGAAGTCGGGGCTCCTCCTGAACCCACATTGTCGCTGAAAAATTCCAAAGAGAGCAGAGCCAAGCGGAGGATTCATTTTCCGAACTTGTCTGAAACTGCCCGCTGGTCCGTCGATCAGAACGAATCTCTTGTGGCCAATGACGAGACACATCTAAGTACAAATAGCTTATATCAAAATCCATTGAAATTAAGGGAGCAGAGTTCACAAGCACACAAGGAACAAACAACTCTAGGGGAAGAAGGTCGGTATGTTTCTCGGAATCCGATAAAACATGGTAAAAATCTAAGGTTGAAAATTAGCCAGAGAGGTACGGCAAATGGCTGTATTAATCACGAAGAGAACTACAAGAATTGTGATCCGGTCTTCTCGAAGCAGAATCACGAAGGTGAAAAGAAAAACTATGTTTTGTCTGCAGTGCAAGAGCATCAGAACTATTCAGACTTGGAAAATAACGAGGCTTTGGATCGAAGTGTACCGTCAGCTATTGAGCAAGAACGATTCAGAAGATCTCTTGGAAATGCTGCCTCCATGGTGTTCCATAGTCGAACGGGACTACCGCTGACTTCCAGCCCGGCACCACTACGGAGAGGCAGCTGCTGCTTCGACTATGACAGTAGCTTAAATACTGTCTCATCCAAACGAAGGTAAAATGACCGATATTCAATTATATACGATAATAATATTTTTTCTAGGCATAAAAATTACACTCGAATGTTATTCCTCCTCATAGTATTTGAAACACACTAGAGATGACAGATTTTTCTTTTATTTAATCAAGTTTAGATACTAAAAAAATTGCCAAACGTTCTGGAAATCCATAATAATCAATCCATTATCATTACACAATTTAGCGCACTGTTTGAGCTGAACACCCCGCCGAGCCCGGGCGCAGTGTCCTTGGAAGAAGGAGATAGGGAAGCTGAAAACACTTGTGGAGGCGACGAGAGGATAAAACGTCGTACACCGTCGCGGGGTCTACCGCACAGTCATGCTCTCCTGGGTAGTTTTGAAGAATCTGCACTAAATGGGAGGCTTGAGCCAGTTTCTACTGTCCATGGGTTCACTGCCGAATTGGGTGCTAGTGGCTCGTTTTGTCCAAAGCACAGAAAACTTCCAGTCACTGTCTTCTTCTACACTTTAGGAGACAACGACAAAGTTTCAACGCCATATCTTGTGAGCCTTGAATACTATTCGATTATTACAGTTTATTGAGTCAGCTTTCAACAGATAACTACTAAGGACATCTACTTTTCTGATTTGGCAATTTGTTTTTGTTTTTTTATTATAACTAGTAACTTTTCTTTTAAAACACTAAGCCTCTTTCAATTGTTACGGCAGTGTACTTAAACTCTCAATTTGTTTTCAGGCTCATATAAACCTTGGGAAAAAAGGCTACCAAGTGCCACGCAGCGGAACAATTCAAGTAACGCTCTTAAATCCGTTAGGTACAGTTGTGAAAATGTTTGTCGTGATGTACGATCTGTCTGACATGCCCTCTCGATCTCATACATTTCTTCGCCAGAGAACATTGAGGGATAAAACACTCCGTTACCTCATTCACCTGAGGTAAGGAGTGTTCTCAACATTTGAATTAACAATTCATCATTTTAAAAATTGTGATATCGATCATTGATCATTGATCTTCGATTTTTGGTCTCTGTAGTCTTCTTTTTTCAACCAGCTCTAAAATAAACTGTGAAAAATCTCCACAGGTTCATGTCGGGCAAGTCAGGACGGATTTATTTACACACGGACATCCGCATGATCATCTGTCGCAAATCCGACGTCGACACAGCGTCAGACTTGGGTGCGGAGCCACCAAAAGAACTGAGAAGCTTCGTCCATGGTCCAACAAACCCAAAATTTTCCCCAAGATGCTGAACCACGTGGACTGCGTGGGGATGTTGCCAGCTGCTTCAGCCATTTAGTTTTATTAAAGCCGAGGTTTAACAAACGAGATAATGATAACAGAATGGATAAACTGGTGGGAAGTTTCACTTAAATTGGAGTTAAACTTTTAAAATTTTTGATTTGAAACTTTATCGATACAAAAATGAAACTTAACTGCTGGGCACACCAAGGTATACTGGATTTCCACTTTTCTTTCAATTTTGAATACTTTTCAATGGCTTGGTCTTATATTCATAGATATACTTTTCATTCCGTGCGTAGATGAAATAGTATTTGAGAATTGAACAATATGAGACAGTGTTCGAAGAATAAATAGTAGACTAATTCTTTTTGGAACGGTTTCTCGAAATCTTGACGAGAATTATAAAATATGTATAATTTTGTAAAAAATATTATACACGATCTGCTGTTATACTCGTTTGTTACGCGCCTTGCTATGGGCAGCTGCACGCGCAAGGCCGAACCTCGTTGAAATCCAATCTGTACGGATGTTTGTTGTAAATATGTAGTCATGTAAAATAATGTAAATTCTGTAGTGGGACGATACTGCCATACGTAGTGCCCTGCTCTATGATAAAAGAAGTGATATAGCGGTGGTGAGATATGTTAAAAGAACCTCTCATCGATGTGACGTGATAAGAAAGCGAGGGTGAAAACTATAACGGAAAATTTATTTATATTCTCTGACAGTTTTATCGAATAATTTATCGAGATTTCGTTTGACCTGCTAAATTCACTCGGAGGATTATTTTCTCCAAAGTAAGTCCGCGCATAGACTTAAAATGTTGCCGAATATTATGGTGGAATAGGAATCGAGAAATGATAGATACAATTATCAGTTTTTTTTTTCTAATTTATTGATATTGAAACAGTCATTCACATGATACACGTATTCAACGTAATTATTCAAGTAGTTTAATTCTCATCTTGTGATAATCGATGACTGGTTCCTTTACTCTACTCTCCATCCACCTTACGATTAATATACACATACCTATATGTATATGTTAACAGTACACAATTTTGTGTCTTTAGCACTGTGATGAATATATTGTAGACTATACAGGTATAATGAATAAATATTCGCGTAGTTATTTCTAGATTAATATTATACTAATATTTTGAATAAGCATAAATCGATATCTTTAACACCCTGAGAAAAAGGTCTATACACCCATACATACATATTATACCTATTATACCTATACGTTCTACATACCTGTCTTTAAACGCAATTGACACGTCATAAGCGTAATAATAATCATAACAGGTAGTTTGTGACAAGTTTCATAATCGCAAGAGCTCGCCCCTGTTCTTATTAGAAATAATTTCGAATTTATAAACATACATCTTATAGTTTTGCCCAAGTTCTCAAACGACAGGCGACCTCTTGTAAATATGATACGAAATTATGCATAATTATGTGATAGTATAACTCAATCACAATTGGGAGGATAAGTTTCAACCGTTGAGTGGCAGCTGAATGAAATTCCACGTTTCTTAAACGGGACATTGAGGATCAAAGAATATATTAATAAGGTGGTCAGAATCACTTGATGTCAAATTAACGAAAGATATTTTTTTATTCAATTATAACGTGATTCATACGCTCAAATTGAACTGCTCTCCATTTATAATTCATTCGGACGATTTAATTACCATAGCTGCCACTTAATGGCTTCATATATATTTAGAATCAGAGTAATTGTTGAGAAAGTATAAACTGAGAGGGAAATTTCAAGCTCTGCTCTTGTCGATAGTAATCGGTAGATGAACGTAAAATGGGCGATTCTTGAGCAAGGCAATAACTATTTGGCTTGTCGGCAATCCTTGTATTAAAATATAAAATTGTGATCTTCAGCATTGCTTAAGTAATTTGGTAATAAAATATATCCCGTAATAATTAAATGTAGAATACGCTAACACTGCCGTTAAAATTTTATGTAGTACATATGTATGTATACATACGTTCATCCAAAGAATTTCATCTAGCAGTTTGTTGGATGACCGTGCATATATTATACTGCACTCATTTCTGATTACTCAGTTTCGGTTTCTCGTCCTCATGATTATCGATTATATGAGTAGGTAAAATATCGTAAATATGCCTATTTTAGGTGAAACTATTCCTTTGTTACTGAGAAAGATTACAAAGACGTAAATGTCTCTGATCATCCTGCTTTTAGTTATTCGTTATCTTTTGATCGGAATCATTCTGCTTCCTTTCTTTTACGATTATTATATTTATTTTAGTTACTTTTTTTTCTTGTCGAGCCATCAGATCTTACCGTTCTGATTATCTTATATTATATAAATTATAATTAAATCAACTATTCGAGATATCGGTCAAGCCAGAAAATTGCCAAGGCCAAATATGATGCAAAATGTATAAACCATTAAGTACCTAAGCTCTGTATGTAGTACATACATTGGAATGCTTAAGCGGTTTCTTTATGTGGTTTACCATGAGGTATAGTGAATTCGGCAAAATGCTTCGCGTTTGATTCTGTGTATGCCTAAATGATGTCATCTTGAAAAGATCAATGGTTTTCGGTGTTTTGACTATAAATTGGATTAAAAATCTTCCAATCAATTATAATAACATACTTGAAATCTCAATGTAAATATATATTTTGTGCACCGTGTAACTTCGTATCGTTTTGTATCCAGGTCATCCATAAAGAAATTGCGAATTTTAGTACCTATTGCTCACATATCTCGCCTAAAAAATATGATATTTGATGTAGACTTTTTTTCTTCTTATGTAGAATTTATATGTAGCTTTGGCTCGGGTGAAAAATGATTGAATAGCCTTTATTTAGTTTTATTATAAAGAGCAAGCTTTGTTTTATCCTTGTATTAGTTTAGCTGTTCTCATTACATCTTCGTAATCTGTATTATTCTTGGTGGAAAGGGCAAGCGGAGGGGCTAACTTCCCCACGATCGCCAAAAACACTAATTGTATTATTCTTATTTTTCTGCCAAGTCTGTAGAGCAACGCGATATAAGCCAGGCTTGTAAATAAAACAGAGTTATTTTATAATAAAAAAAAAAAAATTAATTTAAAAAAAAATACCATTGTCAACACCATACCATACTTTTTCTCAATACAAAGATTGTGAATTGGAAATAATGTGGAATGCGTAGTCAATCTTGATAATGAAGACCTAAAAAGCACTTATCCTTGTGCATAGCTCGGCTTCTATTCGTTGACAATATATAACATTGCCTATGATCTCTAGATGATTTTAAGTATGCGATAATTAATTTGATTCCTAGTAATAAATAACATTATCTATGCATTTCAATATTCAAGTATCCTTCGTTTCTATCTATAGGATCAGGCAATCTGTAGAAGTTGAAAAGATGTAGAACTGCTGGAAGAAATTTATTATGACGGACTACCCGTGGTTTCATGTAGGTAGATACATACACACGTACGTATATGTATGAATGAAACTTTGATTTTCCTTTATTTAAATAATTAATATACGCTGCCAGGACTTTCACGCGAGCACGTATGTACAAGTGCGTTTGAATCTTTTAATTTGCGCTCTTGTTAGTTTCGCAGGACTACACTATGCGTCGCCACATGCGTACCATACCAAGCGAAACCGCATCAGCTGCTTGAATTAGTATTGGCAGTCGCAAAGGCAGTCGAGGTCAATCACACTGTTAGTGACACTCGTGTCGCCGACGGGTGTACCTCGTCGGTCCGCGGTAAATATAGGACGAATTATCATCATTTCGCGACATATCGGATAATATTACCAATTCTTAACAATAACTCTAGATCCGGCGTTTACATAATATCAAAAATTACTGCATGCGTGGTAAAGTAGCGCAGCTGGTGTCGCGAAATTCAGTGATGATCTTGGCGATAGGGAGGTAACATGGGATTCGTATTTTTCGAAAAACTTCTGGGACAAGCGTCGTAATACAGATCTTCTATCCCAGTCAAGAAATTTTCTTTCGGCACGGGTGACATTGCAATGATAACGACTCTAGGTAACATTTCCCAATCACGTGAACTTAATTCATACCATTGTGCCACAATGTGAATAAATAAACTCGATTAATTGCGACAGACGTATTTATTTTTGAGAAACTGTTGATAGTTGTACATAACTTGAGCTACCTATGTAATATTGCTTGTATAGATGCTTCAACCATAAAAGTTATAAATAAATGAGATTCATGAATAATCAATGGCTGCATCTTGTTACCTATTCATCGTGTGATATACGGGGTGAAATTTTAAACCGAAGTTTTGGCACCTGAAGGTAGGCAACACAAATCTCGCGCGTGATAACATGCAATCCGCGGTATAAACCTGACTTATCGGTTGCCTACCATCAGTCGGCAAAGCCGAAAATTTTCAGTTCGATAGTTTGGCGCCTGATGGTAGGTAACCGACAACATAGGTCTGCGGGCAAGATTTTTGTTGCCTACCATCAGGCGCAAGAATAAAAAAATTCTAGGTCCAAGCTTTGGCGCCTGATGATAGGCAACAAAAATCTCGCCCACTAAACTGTTCTATCGGTTGCCTATCATCAGGCGCAAAAAATTTTGGCGCGCCTAGTGGTAGGCAACCGGTAAACCAGGTGTGCGTCAATATTTTTGTTGCCTACCATTAGGCGCCAGAACTTCGGCTAAAATATTTCTATCTGGCGCCTGATGGTAGGCAACAAAAATCATGACCACGCAACTGATTTACCGGTTGCCTACCCCCAGGCGCTCAAAACCTATTTGCGCCTGATGGTAGGCAACCCAGAAGTCAAGCGTGCGGGCAAGATTTTTGTTGCCTACCATTAGGCGCCAGAAATTCGGCTAAAATTTTTCTGTTTCTGGCGCCTAGTGGTAGGCAACAAAAATCTCACTTGCACACCTGGTCTACCAGTTGCCTACCGTCAGGCGCTTCAAACAATCTTCGCGCCTAATGGTAGGCAGCCCATAAGTCAAGTGTGAGGTCAAGATTTTTGTTGCCTACCACCAGGCGCCAGAACTTCGTCTAGAATTTTTCTGTTTGGCGCCTAATGGTAGGCAACAAAAATCTCGATCGCACACTTGTTTCATCGGTTGTCTACCATCAGGCGCCTCAAACCATTTTTGCGCCCGATGGTAGGCAACCAACCAAACAGGTTTGTGGGCAAGATTTTTGTTGCCTACCATCAGGCGCCAAAACTTAGACTTAAAATTTTTACATCTTGCCCTTGATGGTAGGCAACAAAAATCTTGCCCACAGGCCTGTTTTATCGGTTGCCTACCATCAGGCAATTATTTTATTAGCTGTCTCTTTTCGGAGTTAGAAAAATTTCAGTTCCGAAACTTCATAAGGAGTCAAAACAAGAATAGCGCAAATTACATCACCTTACGTATTTCATTTATTTATTTATTTCATATGAATAGTACAAAACCCTGAGCTCGGTATTGGAGCCGTGCAGGGTAATTGTTTGTTACATTTTGTACAATATTTGAATAATTACATGTGACATATACACACACACACATTGATACTATATACAAGCAGTACGCACGTATGTATATGCATAAATGTAATTATGCGAGTTGAGTAATCATACGTATTTCCCTCTTTGAAACAAGTATTCACGCTACATTATACATTTCAATAATAGAGTGGCGATGTGTCTCGTGACTTCACATTTCCTATTGTCACTACCAGCAGCCAGCTTATCCCAACAACACCATTAGAATAATTAACTATAGATCGGTGGGAAGACGTATAACGTGTCAAATAAGTTTCGAGTTGTCATGGTCATGAGCTTTAAGCTGCGGCGCATTTCTATGGGTCGATAATTAACTTTCAATGAATTATAAATTAAAGTTACATCGTAATTCCCGTATTATAGGTATATTCATCTCACATGACCGGCTACAATCTTCCACCACAAGTAGGGCATAAGTATGAATTGAAATAGATTTCAACTATATGACCAAATTTAATCAATGACACTGAATCAATTTCGCTTTTTCTTGTTTCATTATGGCACAGCATGAGAAAAAATTTTTTGAGCATCAAAAATGGCATTCATAGTATTATGTCGTTAACATTTTCATCAGCTTAGTCCGGTAATAATATATATATACCGTGCGTTTTCGTGGATGAGCGACATGCCTAGATCCGAAGATAGCCGAACGTACGCCCTATTATATGCAATTGAGGGTACATGTCATATATATATCAGTTTTTTTGACATTTGACGGCGAGCTGTCAGCTACTGTAGAGCCTACGTGCATTGGCGGCGACGTTTATAGGTTATTCTTCAATCATAAAACTAGCTAAATGACGCGGATCAGTGATCAATCGATTTCGAATAATTACGTGTGATTAAAGAATAACCTATAAACATCGCGACCAATAGATATAGAGGCTCTACAGCAACTGATAGTTTGCCGTCAAGGGTCGAGTGTCAGAAATACTGATATATATATGACATGTACCCTTAATTGCATATAATAGGGCGTACGTTCGGCTATCTTCGGATCTAGGCATGTCGCTCATCCACGAAAACGCACGGTATATATATATATATATATATATATATATATATTTATATATTATTAAAATATATATATAAATATATATATTATGTATAACGATTTATATATTTATAATTTTGATTAGGAACCTTATCTTATTGCTTAGAACCAAAAATTCTATCCAATTCAAGTGTCATACATCAAATTCATGAAGATAAAATCATTTTAATAAATAAGGCAGACAATTTCGAAATCTTCTATAAAATAAGGTGATAGTTTATATAAAAATTGACTTCACGTTATTGCTTTCATTGTGCTACTCGTACATCGGATATTATGAAAACGACTGCGTTTACAATTAGGATGATACTTTAAATTACTGATGGTAATGAAATAATCGGAAATTTAATAGGAACCAGGTCAACAGTGTGAAAAGTGTCCCTCTTTCGAAGTTCCCTTATATGTTTTACAATAACTAAGCTAGATCCGCTAGAACTGTGAATTTCAGATACTTGTACAACAGCCTGTATGTAGTATAAAATAACATGATTATGATGAAAAATAAACAATAGCTAGGTCTGACAAAGTGGAAGTATTCCTAATGTGGTGATTTCTTTGGGGGTATGGCACAGTTACAATCCACGATCGATTGTACGTGAAATATTAAAAACTATACACATACGTACCCCATATATGCTTACTTATATGCAACAGACAAAGTAATTGATAAGAGAGAATAAAAATTGAATTTATATTCAACAATTACGTTACGCAAAAACCTGTACATGTTCCCTGTAACCTGCATAAACACTCAAAAGTGTAACGTGTCTAATTCACATCCATTTTGCGTTTCAGTTTCGGTATTAACTGTCACGCAACGCGTATTGCTATGCTGATAATTAAAATACCATATTAGTGCTAACAAAGCATATGAATGTTGGACTAAAATAGAGATCAACCTAAACTTCTGTTAATTAAAAATTTACATTTCTATTACATTATTCGAAAGTTCTCACCGGTGTGTATTGAGAACATATGTTTAGAATAAATGTTGGTATCTCAACTTTATACAGCATAGCAAATGGGCCTGCATTATATGGATAAAATGTATAAAAGGCATGATTATAATATCTCGTGTTCTGCATTCGAATGCTTTAAACATCCATCAAGTAGTAGAGAGCATTTTCTTATGTATGGATGTACTGACGTTATGAATTCGATAAAAACTTTAGGAACAAGAATTAAAAACAAAAAAATCAATACAATATCTTATGATAATTACTGATCGTATTCTTAAAATTAGATGTATAAGTATAGTATGTATATTCTGTTCTACACGCGACTATTTACAGAATAAGAGAAAGTTATAACCATTGCCAACTAGTCCGTAGTATAACTTTTGTTTTACAATAATACCTGCACAACATGTGTAATTGATAAATTGAAACAATGAATATGCTTAACAAGAGTCCATAAGATATACATATTCTATGTATCCCTTCCTTGAACGTTGACGAAAATTATATTAAAACACTAGTTACTAACCAATTCAATTTGTCTGTACTTTTTACGTAAGTTGCTCACCGAATCTTTAAACAAAACCGGATCCAGCCTCATGTTGGACCGCAGTAACGGCATGTATCCGAATACAGCGACAAAAGTGTTCATACAGGTCTGTCTCTGGATAAAGTGATCCGGATCGTTCCATGGAGATCTGTGGATAAATTTACAAATTTATTGAATAAATAAAGTAGAATAGCATCGATAGTGAAGAGATGTGAATAGTTGTAAGTTTCGTGATATAAGTTATTTTGTATAGAAAAAGCTAACGTTCTGTAGCATCTGTATTACACATGTATTAATAAACGAATGAACCAATGTGAGAATAATTATTCAAAAGGATTTGATTCACTTGAGTACAAACCTGATACCGGCCACAGTAGTATCCTTGTACAACTTGCGTTGCGTAACTTTTATCGGCGGTCTTCTTGTTACATGACTGACTAAAAAATTCATCAGTATATCTTCACAGTTTTGTGACTGTTCGACGGTCTTGTGAAGAGTTGAGCTCAACATCTCTGTGTATAAGGTATTATAGTAACGGTGGTAGAAGGACGCTCCTGTCAAGATAATACTGTAGTCATTGGTCCATTTACTGGTGTAACCCCATGATCGCTGTATAAAACGAATGAACGATAGTAATTAGCAAAAGTCTCAAGTTCTCAAAGTTATATTGATCAATTTTGACCCATTAAAAACATCAAATATGAAAGACAGGGGAGTGCCTTCTCAGAGGCATGGCATGTAACGAGAAGTTACCTTGGAGTCGTCCCAGTAATGAGACCTTGCTGGATATCCAACGATTCTATCAGGAAAATATCGCCATACAGTAAATGCGAAATCGATTTCGTCAGTGTTGAGAATAGCATCCTCATCTAAAGATAGTATACCACTTGTTGTGATTAATTTATGTGGATAAAAACGATGAGATATTCCATCCGCCGCAACGACATGTATAGAAGCTTTTATCCCCTGCCATCGTGGCCTTCTAGGAAGTGGAATGTCCGTATTCCACATTAATATTATCTGTAATTGAGTGAAAAGTAAATTAATATTTGAATTTAAATCGAAATTTTCTCCTTGAAATTATGTCTATTACCTTGTCCAAGTATTTACTTTTGGCCACGCTTCTCAAAAGTCGATAGAGAACCGCGGTAGATCCTAACTGCGAGTATATGATGGCAGTGAATGTGTTGCCAGGATCACAATTTGAGAAAGGAAGTTCCTGCTGACTGTCTGTGAACTGAGGTAAAGTCACCAGAGCACCAGGGCCCGAATTCCACACCAAACCTTCTCGTTTCCCTTCCCAAGGCAATCTTTCTCGAAGAGTCTGCAAGACAGAGCAATGAATAACACTCTCAATTCGGATTGAAAGCAAATAAACTCTGTGAAAAATCAATCCTCTGTGATCAAGTAACAGTTTTCACTGCTGGGATTGTCAAACTTACTTCGAATGTAGTGAATATGATTTTTTCAATAGAAGAAAAATAACGCTCCCATAAAAATTGGGTCTGCTGTCTGAATTTCAAGATCTCTGTGTTTGTCACTGATCTCACAATGTCCGGAATCTATAGACGGATAAAAATGAGTTATGAGAAACAGCTGATAGAAATGAATAGGTGGATAAAATTATATTAACATCTACTCTCATTAACAATTCTTTGATCATTCAATTCAAGTTAACTGGTGTGACCTCTTTTCATTATAATCTTCGATCATTCAACTTAGTATTTGACATTCGAATGAATTAATATTTGATGATTAAATAACCTGAAGCAGAAGGCGTTCATCAGAAAATATGACTGCCTGTTCCCAGTTGATTCGCTCGTGAAACGGGAGCGCCCATCCATTGCTTAAAATGACTGGAATACAGCCTGCGCGTAGAGCCTCCAAGAATCGAAAACTGCCAAGTCTCCTTCCGCGTGGGACAAGGCAGAACGTGGAATTCATCAATAAGATCTCGTAGTCATACCTGCAAATGGAGATGGACGGCAATAAATCATCTACAGATCAAAATCTGATAAAGACGTTTTGCTTTATAAAAGAATACAGAAGTAGTTACTTTATGAGAAAATTAGGAACTATTTGAATGATTCTTTACTCACATATCATATTCCTGATTATCCTGCTGACAATGTTCATCCTGTAATTCCCTCCATGATTTCCCATGTCTACAAGTAGTTACAAAAACGAGATCCTTTCCGTTATGAAGATGATAAAGTGCGTTCCGAGTCTCAGATCCGATCCCATGAACGTATCTTTTACCTTTAAAAGCGGCAACGTATTTCTTATTGCTAGGAAAATGATTTTCAGGAGCTTGACCAGGTTCGCCACCCCGTTCTGGATGCTGTTTACCGAACAGTGGAATTGATATATCAAAATTAGGTCTTAATTTAAACTGTGACATGCTGGCCTTGGCTAGAATAGCATATCCAAGCTCAAAGCTAAGCGATTCCTCTGCGTAGTCAGGCCATGTACCCGAATACAAGTTGAAAATCAAATGATTTCTTCCATTATTCCAGTACGCCAAGCGCAGCAGTTTGGACGGAAGATTGTGCACAAATTCAGTGGATAAAGGATCCCTGTCTAAAGTATCAAGACCGAGGACGAAGATGCAGGCTCGTGAAGGATCCGTTGTATAGTATCGAGACTCTGTAATAACGTTTAATATCTTCTGATAAAGAGGACTGATAGTATCTTCTACGGGATAAACATACACAGTGAATCCCTGCTTGCATTTTGTGTAATCGAAGCACGTTTCCATTCGACATTGTTTTGGGTGATTAGACGCTAGTATAAGATTATTGACACCGGAAATTTTCAACTCTTTGTCGTGAAATTCTTCGTTTAATGTTAAGTACGTTGGTAAATTTTCATGTAGTTCCACTTTTTTCACCGTCCACTTATCACTTTTTAAACGATAACCACCGAAGTAACAATAGGCGAGAAATGCGCAAGTAACAAAAAGTAGTAGGTAGCGTTTTTTTGCTTGCATTATTAACACACACTCACAATGAATATCTATTCAATCGCATCTTAGATATCGTGTCTGTTTCTCACTCTCTTTCTATCGATTATTTAGCAAAATTGAACGTAAGGAATAAAAGAAAAAGAAAAAAGAAAAGAAAAGAAAAAAAATTACTGTTATTATCGACACTTCAACATCAACGACAATATATTAATACGCAGCCCAGTCCACCAGAAGACGTTGCTGAAATAAGAGAATAATATCACCCATTTAATTCTTAGATAAAACTAGCGATCAACCTGTGATAAAAAGTAAGGGACGAATCTTCATTGAATAAAAACAAACTCACCCATCATTTTCACATCAAATAGACATGATAAACTTCGGAGTAGATTTTTTCCGTTCACATTGACTAGAAGACTATCTCAGAGTCGGGTAACGAGATTGTGAGGAATTTGTTGTTTCTACATTTCTGCGATTTCTGTAAATAGAAAACAGACCTGGTCGTTACTAATTGGTTTTTTACTAGTCATTAGCGGCAAGATAAGAATACGAGTTGATATACTGTATTACTAAATATAGAATGAATCACCTATGTGGTTGAGAAGAATATTTCATTTTGTAATAGAAAGAATCTGATGAGATTATTGTTCCTCTTCTTCTATCGTGAACATCATCTTGGTGTTAAAAAGGCGATATATATATTAACGGGTTTCCAACAAAGAAATAATATTGCTTGATCATGTCAGTGACGGTTAGGCGATAATAAAGTCGGGGGCTAATGACAGTAAGGGATAACTTGCGGTTTGAGGTTAGAACGTTGTTGACTCGGACGAAGATCGACGTATTAACATAAACCTCGGAGATTATGGTGGATAATGAGATCGTAGATTGATGAAATTGGTCGTTTATTTATTAAACTAAGAACGGAATAGCGATCTGGTAGGTTAGATTACGCGAAGAGTAGCGTTGGAAATGTCACATTTCGCAAATTGACAGGCTTGTTATGTCCGAATTTTTTTAATCAACAAGGTTGAAGAGGTAAGAAAACATCGGTTTATAAACACTGGATTGATCAACTAGAAGGAATCAGTGATATTCGTTAAGTTTGTTTAAATAATTAGGTTTAAAAAACGTCCATTATTTAGTGCGCGGCGAGGACTCTTGGGTTCCGATAGACGCACAAATAGCTCCTTAACAAGTATCGTCGCGTTTCGCGAACTTGGGAGAACTGACGACTACCGAAAGCTTGAAGCAGGGGCACGAAGGCAGCAGCGACAGCAGATAAATTTCTTGTTGACACATCGGTCGAAAACGCGGCGCAGCTAGCTTAGACCGTCGGTAAAGAATGAATCTGGTTTTGGCACGTGGATTCGAAACAACATTATATGCGACGTTGAACAGAGCTGTAGTAGATAAAAATATAATACGTAGAAAATGAATATAATAGTCTCGATAATTATTACGACAATTTTTCTCCTTCCCCTACACAATCGTATAGATTTCAAACTACAATGAAAACTATAATACGAGTCGGAGGCGTCTCCGCGTTGAAATTTCATACAGGAGATTTAAAAACCGATAGTTTTATTAATCCATTTATGTTTCTACGTTTAAGAATAAAAAATAAAATCGCGTGTAACGATTCGCGCGCCTCTTTAATTCAACGTAAAATTCCAAAGACTTCGTACGTATGCGCGCAATTTCCATATTTCAAAATAAAAGATTTAAAAATCACGAGCGCAAGCACAGATAAACTTATATGTGTATATAAGTTATATACTTATATGTATATATATATTTCATAGAATCCAATGTATGTACGATAAAAGGCTCATACGCAAGATATAATACATCCTATGGACTATGAACCGTAACTAATCGTACAACGATGATATTGAGAATAATATATAATTCAAATTATCAAGCTAGAGCCTGTCTCTCGGCCGTGACTGCAAGAGCGCAAGACAGGATTTAATAACATAGTTTCATACTTTGGTAATTAAGTTTTTGCCGATCTATAGGTATGAAATAATACGTATAGGTAAAGATTAAGGCAATGTTAAATTCACGTTTAAAGGAAAATTAATTGATTTTCTCTGCAATCTATCAAGTGTCGCATTGGTATTATAGAAAATGTTATAGGGCATATAAATGATGTGTATGGCATACCCACATAAAATTTTTGCGCATGACTATAAATACTCGTAGCTTATAGAATGAAAAACGACGACACTTAGAGTCGATGAACGAAGTGGTATATATTAAATTTTCATACGTACGTATGTACATCCATACATACCATGCATATGAATTCTACCCATATATATATATATATATATATGTATATACATATGCATATAGGTATACATATACTTATAGGTATACGCGTATAGTAAATGGGTCGTGATAATGAGACTATTGATTGCCCTGGTCTGGTCCGGCGTACGTCAGTGGCTAAGCGACAGTTGGCACGTGAAATTATATTAGAAGAATAAGAAAAATAAAAACTAAGTATACTCATTCAAGTATATTAGAGAATGAATAGAATCAAAGTTTCGAAAGTTAGCAGAGACGCGATTGTCCAAAAACCAAAGCAGACGGCTTGGCGAACATTTGTTGACGTTTACAATGAGTTTGCTGCAGAAACAAGCATCCACGGAGTAAAATACACGACTCAAAGAAAATTAAAGATAGACGGGTTCGTGATATCTGTCTGCATTTCGTAATTTTTTCATTTCATACTTTATCGTTGAACGGTTTTACTTTCAGCACGATTAATAGTTTATCTAATGTTTCCAACCGAATGAATTTTAACAAGGAAATGGTAAATTGTAATCGAACTCGAGTTACGCTTTGTACGATAAATAAATATATTCATTATACCGTGTGGTCTGTTCACTAAATTATCATTGACGGTATAGATAAGTACATATACATATATGAACATTCAGGGCTTAAAGGTCATTAAAATTGAGGCCGCATATGTGGCGGACGACGACTTGATGTTAGCAAACGGTATACCTAAGACAAGAGCGGTAAGAAAAGAGCGAAACTGATAATATTCGAAAGCCCAATTTTCGTTATTCACAATCCTGCACCGCACGTTACATAATACAATTTGCATATGAATAATGATATCCTATAATCAGAGATCGCGCATAATGCGAGACCTAGATATAAAGACATTTGAATAATTGACTACGAAGAGATTCGAGGACGCGAGCCAATGCACTCGACATGCACAATTATATACCTATAGTTAAATTCCTAAACACTTGACCCTTGAGGGCTTGGCAGATGTTCAGAATCCTCCATGTGGTCGACACATGAGACGTATACGAGTAACTCACGTGTATAACTTGTTCGTTTTTAAGAGACTGACGTAGAGAATAATGCACGATGTAGCTGAAAATTGTAGCTGTATATTGAATATAAACTTCTTAACATTTAAACTATAACAAGTTTCTTTTTCTCTGATTCAATCTTTCCCCGTTTCTTTTTCTTTTTTTTTTTTTTTATACCTCTACTCAAATACACATAAGACATAAATTTTCAATAATTCATATAAACTGTGATTACTCACCGTATAATTTGAGCTCCGCAGTAATCGTTTCGCACTTCACCACCTCATGGTTTGAACGTAAAACTAGACTAAGGCGAAATCGTTTTTGGTGAATATTTCGCTCGGAATGATGTGACACATATTTCGCAGAAGTTTATCGTTGCCGTAGTGGTTGAGACGAGGAAGAAATCGTCCGTAACCGTAAACAGTAATGTCTATATGGAAGAAATTATTTTCCAGAAACCAACCGTATACAGTTTATTTTTCAACGCACTATATTTTTTCTTTCCTTTATCTATCTATCTCTCTCTCTCTCTCTCGTTTTCTCATCGTCTCTTCCTTTCACTCTTTACATAATAATAATTTAATCGCAAAACCAACACAGTAATTTTAGTCTTCTCTAATTATAACAGACTCTAGCTGATGTTATACATCACACATATAGGTACTATATAGTGAAAATAGGAAACGTATGCCATCTGCTAAATCACTAATGACGAGATAACAGTGATTAATGTTATAAAGTCCGAGCCGATAATAACGTAGAATCGATCGCTAATCGTCTGTATAAGATCTATGACGCGTGTAACAAATTCCGTTTACAAGGTACATTTGCGCATTACTCGATATATACATTTGATATTTCTATGTGAAAATGTATCCTTGACGTCCTGATTATCTATACATAGGAATTATACACGTATGGGTATTTAAAACACGTCATGCAAACTGCCCACAGGTTTATCTGGCTGACAATAGTGAGTATATCGATAGTTTGTGCCGGTTTTTTGGCAAATCGTTTCTACGAGAGACATCGGGCAGCTAATATGAGGACGACGGTAGTAAGCACGCAGTTTCCTGCCTGGGAACTACGTCTACCAGCAGTGACATTATGCCACGGAACTATGGTCAGGGAACAGAAGCTAGACCTGTTCCTGAAGTCCCGAGGAACGTGAGTTTTCAAAAAAAAAAGATCGAATAGATAGGGAAAAATTCGCGAATATTTTCAAATATTTACAGATTTCTACCTCGGGGAGTTTCCCAAATGGAATTAGAAGACGCCGTTGGTCATCTCCGCGAGGCTATCGAACCCACAAATAGATTTTCGGCCCAGTTAAACACCGTGCAACTAGTTCTCGACGCTAATGCGGTTACGGTACATGAATTTCTCGAAAAAATTGGTCCGAACTGCAGCGAATACCTGATAATATGTCTGAAAGAAAACCGGCCGGAACCCTGCGAAACTTTGATGGTACCGTCTCTAACTCCCTATGGGATTTGCTGTTCGTTTAATTACCGTTACGCATCGCGAAAACGGAAAAGGTGATCAATGGTTTATATACTATGACATTTAATTGCGTATCTTATCGCGGCGTATAAAATTTTTGATACCATACGTGACATATCTTGATTTATTCTTTTTCATTTAAAGCCCGTGAGTATAATTGAACTAGAAGAATTTTTACGTCAGTTAAAAAACTGTTGGATGAAAACGAATATAATATATGAGTCCAAGACTCTTGTAAAATCTGTACATGTTTATGCTCTCGAGGAACGAGACGCGAGGAGTAAATGTTTATAGAGAGAGAAAGAGAGAGGGAGAGAAAGATCGGGAAAGTACGTTCTACATTATAAAATTTGTTTCACACCACGTATGGAAAAGAAATTCGCAGGCTGCGATAAATGACAATGCGGTGATGTACTTCTGCAGTTCTATTCGATCCGGGTGTCTGAACGAATGATCCGAAACCTAAGAAAGACTTGGACGTGGTATTGGATTACGGAAGGGCAAAGTTACTCGGGCATTAATCCGACGCGGTTTCAAACGCGATAACATCGATTCGCCAGAATTTATAGCTAGCATATAAAGAGCGAAAAATCTGACATGAATTTAGTCGATAAACTTTCACCGGATATTTAAAATCCATAGTTCGGGTAATTTTAAGAAAAGGGAAAGAAATAATATCGTAGGTACTGAAAAGATCAATGCTAGCGCTAAGTAAACTGTACAATAATTCATAACTGTATAGGCATGTGTGTATGTATGTATGTATGTATGTACATACATACATACACGCAATTATCAATACAACGACAATTATTCATTACCCCAACGAGCGGCGTGTAAACCGCGCGCGGAAAGGGGGCAAAGTTCAAAGAAAAAGAAACTCCCGCAGAGATATACACGCGAGAGCGAACCACGATGTTGGTTTTACGATCACGGAGGAAATAATGAAAGAAAGAGAGAAAGAAAGGAAAAATAAACGAATGAACGATCGGGTGACCGAATGACGATACTTCAAAGATATGATATAAATTTTTTAGTCCTCCGAGACTATACAGTTAATTAAAATGAAAACGAAAATGTCCTAATAATTTCAGAAACGAAGATGATTCGAGAAAGGATTATTACTCTGTGACTTACGGGGCACGTTTCACACTCTCATTCCTGATGAATCCCTACCTCGAAGATCGTATATCGTCAACATTTTACGGTGACGGAATAAAGGTGTTAATTCACGAGCCGTTATCCTACCCGGGTGCAGCGGCCCTAGAATTCGTAGCCCCTTCGGGCCACGAGACGATAGCTAGCGTTCACGGTAACAGACTAGTTAGCAGCGACGAAGTATTAAATCTCAGTGAAGATGTTAGAAGTTGTGTTAAAACGGAGGATCAAGTACCACCTTATCGCACAAGCAACTGCTTCGCTAAATGCCGCGAACGAGCAATAAAGAGCGCGTGTAAATGCCTGCCGTTCTACGCGTTCTCAGATACGGAGGACACGGAGCAATGCAATTTAGCTCACAGCCCGTGTCTCGCAAGGAAACTTGTACGAGCTGGTGAATTAAAACTCGAGGATACGGAGTGCGGATGCTTACCGGAATGCGAGGAGACTACGTATTCGTTAGCGACTACTACGGTCCCATTGAACGCTGCGGAGTTTAGCCCTTCGCCATTATAGTGAGTTGTTTCGAGTACTCGAAACTTTTTTCTATTTACGGATTTTTATATACTTGCATAGATTTGATTTTACATACAATGACGCCTATTCCGCGTTAGGTAATCCGAACCGGTTTCTTATTTTTGATAAACTATCGCAACCTAGGTCCATGGTTCAGGTGAATCGAAAAATATTTCTATTTTCATTCATTACCGGATGTATGCATTATACAATGCTTGTCGTCAATTCTTATCGCGAATTATACGCGTGTAACTTTTTTTTTCCTTTTCTTTTTTTTTCTAATTAAACTTGTTTATTTTATTTCCTCTGTTTAATCTTTAATCATAGTATTCAACAAGAACATACTAATTTGTAATAAAACTGGTAAAATAAAGCAAGGAGACTTCCCAATATCCGAACGCGACTGCTTTACATATAACACTGGCTTCGCAAGTTATGACGCTTCAACGACGAGACGTGGTTCAATCTTGGATTAATCTACTCTGTAAGTATATCTAGAATGCCGAGAATCATTTTCAAATGATAATAAATAATCGTTGGAAGAAAATTTCAATCCATCTAAATATCGTGTATAATTTTCAGCTTCTTTGGGCGGGGTATTCAGCCTCTTTTTGGGATGCAGTTTTATATCTCTTGTTGAGATTTTATACTTCTTCTGTATATGCTTACCGAACAAATTGAGATCAGCTATGAAACGTAGCCCCGCGTCTAAAGGTAATCGCTAATTGATAATAATTTACTAATTCTTTGAGAATTGATTCTTTAACTGTTTAATTCTTATCGCTAAATTGTAATTATTATCGGAAAGCTTCAAGACAACTCTGTAATTATATTAAGTTAACTTATCTTCTCACTTTAAAGAATATTTATTATAAATCATGCATCAATTTATCCCCGATTATTCCCTTTTCGTCTAGATTTACGAATATCAAATTATTTCTCAATGGCTGTAAAACATTGAGATGTTCATTTCACTCTATGTGTTTCATCTGTTTGTGTGATAACTGTAATATTGCAATTAATAGTGTGCAAAACATGGCTGGCTCAAATCCCCGAATTTATGTAACAGGGAATTTCGTGTTATCGTTATTCAATCTCGGGAAATACGGAATATCATGTAAACCGATTTTCGAGACTCGAAAATCAACCGTACAAACAATACTAAGATGAATAAAAATCAATATTCTTCTCGCATTATTTTGTTCATAAATATAAAATACCTGATAAATTACTGTGTATTGAAAATAAAAACTTTTGCACAACTGAAAGAAAAGAAATATCGTTTCATTTCCTTACAGGGTTTGCTTCTTTTTTTTTACAAATCGACAAAGCGTGAAGACAGAATTGTGCTTATATTCATTGTAATATCTTGTTAAAAAAATCTTTAATTTCAAAAAACAATATCTTTTTGCTCTATTTCAAGCAATAATTTATAAAATTATTATCATTAATAATGCGCGTACAATATCGATGTGTATTTAGACGAAATACATCTTAAAATTTGTTCGATTCGTTACTTGTTTTTCCGTTCAGAAGTTGACGTAGTTTTTAAATGCACCGTCTCTAGCCGATGATATATTTTGGTCTTCTTCAAATCCTGCAGTTAAATGAATGCCTCAATCTTTGAACTCCAAGTTAAGTGCTTGGACCATGAATGACAGAGTATCTGCGCTTTCTTCAATCTGAAAGGAAAAAAAAAAAGGAAAGATAATCAAATCCAGGAGATTTTCCATTTCCATTCAACAATAAATTTACAGTATAAAATTCTGCAGAATAATCTGAATACAATTTTTATAAACAAAAGAATTCGCTCACCACTTTAGCGGTCGGTTTCCCAGATCCGTGTCCAGCTTTGGTTTCTATTCTAGCTAGAAGTGGATTTTCTTGTATAGGTAATCTTCCCAACTCGTGTTGAAGAGTAGCAATTAATTTAAGACTGTGCAAAGGTACAACTCTGTCATCGTGATCAGCGGTAAATAAAAGAGTTGCTGGATACTGGTGTTTAGTTGCTTTATTCACGTTGTGTAGAGGTGAGTATTTCAGGAGATTAAAGAAGTGTTTTTCTTCCTCTGAACTACCGTAGTCAGACACCCAAGCGTAGCCTATGGTGAATTTGTGGAAACGTAGCATGTCCATTACACTGAAAAAACGAATTTACCTTTTAAACAAACTCTGGAATATCTAGGAAGCTCAATTGTTGCATATTAGGTTTCGAAATTGAAGTAATGACGTTAATTTACAAGAAAAAATGGGTTGAAATTGAGATAAAAGTAATTAGCTACAAGTCTTGATCGTATAAAGTCTTACATACCCAACTTGCGCGATAGCGGCGCCAAATAAATCAGGTCGTTGATTTATGCATGCTGCAACCAACAATCCTCCATTACTGCCACCTTGAATGGTGAGTTTTTTCGAAGTTGTATATCCGTTATCGATTAAATACTCTGCCGCGCATTGAAAATCGTCAAATACGTTTTGTTTGTTGAGAAAACGTCCTGCGTTATGCCATTTCTCGCCATATTCTCTGAAAAATAAATCAATACTTATAGATCTGAAGCTTTATCTCAATACACTGATACCGCCTCTGTTCAAACTGCAATAATAATCACGACAAATATAGAACCGGCAGTAAAATCCTTATCTTTTATCTTCAAACCGATAATTTAATGGTTTTATGATCAGCTGCTGATCAAAGAGTGAATCTGAAAGACAGCAATTCTGCTTACCCGCCGCCTCTGATGTTAGGAATCGCGAGTACTCCGTTTAAGTGTTGGACAAAAACGAGTCTGGTGACACTGAACGTAGGTTGAATGCTGACATTGAATCCTCCGTATCCATAGAGCAGGGCTGGCATAGAGCCATTCAACACGGCGCCCTAGAATCAAGCATAAATTTGTAACGAAAAAACTAAATTAAAGACGAAAGAAAGGTTTTAAAGAAACCATTTAAATCACCTTTTGCATAACGATAAACATAGGCACTTTGGTTCCATCCTTACTAGTATAAAATACTTGTTTAGTCTGGTACAAATCTGCGTCAAAGTTGTTAACTTTGATATCATGGTATACCTAAAATTAGGAAGATAATTGGTGAGCTGGTTTAATAAGAGTCTTTAGTTTTCATTGCTGTTAAAATATGGCATAGCTTACCTTCGGTTCTACGTCCTCCTTTAGATCCGTAGTGTATATTATACCAGGTGTAAGAAAACTGGTGAATTGATAAAATATTTCTGAGTATTTTTTGTCCCCAGAAAATCCTACTATGGTACCGACGTCGAGTGGAAAAGTTCGAAGAAGCTTACCAGTTTCCAAAGAATACAATTGAAGAACGTTCTGAAAATATATTTACCAGATTATGGAGTTAGAGAGAAAATGAAAAAGAATTAGCTCATCTTCTCAACTTTGATCTTGGTTAATAATTCTTATTTCTATAGTCACCTTTACATCCTCAATGTAGCAGGCGACAAACTTATCTCCATCGACAGCGATAGCCCAATCCAATACATTGTGAGGATGTTCTGGCAATAGTTCAGCCCAGTTAGATTGCTCCCAGTTGCATAGGTCAATTGTTATCAGTTTGTAATTGGGAGCATTCTTGTTTGTGCGAAATACAGCTTTCGATCCCAAATTAGTTACATACTGTGGCATAAATATTCGTGACACTAATTAAATTATTATCGTGAGACAACTAAGATGTGCAGATTATCGAATAATAGAGAATTTTTTATTTCTGCAAGCCCAAAGGTCAATACTAACTTCGTAATCGGCTTCCAGCTTGTCCACAACTTCGGTTAACGGTAGTTTCCCAGTAATCTTACTCCCTGGCTTGAGTTCAGAGAAGTAAACTAAATTGTCTCTGCAATCCTTCAGGGGCATGATGATCAGCCAGTTCCCACAATCGGTGACTTGCGCGCCGCTGGAGAGAATTATTCATTATTCTAGTGATGAATGACCGCAGGATGATATGAATAAATTTATTTCAGCTTCCTCAACTCTGACAATTGGTAATAAGGCGTTTTCTGCCAATTACGCTGTCTGAGATCTGTCTTTTCTGAATTCATTTCACTTATACCCTAGTTAATTAAATCTACTGTAAAAAAACTTGCTCACATCCTCCACAGTGGCTGTTCTAGAAATTCAACGACCAAAACATCCTCAGATTGCGGAGTTCCTATTCGATGATAATAGAGCTTCTGATGCTCGTTGCTTTGGACTTCAGAGCCGTCAGTTTTACCTTTTTGATCGGGATATCGGCCGTAGAAAATTCCCTGGTTATCGTGGGTCCATGTGATAGGAGAAAACTTGACTTTCTCCAGTACTTCTGGATACTTTTGACCTGGGAAAGAGTTATTTTGAGTCAAAAAACGTTTGTCTTTCATTAAGAGACTTATTGCAAATTGTATAAAGTAGTTAGAATTGAGATAGATAAGATGTGAATTGCTTTGAAAGCCAAAAGGCGTGAGATATAAGACTAATAATACTACTACCGATAGCACGACAAGAAAGAAATGTGTTTTTTTAAAGGATTGAATACCGGGTGTACTATACCAGTGATTGTGTTAATGAAATGGATCGTTTTCCAATCTGAGCCACTGCTAGAAAGCCCGTAAGCAAAGATACCACCGTCTTCGCTAAATTTACTACTGCTTATAGCGACCGTTCCATCTTCCGACAGAGTATTAGGATCTAGAAAAACGCTCGGGTCTTCATCTAGCGAGTTTTGGACGTATAATACACTGGAAATTCACAATTAATCTGTTTTCAATATCGCTGAGGTCATTTGGAAAATATAAAATACAATTAGAAACGCTGGCATTAAAGAGAGCTTACAAGACTTCATCAAATTTTCCTAAAATGGAACTCTGACTGCTTAATCTGAGTATGATATCAAGATCAAGTCTTGAGCAACGGCTCTATTGAGTCATAAAACAAAGTGATAACTTTACATACATAAATGCCTGGCGTTAAGCGATTGGCAAACAATGTTTCATCTGCGTAATGTTAATATTGTTTGAGGGAAAAAAACTAAGCGAGTCCAAGTCAGTTCTAAGATAAGATTGCGTGGGAAGCACGTGATACATAGCTGCTCTTGGGGTCATCAGATAATTGTATCATCAAAGAACATAAGCAGAAGAGGAGACAAAAGGAAAGAGAAGATACAAAAAAATCTGTCGCAAACCTCTGATTCTGCAATCCAGAATTCTTGTAGAAGTAATACTTGTCCCCGTGTTTATCCGGACAGGAATACTTTGGGAAATCCCATAACTGTTTCAATCTATCGTGAATATTGTCACGCACGGAACAAGCTTTTAAAAATGGTTTTGTTATCGCGTTTTGGGCGTCGACGAATGCCTTGGTTTCCTCAGAGTCAGGATCTTCCAGCCATCTGTAAGGGTCTGCGATCTGCGACATTGATCGTATCTTTTATTGTTTTTATTCTAAAACGAAGATTAAAAAGAATTTTTTTTTTAAATAAGGAAACCTAACCTTAGTTCCATGGTAATCGTCGACGATATTTTCGTCCCTACGGGCCTTTGGATAATCAAATTTCGTCATGATTTTATCCGGCTTTGATGTTGAGTTGATTCCGGTCGATTTCACCTGTTAATCAAATCGTTTTATCGGTTCAAAATCCACGGACACGAACATTTTGTTAACAATTAGGTTATGTCATTTATCGTTCTATTCTATTTTCTATTCTTTTGGCTTTTGTTATTGACTGCGTGGTCGATGATTACCGGCAATATCTGGGTATCGGTCAAATTATGTACGGAACGCAAGTAATCGGATCTAATTAATCCCGTCCCACCAACTCTTCTATTTAGATTATCTTTAACAAAAAACACAAGTCGGCTAGGCGACAATAAACACTTTCCAGTTCCACCAGAGGACAAAAGCAGGGCGACCATTATGAAAGCACTAAATTCCTCGTCGATTCGATTCACCTGTCAAAATTTTGTCAGGATCGTGTATCGGCTATTTCATTTAAATACACGTAATATAGGTATATGTATAATATTCATCGAATAATTGACGACAAAAATTTGACTTGAAATTTGTTTCACTTCAATATAAATAACGAGCAGCTGGCCTGTGCCAATAATCCTTTTAATCTTTCTCACCTGTTACGCCCTACAATCGTATGGTTGATAAAGTATAATGATTAATTAGGTTAATCCACCGTTGCTCGTGGTATTAGAATAATACGTACGCAGTTATTAATTGAGTGGGGGAATTAATTATTCTCGTTTTGTTTTTTTCCGCACAATCAATTATTAGTTAGTCCGGTGATAAATTTTCAAATATGTAATCTTAACATACTGTAAACGCGATGTGTCACCTTAATCCCATCTATAATTTCTTTGTCTCGTTTAATCTTTCGCACCAATGCGACGAAACGTCGCCGGCCTAATGACACAGTTAATTTCATATCATCGCTTAAGCCTTCGTGTCGCACTTGGTGAAAACGTATAGCTTTCCGTCGCAAATTACACCTGATCACTCGGATACAATGCTCTGTATAATTTATAACTGTGTCATATTGCGCAATCTCTCGCGATGCATAGCTCGATTTACGAACGTTCTTGCATATGCTTATTGAATAATTCATCAATCATACGTGCAGTTAATTATATTTTCAGATCTTAGGCGTTCTTGTTTGGATTTAAGACTTCGAAGGTTGTCTCGCGGCCCAGATTCACACGCAATAATAAAGTATAATGAGTATCGGAATTTTTTAGCATAATTTCTTTTATCTCACCTTAAGTAAACATTTAAATATAGTTTAAAAGAAAATAAATTGCCGGCTAGTAGAGCTTTTTTTAACCTATTCTCATAACTCGACAACTCCCTTATCGTAATTTTATTACCATCCCCCGCGGAGCCCCACCGATGTGTTTGCGGACACGTCGTGACTGGTGGTAGCGTCCCGGTCGCGTCGTTCCGTCTGCGCAGACGCCACGCGTATATCAGCTGTACTTTGTGCCTGGTGCGTGTTCGGAGTTTACGACGTGATCTGAGATAACCTCTCTGGAGCCCCCGCTGCTGCTTGCCGCCCCCACGTCAGGTTAATATAATGAGAAGATTCAAAGAGCTAAATGTACATTATATCATCAGAGTTCGAAAGGAACGGAGTGATTATTGTCGCATTATAATAAAGGTTGAAGTGTGAATCGTACCAACGAACCGTGTAAATCCGTTGGGTAAAAAAAAAAAGACATAGCATTCGATCGAAAACCAAACTAAAGCAAAGCGAAAGGAGTTTTTTAGCTTCTTTGATTTCTTCCTTCAATCTGTCAGCACACGGAGGAATGCAAAAGGATTGCCGAGATTGTCTGGGTATCAGATACCGTATCAATACGTTGGATCAAACCTGGAAGTGGCTACACCAAACCATCGCCCTGCATGATTATTTGATCGCCATCACAGCCAGCCAATCGGATTTTCTTTTTAAACCGTCCGGCTGTTAGGTCTGCGCAAAAATCACCAACAACACACATCCATCTACATCTGCGTGGACCTTGATTCATTATTGTGACCCACCTAATCATAAACTCGTTCAATTTCAAAGACTAAGAAACATCTAACCTCAAAGACTGAAGAAATAAAATAAAAAATACAAAAAAAGATAAAAAAAAAAAAAAAACAAATACCAAAATAGAATCAAGTCTAAATAAGTAATAATAATCAAGACATAATTAATTAACTGGGTATAGTTATTAATAAGTAAATCAGAAAAACGAAGAAAAAAAAAAACTATGAGTTTCGTGGTGAAAAGCGCAGCTGTTGCCAGAAGCGGAAGATTGGCTGGCGGATTGGTAAATATTCTCCACTCGCCGGTTCGTCTAGCGTCAAATAAATCGACGACTAATGTTTCCGAAGACGCGATAAGAAAGTCTGTGTACATATCGCAATCCTCTGATATCTATACTAATCTTGCCCTGGAGGATTGGTTCTATCGTAATAATGATTTTACCAATCATCACATATTGCTTTTGTGGAGAAACGATCCTTGCGTTGTTATCGGAAGGCACCAAAACCCATGGCTGGAATCTAATACAAACGCAATTGAGGATAACGGTATTTCACTTGCGAGACGTAACAGCGGAGGTGGAACCGTTTATCATGACATGGGAAACTTGAATCTCTCCTTCTTTACCCCAAAAGAAAGGTATAACAGACGTTACAACTTGGACATAATATGCAGAGCCTTGTACAGACAGTGGGGCGTCAAGGCAGAAGTCAATAAACGTGAAGATATTGTCGTCGACGGTGAATTTAAGGTAGGTCATTCTATTCGACAGACATGAAATGGGATAATCTAAAGATATCACAACTTATGGGCTTGGAATCTTGCCAAAATCAGTTTTTAAATACTTTTTTCCAAGGGTACATCAACGTTTATGCGTCATTGTCTAATTCTTGAATTGTTATAGCAGGTTTCTGGAACTGCTGCCAAACTTGGTAGACCAAACGCTTATCACCACTGTACTTTGTTGGTGAATGTTGATAAGACTGATTTGAGTTTGGCCCTGGAGAAGAAAGAGGTAATGCAAAAGAGTTTAATTGAAGAAGAACTTGGGAGAGAGCCAATTTTCGAGAGCAGACAAATGCGTATACGCAGTTATGCGTTTTAATAATATTCGAGATTAGCTGTTTTTGTAAAATCCAACATCCACTTTATCAGTATAAACTCTGACCCACTGATTATCGTTTTATCATAACAGCACAAAGCGATTTTAGATTCCGCAGCGTCAGCTGGTGAAAATTCTACAAGCAAACAAACTCGTCAAATTTTCAGAATGGAGAAAAACAATTCTCTGCATAGCGTCATGTTTTGCTTTATCATCATAATACTTTATAAATAAGATTGATACCAATTTACCATATGTATAATTCTGCAACGGCCTTTTCAGCAGCGTTCAAAGTTCATGAATTTTATTTCATGTAAAACTTGTTTATCATTTGTCGTACTAAAAAATTGAACAGATATAATATTTCAATTGGAGCAAGCTGCATGCGGAGTACTCTGATACTTAGTTAATCACATTCAGTCAGAGAATTGTTTGTAATACTGACTTTATTACTGCTTGATGTCGATGGTGTATCTTTGAATTAGTAAATTAACGTCATGCATAATGGAATAATTGGACATGATCACAGCTAGCAAAGTAGTACGTCTGGTTATCTGTATTGACAGAGATCGTTAGAGTAAATATAATAAGCATGTGTCTAGACCATGTAAAACAAAGCATGACTAAAGATCAGTAAAAATTGTATTTATACAATTACAATTTATCACGTTTTCATACATTATCTTAATACTGTTTTGACTACGTTTAAGTAAACACAGTTACATACGTATGTAACGCTCTGTGTAGAGAATTTTAATCTAATGCCTCAAGCTAGTGTCCTTGCTCTCTTAACATACTTTCTGAATACATTTAAAGAAAAGAAACGCTATTCCGACTATTTACTTTGCACTATTCAACGGAGATTTCATTATTTCATTGCAGAAAGGAATAGCGACGAATGCCACAGAGTCAGTGCGCTCTTTTGTAAAGAATTTAACAGACATAAACGCACACATTCACCCCGAGAATTTACTCAGTGCTGTTGGCTGGGAATATTTGAGGACACGAGCTATTACTCTTGAGGATGGCGGGCAAAATCTTGTGCAACAGCAAAAGGGATTCCAGATGATTAATCCTACAGAAGATTGGTTTCCAGGTATAAAGGGCTTGCGTCTCAATTATTCATTAGTTTCATATCAGACAAAAAGAGATGGGAAGAAGTATAGAAATCCAATTATCATCTGTTCTTGCACACTCTAGACAATTATAATGATTGAACAGATATCTATCAACAGAGAAAAACATTATAGCATAAGAATGAATCTTATTGTAAAATCCTTCTCACTGTCAGAATGGCAAACGACTTGAGATAACGAATAAATTTATTGAGCAATTATCTTGATTGTGTGGAAAATTACTGTTGAATTTCAAAATAATAATTGTATAACGATTCAGGAGACTAGTAATACCTTTTGGATAAATTCTGACAAGTTAAGGGTATACCAATGTAAATTGAGATCTAATAAGTGTGAATATTTGAACAGGAATTACAAAACTACGAGACGAATTTTGTTCGTGGGATTGGACCTTCGGCAAGACACCAAAATTCACTGTAACTCGTCAATTGGAGCTTTCCTCTGTGCATGGAGAAATACATGAGCTTACACTGACATTGGACATTCAAAACGGTATTGTAGAAGAAATTAAAATGAGTTTACCGACCACTATTAAGTTAGAGAATTTTCGTGAAGACGCAAGCGTTGTAACGAGCTTAAAAGGTGCTCGTTATTCGGAAGATATTATAACGAAAGTAGCTAAGGCTATTGGTTGCAAGAATATAAGGCAGCTACCACAGCCATCGAATATTAGCAACGTGGCTGCTGCTTCGCATCACATATCTCAATGATAATGGAACTGGTATTTATACTTAAATTTAAAAATATGGCTGAAGTCACATTTGATTAATGAAATCGTGAATAATGTAACCGGAAATGCGATCATCTCGATGTTTAATCGTTGTATAAAACATCTTCTATTTGCATTATTACCCTGAACAAAAAATCATACGCAAATTGAATGAATAATTAAAACTAGAAGAAAAAAAAGGTATTCAACGAATGTTAAATTATTCGTTTATATATCGGTTCGTATTGTAATTTTATCACTCTGACGGATCTGGTGTCTCCTCTTTTTCAGTCGCTCATTAAATCGTTACAAAAGCCATAAACGAGTGTGAGAATATTGAAAATAATTTTTTTTTCATTGAAAATCAACCGGTTCTAGGAATAATTGGCAATTTGTATAATATTGTCCCGCTTTATCAAATCGCTTGCGACTAATGAATCTTACATGGAATATAAATAGTTATATCTTTTAACGCGTGTTATGATATTAACCCGCGCGAATTATTATCGACAAACGATTAACATTCAATATACACGTATACCCAATATTAATTTAATCAATGGATAGTTAATTCTTTTACACCCAACGTTATTGTCTGGGTACTTGATTGTTAAATAATAATTTAGATTTCGCTTTAAGAAATTTTGGTTCTACATTAATTAACGATAGTGATACACAGTGATATTATTATACTAGTTAATAAATCTATTTATCTAAGAATATTTTCAATTGAGAATTAAAAATATAACAACAAAAAAAATGAATAAAAATAAGATAAAATAAAACAAGAGCTTTAAACCTTTAATATTATAGCATAAAACATAATATTAATAAATATAACTTATTTGTTTTCTCTCAACGGATAAAAATAATTTTCATAAATATCGCGAGTCGAAAAATTTCGACGTTTCATTTGATTTCAATTTTTATACTTTTAACGACAACAAATCAAACGATATTTATGATCAAAGACGAGGGTTAAAAAAAAAAAGCAAAAGGAACAAATGACATCGAAAAAATGATAATTTTGTCAACTGCCCAATGCGTGATAAATATATTATTAGCTGTCCACAATTTCCTGCATCAATCACCAATGTGAATTGTATATTATTATGTGCATATTACGCGAAGGTGATCTCGAAAAAAAGTGATCTACTTCTTTTTCCGATTGCCATTATCATTATTGCTTTTTAATGCGCAGATTGGAATTGCTTTCCTGAATCATTATAATCGGCGATTGTAAGATGGAAACTTTTCGTCAATTATTACCGATTAATTATACACACTTGTTTTTATAGGTTAGAAATACGATCTGATACGCGGAATTTCATTTATTATTTTAATAGGAAAAAAAACGATTTGTTGTTATTATACTGACTATACCTATAATGAGCATAGGGTATGTTTAAAAGAAATTCACAACGATGACCGATAGTTTAAATGATTCTATGCATAAATCGAGAGGAAAAAAACTGACTCGCCAGTTATAGTTTAGCGTATGAAAAATCAAACCTGTAACGATTGTATCATACGAATTTGATTATAGTTCAGAGATTACATAAACCCGGATAGTGGACGAAGGTCAATTACTTGCAAATCAAAATATTTACCTTTTCTTTTATCATCGGCATCTGGCTCAAATCCACGTGGAGCGTAGTACGAGAGATGGTCGATATTATGCATGCATCGCAAAAACGTTATCTTGGCAATAATCCCGGTGTAGGTATAAGTTTATTCAATTTTTTTCTATGTAAAAGCGTAGATCCGATTGATCGAACCTCAAATTATTTCTATCGCGATTGGTTTAAATTTGAAGAAGAAGAAAGAAGAAAAAATTCATTCGAATTGCTGATATTTTTATCTAAACTTTTCAGTCGGAGATAACTTCTTTTACACATTTAATTAGGTATAGGGTAAGGTATGATTATAAGTATGTATTTCAAATGTCAAGAGGCACGCGCGTGGATGACACTCTCGTGTGTGCCAATTATCAGCATTCGTACTGTGGACAGATCGTAGATAAACGTTTGACCCGTCAATAATTGACAATATATCCCTATATGTTTTGCATGAAACGTCCATCTCGCCATCCGGATTCAAAAACTAGTTTTAGGCTACTATAGGTAGGTACTACTCGCGCCACCCAATAATGCAAATAAACCGAATGGCAATGGCTGCTGTAGGTGCAGCCTGCAGGTGCAAAAAGTGATAGAATGAAAATGAAAGGAGAAGATCCGATGAAATTATGTTCAATTTTTTTTTTTCTTTTTTTATTCATTTCTTTGAAGGTAGTAAAAATAAATTGAGGTACATGAATTATTTATTCATTCTTTATGCCCGGGACAAAGTAAACTACACCCGTTAATTGAATATATACACATTAAGAAGAGACGTGCGCGTCAAGTTGCATGCAACTTGCATCGATACATTAATATGCATCACGGTAGCTTCTGCACATCATGTCTATTATTTAAATATTATCTCCACTCATTACAATTCCAATTTTAATTTCAATCTGCATCCTTACAATTCGCGGTTATTGCGCATTGCGAATCGATTTCCGAAGCCATGTACGTCCGCGGTTAATTGGGGACTATTATTATTACACGGTTTGTAAATAACGACCAAAGATTCGTTGGACTCAACATTGATATTTCATGCAAAAGTCTGAATTATAGGTTCGTCGAATTTTATATCCCTCTCGTGATTACTCAAACCATTTCGAATATTAGTATCAATTTGGTATCAATTGACGTGCCGCGAGAACGGAGACGAAGAGTCTAAACTCTAATCGTTAGATATATAATTGCCTATCTAACGGGTCTAACTACGCTAAATTGTTCCTAAGTACTAGTCCATATATATATTTTATAAAACTACCAACGACGTATATGTATGTGTAGAGCCGTGAATAGTTTTCAAGGTTCGTAACTGGCAGGATTCTAATTTCTCATCGTCGAGCGATATACATAGACACTGGGCCAGGTCATGGCCTCTAATGATTCAGCTTATATTTTATGAAAAATCACAACCTTGTCTGTTTGTCTCGTTATTGTCAGCAGCTACGGTCAACTAATGATTATTCGTTTCATTCTCGTATTTTTAATTATTAAGCTGATAGTAATTCGCGACCTCAAAAACGATGCCCCGAAGCGTACTCGGCGAAGATAGAATAATGCAAATGTTTGTCATTCTTTTCTTTCGATATTTTACGACAGACTACCCCACGGCTACATCGAGGTGTCTGAAAGATTCGCTCTCGGCTTTTTTTCGGAGATAGAGGCACATAGATTTCTGTATCAAACATATTGAGTCTGTTCTTTTTTGTTTCTTGAATTATTTTCTGGAAACTGTATTTCTCTGCGAAAAAAAGGCATAATTCACGAGTCTGTTAATTGATATAATAAATTAGGAGGATAATTACCGCAATATGACTAAATTTGGTCGAGTGGCTATTCTCCGAAGTATAATATACCGATGAAATTTGTAGTATAATATATACCTATGTATACCATGTAAACGTTAAGTGATGTAAATTATCTCACATTCCTGGTATATATCCTGTATCACGGGATGCGTAGAGGTATACCCGTCTACTATTCGATACTATTTCTGTGGGATGCTGTCATTGCGGCAACAAGTGTGCCGCCGATCGTCTACTACCATGTGTATTAATTCAAAAGTAGACAGTTTATTTATCGCTCGGATAAACGATACTCGTGCGTTAACCGAGTCGTCAATCTATACACCGGGATTCCCCATCACCCGATTTAAACCAGCTTTCGATATGTGTTTCCCACGTCAGACACGTAAATTTTTATCCTAAAAATTTCCATATTCAATCAATGCTCGTATGATCGAAAGATCCCGGTCCGTATTGAAAAGACGATGAAAAGAACAAAAGGAAAAAAAAAGAAATAAGAAAACTCAATTCTGGTACCGAGTTCGAAAAAAATGTCGTTTCTCATATCAAAATCGAGGATGGTGCGGTTGGGTATGCGCTAGAGTGAAGCATGACGTCTCTGTAAGGAGGTGGTGGGGTCCCAGGACAGGTAGGATTTAGCAACGATATCCTCTGCGAATTATTGTCTAATATTTGGGCCCGATCTCGCCTCGGTATTTTTGGACATTTGCATGAACACATGCCCGTTACCCACACGTAGGTTCCGAGCATGCTGGTTACGAGTCCGAGTGAAAATCCAACGGCGAATATCCATATTGGAGAAATAGTCGCGATTGAGGCGATTAATCCTTTCGCAGAAACTCTGGTCGAGTTCGTGGAGTAGTTTTTGCAGATTTCTTTAGGAGAAGAAACGGTAGGAGGATGGGGAGGAGGATCCATCACCCAGATATTTTTTGACTTGTGATTGAGTCCCGTTTTCAGATCCAGAACGTTCTTTCCAGGATTGGACGAGTCAATAATTTTCTCAAATTTTTTAACACCAGTATTTGGGACTGCTTTAGATACGCAGAGGGGATTGAAGCCTATTTTTCTATCCTTGAGGTACGATTCCAGCTGCTTTACACCACCGCAAGACCAGGGATTACTGTGAAATAAAAATGAGTGAAAAGGACGTTTGATACCAACGTTTAATGATTATCTTTAATTTTCATTAATCACGTATCCTCACTTGTCTAAATCAATCTCCTTGAGGAAGGGAAGGGGGTCAAGTTCTCTGGAGTCCATTTGAATCATGAAATTATTCGACAGATCGAGTTTCCGGAGTTGTTCCAGCCCCGCAAAAGTCTGGGTGTTGACGTGGCTTATTTGGCAGTTGCTGAGGCTTAATTCCTAAAAAAGAAAAAAAAGAAATACATATTACGTATAATTAACTCTTATCAAGGCGTGTCAGCGATCGAATCGATAGCTGCGAAGACTTTGATAGCCGCGGGAGTTGTAGCGTTGCGATAAACGAAAACTGATTTTTTTTTTCCAGCTACAATGAAATTTCCATGACTTTTTATATCATTCCTCTTCCTGTAATCCAACTTTACACCTCGTATTCTAAATTTTATAAAATTGACGGGTCGATCCGTGTACACCAAGTCCATGTTGACGTTGGATCTCGCATTTCACCGCGAATAAACCTTCGCCAATACGTAGACACGCAAGTATAATGTATGTACGCGGAGGTAAACTGGGTTCCTGTTACCTCGACCGCAGCCACGAGATCAAAGGTGCGCAGTTTGCTTTTCAGAATGATGCTAAATTTTTTCTAACTTTTTTTTTCTTCTTTCCATTTCTTCCGTGGAATAATACTGGGCTTATATAGACGTGACAGTCGTTATACGCGCGATTCGAATCAATCCTTACTGTCAGAATACCGATTATACCTAATGATCATAGACTTTGACCTGCTATCTTTATAATTGATTAACTTCTTAGTGATTATCACGTGCAAAAGCTTATATGCACCTGCATCTTTAAACCTTTGTCCTTTGCACCGACGCATGTATATCTGTATCGATATAATATTGATTCATAGGTACAATAGATCTCGTAATCTTTGATCGGAAGTCAAAGCATGGATATATCTATACCCACTTTATATCAGACAAATGATTTATTTTATTGCGTGAAACCTGATGGAAAATTTATCTGCGGAAAGGAAATTTTCTATTAAACAATAATCGAAGATAAAATACTCGCGGCGATTGCAAATAGATATTAAATAATCTTTCAATTATAGCCCCACGGTATAAATGGGTGTATTGAAATGTTTAATGAAAAATTTTCCCTAGACACGGTGATTATAATTTATAGCAGATTGATCGCATTTAACCGTCCCTCGTCGCTGCAACAGCTAATTAGGTATGTATGTATAATTATAGGGGCACAGGGAGGGTTCAAATCGCAAATCTCAATCACTTAACGAGCACGAGACGATCAGCAACGCGTTCGGACGATCGTTGCGTGGTACGATTCAAATGTCAATTAATGAAGAAGAAAAAAATGAAAAAAAAAAAACATGGAGCGGTTAATTACGTAAGGGGTTGATTAACGACAATCTGCAGTCGCGTGGTCTATAAATTTCGTTCGAAATCGCTTCTCTCTCTTTCTCTTTCTTTTTCTCAGCTAATAGCCTCGGTTGTGCTTGAATTTGAAGGGGGCGAAAGATATGTATACAGAGCATTAATTCAGAAACAATTGGCGCGAAAATTGCCGTATCTACAGAAATGTAAATTGAATGAAAATTAGGGATTAACTGTCTGAAAGTATATATATACCCACCGAAATCGAGCTGGAGTGTAAATCGGGTATGCGAGTGCCAAATCGATTTCCATCGAGATGAAGAATTCGGAGATTTTTCGAATCGACAAACGTGTCCCAAAGAACGTAGTAAAGATGATTTCTAGACAAGTCTAGAACCGTGAGTTCCACAAGACCAGAAAATGCGAAGGAGCCGATTTCGTTGATCGAATTATCAGACAGGTTCAAATACTTCAGATTTACCAAACCAGCATTCTGAAAGTTAGATATAATATAATATAATCAACTGCAGACATTATTGTTGAATAACAAAAGACACCGTTAAAAAAACCGGAAAAAAAAAATTGCAATAATCCGATTCATAATCTTAAAGAAGACCCAAGGTCCTTCGATCTTTTCGTCTGTGGACCGCAAGCTCGGTCGCGTCATCGTGTAAAATTAATGGCGGAAATAAAATCCCACTCTATTTTAAATGCGAATTTTATTTGCAATCAAATTATCGTACTTTTGTGAATATGTATAAGGTTCATGTATAGAGTAAATCCTACAATTAGAAAGATGGCTCATTCAATGGATAGTTAATTTAAAAAAAATTATACGTTCAATGCCCCTCACGATCTGAAGATGATTACCTACCCTATAAAAAATTGATTAAGTTTTCATAAATTTTATTATACCTATATGTATCAGTGGAATTTTTCGTTCTACTTATTGGGTGGGGCACTCCCGGATCAATCCTGTATATATGGTATATACATATATATATATATACACATATATCTATACACAGTTTACACATCTATAATTGTGCTAATTATAATAATTCGCATCGACGTAAGAATTTGAATTTGCAGAAAAAGTGTGGAAATTATTCAGCGATTACCTATATCTAATTTGATTATATATTTATGTACATTTGAATTCTTATGGGATTTCATATTGCATACCACATATTATCTTGTATATAGGTATGGTGAAAAAATATTCATTTCCACAATATATACCGACTACTTCTACCTATATCTACATCTTATAACGCTTATCGGGACTTTTTTCTAAATTTAATATATGGATTATATGTTGCAGACTTGATCGAATGCTTATCTAACTAAACGAAAATATCTATAGGTATACACAGACACGATATACAACACATATATACATAATATGGTGAATGAAATGGTGATGAATACGTTGACATTTTTCATCCGATTAGAGTTGACCAGCTATTTAAATAACATTGCGAATTATGCGAATGCGAAAAAGGTTTAAGCGCAAAACTGATGTGCATATATATATATATTAATTGATCATAAATTCAAATCGAAATACATCGCTTACACGGTGATATATCGCTGGATGCGCAGAAAAGAAGCTGGAGGAGACACAGATGAAAGAAGAAAAAAAAGGAAAGAACTGGGAAAAAGAAAGAAAGAGACAAAAAAACACACACACGCACACACAGACACAACGTTTTATATATCTTCGCTACAAAATTATATATTCTCTTAAAACTCCCACTGATCGACAGCTTTAATATGCGATATATTGGCTCAACGAAGTATGCGGTAGTTAAAACTTGAACACGCAGTTTGACCGTGAAGGAAAAAAGTCGCGGGGCCTAAGGCTACGCGGTTAATTGAAATCAACGTTCGATCCTCATTAGTAGAATATAATATTGATCAGGAATTGATCACTGGCTACTACGCTTTGCTCTATCGGCTCAAAAGTTTTTTATTCCAGGTAAAATTAACGTCCAATTTTTTTTTCTCTCCGTCATTCGACGTAGAAAAATTTCCGAAATACATATACGATATAACGTATAGTATATACGTATATTGCATTATGATATGGAAAAGCTCAAAGACCAGTTGCATCATTGTCTTATGGAACTATAAATATTAGGTGATAACCAACTAGTTTGCAAAGTACGTAAATAATTACACGATGAAGAATTGAACGATAAACGTCTAGCATATACCAGTATAAAGGCTGTAATAATCCGTGTAGAAATTTAAGAAGCCCAAACAAACCCGCGTAATCACTCCAGAGGAGAAAATAAACTATCGAAACAACAATTAATGAATACGTACATGTACCCTGTACATTATACATCGATAAGAGCTGGGTCTGAAAAAATGACAAGATTTCGTTGTATGTATAACAGGGTATTTAAACCGCAGATGAAAAATTTCTCAAGCTCGAGCCTCGCGCTATATATTATATCGCGACAGTCTGATCATGAATTTCGTCATTATTATTCTGTACTATGAGATGAGCGCCTTTCGTCATTACATATACCTATATGTATATATATATACTGGGCATTCCACGCCAAATCGACCGCTTTTGGCCCCGACCCCTTTCGATGTTGCTGAAACTTTTTTATTTTTTTCTGCTCCACTAAAAACGTTTCTCAAATTTTTTTCAAATCTTTTTATCCAACCGAAAAAAAGTTTGAAAAAAATGGCTTTTTTTCAAATAGCCATAACTTTTGCAAAAATTTATTAACAAAAATAGAAAACGAAAAAACACCACTCTGCCAATTTCAGAGAATCTGCAGAAATAAGATAAAAAAGTTTCAGCCAAATCCAAAAGGTTCGGGGTCAAAAGTGGTCGATTTGGCGTGGAATGCCCCATATGTGGTATATGTATATATATATATATATATATACGTAAAATCTTAACTAATGGAGGAAATCTGTGTACTCAAAAAATGAGGAAACAATATAAACGACCACAGTATTTGAATTTGCAAAACGTTTCTTCTATTTACATACAAATGTATTTGTGTGTGTGTGTGTGTGTGTGTGTGTGTGTATAGGTATATATGCATAGCTGGAAACTTTGCGAAGCGACCTTGTCTCCGTGACAAGAAATCTGAACATTGATCAAGCAAACTTGGACTTTTGCTTCGCCCCGTTTTCTTATATACTTATAATACTATATACATTATATATTTAGGCATGTATATATAGGTATGTATAGTTGAATATACAGAACGTAGTTTCCGCTGTCATCTACGTAAGCGTTACTGTAGCAGACACGCAGGTGTAGCTGCGGTCGTTTTTATGAAACAACAACGTAATAAACTTACCTTTAACTCGTAATTTAAAAGCGTAGAAATTGCGTTTTCGGAAAGATCGAGAGCCTGCACGGTGTTAGAAACGCCGGTTTGTATGCTGTACAAATGTTTCGATGTACAACTAGCTCGTCTTAGCTTATACCACATATCGCACTCGCAAAAGCTACTGCAAAACACGTCACCGTCGATATTTGATAAAATCCCAAAGCTCGTTATGTGAACTATCAAAAAGTACAACACCGAGATCTTCATCTTTTTATGCAAAATCAATGGATATACTATTCAAGACGAATAAAAGCTTCCGAAATAACGGAATACGGTAACTTAGAATCTCTCGATATCACTGTAACACAACGAAACGCTGAAAACCACCTGTAATCTTATCTCAACTGGCGAGTGCTATCGCATCACATCATGTGTCATACTCTATACAGGTATACCTGGATACATGCTGCGGAGCTACGTCAGATCTAATTCTAGGGTTTTGATTAAGACGATTCAAACAATATATGTATAGGTACACACACGCACACATACATACACACATACATACATACATACATACATATATATATAATATATATATAATGTATATATACACACATATATGTATAATGTAACATGTTGTTGCCGCCGAAGGCTTCAGTGACGTATAAATTTCTCTCATATGCATACAGCGTATTTCATTTATATACGCGTATAAGTATATGTACGTGTATGTATGTGTGATAAATATCAAGGGCATCCTATATCTGCGGTCTGCCCCAAAAAACATATCAAGACGTTGATTATCGCGCTCGATCTATTCGCGATCGTATACAGGGTGATTCACTGCTACCGGGCCATTTTAGATAGGCGGATTACTCAGAAAATTCTAAGACTAAAAGTCCTTTACCAAAAATTCGATAGACCTCCAGTTCCCGAGCTACGGAGGATCTAGGATAACCAATTACAGAGCTTATACGTGACTCGGACAGGGGCGTCTAGATATCTTAAATTAATAAAATGTAATTTTTATTTCGTCATAAGTAATTTCAGCATCACTTGTAACTGAAACTGGGACTGCTGCTGGCGTTGGTTTCGACGTCCAGGTCGTCCAGGTTATCCTCCTCGTGATCCAGGTCGTCCGCTTCGTAGTTTTTGTGGTCCAGGTCGTTCGCAACGTGGTTTCCAGCGTCCAGGTTGTGCGCATTGTAGTTTTCGTAGTCCAGGTCATACGCCTCGTAATTTTCGTCTTGCAGGTCGTACAGCTCGTACTTTGTGTCGCCAAGGTCGTTCGCTTCATAGTCTTCGTTATCCAGGTCCTGCGCTTCGTAGCTTTCGTTGTCCAAGTCGTGCGCTTCGTAGTCTTCTTTGTCCAGGTCCTGTGCTTCGTGGTTTTCGTTGTCCAGGTCGTAAAGTACGAGCTGTACAACCTGCAAGACGAAAATTACGAAGCGTATGACCTGGACGACGCAAACTGTGAGGCGTACGACCTAGACTACGAAAACTACGATGCGCACAACCTGGACGCTGGAAGCCACGTCGCGAACGACCTGGACTGCGAAAACTACGAAGCGGATGACATGTGCAACTAAACTATGTAGCACACGACGTAGAAGACGCGAACCACGAAGCGGACGACCTGGATCACGAGGAGGATACCCTGGACGACCTGGACGACCTGGACGTCGAAACCAACGCCAGCAGCAGTCCCAGTTTCAGTTACAAGTGATGCTAAAATTACTTATGACGAAATAAAAATTACATTTTAATAACTTAAGATATCTAGACGGCCCTGTCCGAGTCACGTATAAGCTCTGTAATTGGTTATCCTAGATCCTCCATAGCTCGGGAACTGGAGGTCTATCGAATTTTTGGTAAAGAACTTTTAGTCTTAGAATTTCCTGAGGAATCTGCCTATCTAAAATGGCCCGGTAGCAGTGAATCACCCTGTATGTATATGCATAAAGATGATATTCGCGATCGTGAAGGAGGGTACGAGTCGTTGATCTCTGTTTTATAATATCAAGAACACAACAGTTGTGGGAAAAGAAGTAGCGAAAAAAATATTATCTGACAATAATAAGAGCGATCCGTCGCTGTGGAGAATAATTATATTAACTAGTTATGCTGATTTTATAGCGGGAAAGGTTGAGTTGAATCGAGTTAAAAACCGACAAAAGATATGCAGGGAAAGGAATGTATAATGGGTGCACAAATTATATAGTCAGACTCAATGATAAACTGACGTGCAGAAAACGGAATAATGACAATCGAATTCTCCTATATTTTTCCCATATTCTGCGGACCCCCAATTTATAACATTAGATGATCTCGAATCCCAGCCACGGTTATAGCTCCGAATCGAGTTACGCAATCGTTAAATTTATACCGTGTAATTGAAATCGCGGATCGGAAAATAGATATACAACGATGTTAAAATTGGAACGAAATGAAAGATTCAACAAATGATAATCCCTCATGGCCTTTGGCCTCTACCGATTGACAAACTTCTATTTAACTATATAGGCGCGCTAGTATAATAGTATATGTATATGCTCTTACGGAATTGAAATTTCGAAACTTGGGTATTGGAGTGGCAATATTTTTTTGACTATTTTTCATTTCATTTTAAAGTTCGCATGAAAATTTGTCAGTCTCACGCATTTTGATATTCCTCTCCAGATTTCAGTTCAATTCGGATTTTTTCAGAAGTCGTTCGAAAGAATTTTGAAAATTTGAAAATTTCAAAAAATCGGTTCTTCTTTCATTATCATTCTCCAGTTTTCCATCAATTCAATATTTTCTATGCATATTGTAGAGGAACATACTAAAATTTCAAGTCAAAGTATCAATATTCGAAGGTTGCTCAATCATTAGAAAAAATAAAATTCTAATAAACCGTCCATATATACTATATGTGTGCATGTGTGCGTGTGTGTGTGGCTGCGCGCGTGCGCGTAGGTAATTCAAAATTTATACCCATTTAATGTTAATGATTCGGATATGATAAGCAAAACGCAATTCAAAATACTGTAAGTCATCGGCTCGCGCGTAGGTCGGACGTCAACCGCGTCCGCATTTCACTTTATGTTTTGACGTGTTGAACTTTAATCGTAAATAAATTAAACGGATTGCTATGATAATACATAATGTAATAATTTACAGAGGTCGTAGCAGCAGCTCAACGATGCATATGTAATCAAATACTGTAGTGCCTGAGACTGTGTAGAACGGTTTTGTTATACGTCTATATACCTATGTATATATGCCGATGTATGATACATATATATGTATGAAAAAATTAATTCTCTGCTGTTGCTACCGCTGCATCTCCTGTTTTCCTATGCAACTGTTGAAATATACGGAACCGACCGATGCGCAAAATATCGCCTGCTGCAGCGTACAAAACTTGAAACGGAATCTACTGATATTACAGATCTTTGAGATCAGCAGAGCGCGGTCGTCTTCTTCCTGCATATATTAATTCGCGTGACGTAAACGGGTATAAAAAAATCCCGCGTTATTCTGCGTCAGGAAAAATCCTACGCTGTATATACGTACGTTTATCTACATGTATATGTATATTGTGTGTGTGTGTGTGTATCTTATAGCATATTTCACCGTTTTATTGACGGAATTTACGTGCGTAGCTCTGAATTATTGAATTTGTGGTCAGCCACACGCTGCAGGGGAATTCGATGCGAGTTAAATCTGATGCGAGAAAAAAAAATTATCGCCTTGAAAAGCCCCCAATTTATATAATTGCTTTATCCGTGTCTAATTGTCGTTTTGTATCATACATGTATATTGTATATACCTACAGGAAGTTTTCTTAAATCTCGCTTAAAGTCTCTCCGACGCGGATGTTTTAACTGTAGGCGTATAATCACCTATACAATATAACGAAAATCAACATCGGCATAATTATATTATAAATAACTGTCATAAATTTATAAATAGATTGTTATTTTACCTATATAGGTATACGTTATGTATATTTTACACGTTCTCTTTTATTAAACGGCTAAATTGTTGGCGGTCAAGACATGAATAATATACGTATGGCAACATATAGCATAGGTCTAACAAAGAACGAATGGTCCAGCAATCGGGCGAGTACTAACATCAGTGCAATTTATATTCGCGATGAATACACTGCACGTGATAATAATCACTGTATATAAATTGATTGACACGGTAATTTGTACCGGTCTATAAATGGAATATATTTACCTGAACCGATTGGAGGAAAACTAAATACCCGCGCGTATAGGTATAGTAGAAGATGGAAAGAAAATGAAAATTCATACAAATATCATTAGAAAATTGGATATCGTCCAGAATGCTCTCTGGCGATTGTTAGTCACACATATACTTGCGTGTATCATATACTCGTGCGTGGAAAACGACACCGTAATAAATGATCGAGTGCCGAGTACCTACCTCTCCCGGTGCACTTGTACTCGCTATTCGTATACGACTGCGCTGCTTCAGGATATAGAAGACGTATATCTCTGTCGGGTTACGTGAACTGTGAGAGAATACTTTGGCGCATGCATTATTTACGAATTTTTTTTATAAATATATTCGGTTTCCTTTTTTTTTTTTTTTAGCTAGAAAATAGATTTACTGGATGATCTTCGCGAGGATTATCTACGTACCTACATACCTACTTATTGCACTATGTATCTTTCGATCGCTTGAACTTGACCCTGTCTAGCATAGATCGTAACAGCTATGTGGCTGCGTTTAAGATATTAAGATCCGGTAAAATGAAACGAGGAAATTTAATGCGAACATATGTGAAACATAAAACAAATTCCGTATATAAGCATAAACATATATGAATATAAATACAAATATTAGGTGGATTGCACAAGTCACGCAATGGCATTATATTGTTTGGAAAATAATCTGCTTTTCTTAACGATTGTGAGAATCAGGCCTGCAGTCTACATGCGTCAGCGGTTTCAAACAATTTCACTAATTTAAACCCGGATGGTAATTTGCCTCTGCCCTTGATTGACTCTCCGTTATTGTATTGCCTTGAGAAAACGTCGTTTCTTCGATCGTTTCCGTTATACCCGCAATACTTTGCAACGCATATCATTATATCAAAAGAGACTTCAAAAACAAAACAAATATATAAACCACACACATTGGATACCTGTGTGTATACTATACACTATAATGAACTTTAATCGCGGAATCTGACATTCCGAAATATTCGAAAGTTTTTATTTTTTAACTTAAACTCTGATTCCGATCGTGAGACAAATAAGTTGAGTGTACCGCATGATCAGACGCGACTCAATTCTCCTATAACATATTGTGGAATTTTTTTTGTTCGCCCGTGCGTGTATCATTTTTTATTATTATTTTTTTTTTAGCAAATAGAGAAAAAGTTGCATGTTTCGTTAATCAGCGGTGGCGAACGCGGAGGCTTGTAATCTTTATATAGTTATATGGAAAATTTAAATCTACCTGGATATTTCCTTGACGTAATATAATAACCGCATCAATTAACATAATATGAATATGAAGCGTGTCTAGCTAACGATATGACCCGAAGAAGTAAAGAATGATCGCTCCGTATTGCTAATGCATACGACTCTAAGTATACGCGCGCGTATGTATGTTAATACGCACGCATAGTCCCATGTATACATCGTACGACCAAGAACGATAAAAGTGAAGAATATCAAAACACCGGCCAATAACCGTTGCTAAATAACAATAATAATAATAATTGCACAACACGTGTATTACGATTAACAGTTTCCCTCAGAATCGAACATTTATTTAAAAATCACATACACGCGTGCGTCAAAGGTTGCGTATTTCACGGCGTGCGCAGTATCGCTCCTACCTATCGTATGTGTGTGAATAGCGAGGTAGTCAGATACCTAGATGCATGTAAATATAAATTTCCGCTCCCATGTGCATATAGACATTTGCAAACTAGAAAAGCACGCGATTCCTGTATTTCATGTCTATGTACTCAATATCGTTCCGCGTATTATGGATTATACAATTTATCGTGGCTAGAGGTATACAATACGCCAGGTGAACCTTGCGCGTCGACGTAACGTTGACCTTCACGTTCCACGCGAATTTCCTCAATTTCAACATCGACCAAAACCCTTGCTAAAAATCCCCGATCTCGGTCGAGGTCGGGAAAATTTTCCTTACCCGTTGGAAAAAAAAGAACATAATCATCGGATTTACTCATAGCTATAACTATACCTATAGTATACAGACGAAGTAGGGAAGACGTTTATTCCAATAAATAAATAAGCTTTGTAATAGTTATTTTAAGTTAATTTTATAATTAAGATATATTTATTAAACAATCTAGCATTCAGATTGTATACAGAGTGCGCGAAAGTGCGCGGAGCCTCGTGTATATCCCTCCGCCAAATTGAACCTGGCTCGGCTCGATTGTTCGTTCGAGACAGACAGACGTACCCAGCACCGGGTCATCCACTGACGGGAGCCTGGCGTGTTTCGTATCAGCCAATGAGGGTAGAGAATTGTGGTGTGACAAGTGGGGCGCGTTTGGTGGGGGTATTCGTTTGTGATTATCACTGCCTCGGTGCGTGATGAATAAATATCAATATCAATCTGTTTAATACCGGAAAGATACAATGGGACAGATAATAATGTGGGAATATTTGAATCTAGTTGTGTGAGAATCCTTCGAGATAACGTGCGTTCAGTTGCGTTCAATCAAACCGCGAATTCGTTTAGGCATACCAGTGACTTTCTCATGAATATTTGAAACCGTTTATGTTCCTGTGCACACGTACGCGCTCATACTTTAAAAGAGAATCGCATACACGCACACAGGCGAGACTCGAGAGAGCGGCGCGTGCGATCGCGGCCGCCGGAGCCCCGCCGCCACCACCATTGTTGATATAAGTGACGCTCGGCAGAGCCTCGTCACCTTTCCAGTTGCAGTCCCTTCGCGTTCACCTCGGCGTCCGCGTCTCTCTTCAATCCTCGTTCAAAGCGGTCTGTTACATCTTAGTCTCGTTCGATAATACAAAAAATCGTCGTTCTCGTCAATATATTCGCTGACTTAGCGAACCGACACGTATATTAATACATAAATCAAAGTGATATTATCCATCCAGTGTGTGATTGCAAATCATCCACATCAAGACGAAACATAATATCAACATGAACTCGTACGGTGACCTGTCCAGCAACGTGGAGCCCAGCAGGTTGGTTTCGTTTTTATTTTTCTTCCTCTGTTATTTTTCCCAAACAATCTCTCGACCAGCGAATCTTTCGAACTTTATATCCACGCAACGTTTATCATAGGTTACGTATCCCACGGGGGACTAAACGTCAGCCATTACTTGTTCTCACTTCTCTCGCAGTGTTTCGTTAATTAAATAGAATCTTTTTGCCCTTCTTCCCCTGTCTAAGAGTAAATCTGACTGAAAAATTATTATTCGGCGAAGCCTACACGACTCAGATACCGGAGGTGGTGGTATTTTAACTGACAGTCATTGATTTTTTCTTTTACTGACGGTGGTGGATTCGTCGCTGAACAATGTAGGGCGTCGTTGGAATCTGGATCGTTACTGGTTATTCGCTTCACTAATGCCTTTTTAACTGTCGAATTCAATACATCGACAAAAATTACACAATTTCATTCCCAGTCTACTCTTTCTCCACCTATTTCTGGACGTTCATTAATTTATAATATCGTTGATGACGGTCGACTGCAAATCGGTGTCACGCGGGAATTACTATCTATCTATCTATCTACCTACGTGACGTCACCATTTCTAAACGTTTTTTCCCCAAGATACATAATATCGTACGCCCATTCACGGATGTTGTACTCATAACAGCCCAAGGGGGGATCTGACTAATAACTAGAGCCTTGGTTTTCCGAAATTCTAAATTGATTTGTAAATCTTCGTCAGGTATAACATTACGTAAGTTTCATTCGGTTTCGTTACGAGACGGGAATCAAGCTTTCGATTACTCGTTCGAATTCGTTGAAAATAGATTATGATTTTATTGGGGAGGGAAGGTGGTCTGATTGCAAATTCTAGTATCGTAATCTTCCTGTTATTAATCGTTATCATTTTCGTTAATTCTAAGGAGCCGAATTACTAACGAAAATAATGATCGTAAACAATGTTCGTAATGATTATTCTGTTATTATTTCATTCAATTATCGTTCATCGCTGTTTAGCCTTGCGTCAGAGTTCTTTGCCATAGTTGCTTCATCGGACCCCACCGAATGGGCGAATTATCTAGTGTTTGCTAGAATTCCTCCTCGGCGTGAGTTTGGCAACACTGAGATTAGAACCTTGTTCAAAAGTATCGATGTCACCTAGTCAGTTCAGGTAATTATATATTCAGCCTAGCCCGATATGTATTAATTGAAGAATAGAAAATTTGTCGCGTTTACCTGTCCGGTAAGGAAATCGCGCGGCGTCATTTTAATCGAAAATTAATAAAGAACTAACAAACGATAATAGGATTCGAAAGAAACCGTGATATTTCTTCTTATCCCGCGTGAAAGGCTTGAAAGGATAATGTTGGTCCCTAGGTTTTGCACAAGATGAAATTATAAATTGGAAAGAGAAGCTCGCGCGCGCGCGCGCGCAACACGGTACACGGGACAAATCGTGACTCTGGAAGGGAAGTCGTGACATACTTTGTCATACGACGTCGTCGTTCGATTCTCTATAAGTTGACAAATTGTCTTACATTAGCTCATTTTCGTTCCATGTGACGTGTATCATTATGATTTTATCTTATCGTTGGGATTCAACGTGTCCCGTACATTGCGGACGATGTGGATTAGATTCTTTCAATGTCCGATACACTCCGTAGACCCTCGCGATTATAATTGTTTATTAATTAATCTTAATATCAGAAGAGTCTAGACTAGACATCCTTTAGACTGATATAAGTGCTTATGTACACAATGTATAGATATATAGTTGCCCGAACAGATTTCGCATCTTTATTTATAAACCTATACCGATCATCAATGAGAGCTGCTCGATCGGATTTAGCAACTTGGTCCGTTACTCGCGCTTGCTAACTGACGTGACGTAGCCGTAAAAATATTCAAGTACGCGTTTTATCCTTCTGAGATTGTCGGAAACAGCTGTTGCCAAATAATCGTCCGATATAACGATATATACTATATATTTATACACTTATATCCAATATCAAAATTTATGTAATTTCCGGATCTGTTATTATTTTATTTTCAAGATTTTGTAAAACCGAAGTGATTGACACCGCGCTCTAATAATAATGAGAAATTTTATATTTCGTTCTCTTTAATCCGACAAATAAAATGAATAAGTATAAAGAAAGGAAGAAAGCAACTTTCCCTCGTTCTTTATAGTACGTAATGAAAAGGAGGAAAAAAACGAGTTGAAAAAGAATTTCTTCCTTCTAAGAAGGATATATGCCGTTTATCTTTTACAAATACAATTTCACGACGTATTTTGTTTAATTGTATGAGTCGCAGAAACCACCGTGATGAAGTAATACGTTCTGTACACGATGATAACGCTTTTTTAAATCAGTCAAGCTAAAATGACTAAGATATTTGTATATTTATATACTTTGGACCGAACACCCGGTTACAGAGTTATGTAAATCGATCATAATCCACACAAACCCAATTCTCATTTCCTCGTTTCGCCTGGGTTGGCTGGGGAGTTGCTCTGTTCGACGCGCTCTTTCCGCGTGCATAAAAATATGTATATAATAACTATACTAACTAACAGTCATCAAATTTTCTCCGAAATACAAGCATATGCATTTGTATATGTATGTGTGTACGTATATAAATCGTGTACGAACACTTTTAAAACGGAACCGTCTGCCAAAGTGCAGAGAATTCAAATCGGACAAAGGAATCGTTGAGTCGATATAAATTAAGATAGGTATATAAGCCGGAAAACTTGTTTTCCGTGTTAAATTTTCTCAGATTTTTTATCATTTGTTATTTCTGTTTATGACGAAAGCGCGTTGAACTGCTTTTTGTACGGGGGATACGATCACCTATATCGAAGTTATTTATTAGAAAACAATATAATAACCATAAGAATTTTTTCTCGTAATAAAATAAATGTAGAGTAAAGTAAATTATCGCGTCCGTTGTTGTATCGTGAATCATGCAGAAGAGATAGTATAGTGAAAGGATTTATTGAAAAAAAAAAAAAAAAAAAAAGGTTCACCGAACTCGGTGTAACTCAACAAATTGTAATCCTATAAATAACTAGGCTTGTATCGATCGATCGCCAACTGAAATGACAGAGAATAACGGCAGACCGAGTTGAACGTGTATTATATACATAGGAAATCCGAGGAGGAATTATATCGCTGCCTGCGGCTATATATTATCTTTCGCTACCTATTTTAGGAATATTTTTGTTTCGTGCAGAGCAAACGGGGTCGTAAATCATATTATATTTAGTTGAATTTAGTACTCGCCGATAGCATTTCATTTTATTTTGTGATATCTAAACACTTGTTAGTCTTTCTCTTTATCTTCTATCGGAAGCGTTCATTTATTATTCTAGATAGACAAAATGATATTATCGCAAGATCATTAGCGTTGTTATAGGTCAGGCTTTGGCCTTGAATATCAAAACTGGTCGCGTGGCCGTGAGTATTTTTATGTATGTATATTTATCAACGTATATACTATAGCTCTTCAGATTTCGTTTGTACATGTTTGTGCGACATAAGTCGAAATGCAATATGCACATTAGATTTTCATTGAGTCGTGAATATCTATACAGTAAATAGGCCTTAAGGCGGAGCTGCAGCCCCAAACGGCGTTGGAGAGATTTTCTTTCAATTTTAAAAATATCCATAATCGCCATATACATAAATTCACCTGACAATAGAATATAGAACATAGTAAAAGAAAAACTATAATATTATGTCATTTATAAGGATTTTTGTTTCAATTCTCTGTCACAAACCCTCGCGATATTGAACAGATTTCTATTTTCTATATTTCCGTGGTTACACACATATGGGAAATACTGAATTGGGAAATTTTTCCCTGGAATTTCAACGAACCAAGCAATTAACTGCATTTGTTAAAATTATGTTTTTATGTTTTCCCTACCCCTCTGGCCGTCTTCCGGCTTTTATTTATTTTCATCCTAGTATACAAATTCACATTATACCAAAAACTTCGCAACAAGAGAAACAATTTATCATTATAAATATCGTCAAAAATCTTACGTAGATACATACGATATGACATAATATTACGTTATCAGATCGTATAAATATTTATCTGCGAAAAATTTTCCATTTTATCGCATAACGTATAATTATATTATCTGGCAATTTTTTTTTTTTTTTTCTCTTCCTTTTTCATTTCTTTCCTTTCATACCTTTCGCACCTGCATAATTATTACGTACAAGTCTAACTTTTGCATAATTTACATGTACCTATCTTTCCGGCAAATTATGCGTGAATGTACGGGTGTGTATATGGCGCGTGCAAATATCACTCGACCTTGCATTCATCGGTCTCTTATACGCGTGCACACACTTACTCATTTACCCAGGTATATATATATATATATATATATATATAATACATGCGAACATACTTTCGGACTCTACTCTCTTCAATATTCTAGGTGCTAACCGATACGACTATGTTTGTATGGTATGGTACGTAACTGGTAACAAGTGTACTGTGTAACGCAAGTGGTGGACACGAAATTCAACCGAGAGTATATTCGACGAGTAGAGAAGGCGCAGTGTCCCAATTACATATACATGTATATACATACATTCTCGCTGTGACTTTTTATTCTTTTTTTCTTCTTCCATGTTTCGATTTATTCTAAATTTCTAATTTCTTCGCTTTATTTCGTAACTGGTCAGACTGTCGTCTGTACCTTCGCATAATTAATAATAATAACCAAGGTTAAAAGAAAACGAATGGATTATCTCCTTATCGATATTACAACCCTGTTATCAGTCGGCGTATAAACTCGTGAGCCATGAGCCTCGGGACAGTCATGATTATGACTAATATGCAATAATCACCTGCGTCTTAGATTTAAGATTTAATCTATACTTCAACTGATCGTCCAGATCTTGAGAATAGATTTTTTTTTTAAATTAACACGCGGCAATATCGTGGTACGATATTTCATGTAACACAATCTCGAGATTACACGATTATAAGATTATACAAATTGCATACATGCGTGTAATGTATCTGCATAGGCTTATATATTAGCGTCACTTTTCATCCATCAAATTCTTTTATACAAGTTCCTTTCGGTCGTGGCAATTTCTCCCCGTCCTTACAGTTATATAGGTATAAACGTGTAGTAGACCTCTACTTATGCAATCAATAATTACACCATTTTTATATATATCTCTCGGACCTAATGTGAATAAAGTTTTAACGTGAGAAAGTCCAACGCAGGAATACATACAGAGGTCGTTTTCTTTTCTATATTCCCACAGCAGCTGTATAGACGAATGATTAATCCAAACAGGCGAGAAATTTTTTCATCTTATTTATTTTTTTTTCATCTCGTTTCAAGTATTTCTTTTCTCAACCGTAAGACCTGGATCAGAAGATTATCAAGTATAGAGTTAATTAGCCGCGGTTTATCGACTGATAAATTTTATGGCCTTTGGATCCATTAATGGCAAGACTCCACGATTAACATACGATCGAAATATACATCTATGCTTACTTTGTATAGAAATTGATAAATGAAAAGAAAAAAAAAAACTGAATATTTTGTATAATTTTTGTTACAGAACAAGTCTGCGGCGTCTTGCCCGACATGAAGAGACTGAATTCAGTAACGCTAGCATATTGAACAGCATGGAAAAATTCATGAAGACTGTAAACGAGATGGAGGAGACGATCCTGGTGCCAAGCAGACTTTTAGACCTCGCCGTAGGTGACTCTAACGACACTGTATCGATGAAAGGAAAACGAGGATCTTCGATAAAAGACGCAATGGCAAACACGGACCTATACCAGCTTTACAATATCGTTAATAAAGTCAAGGTCGAACTTCTATGGTCCCAGGATTCGCAAGAGGAACTTAGCGACGTAGCCGCTGCTAACACGACTACGACCAACGAGAGACTCGGTCATGTTAGACGTCCCAGCACTACATCTATGCAGAGCATTCACAGTGCAGCATCGATAATGAGCTCTAGTTCAGACTCCGATTCTGATACGGGTATAGAAAACGATTCGGGAATGGAAAGCGAAGAGCCTAGCGATCGCCTGGCCAATATTGCCGCTGATAATTTCAGACGCCATTTGAGGGGACTTCGTAATAGCATTCACCAAATGACCGAGGCTGCGACGTATCTTACTCTACGTTATCAAGCCGATGTTGGCGGGGCAGTTTGATTCTTCTAAATTTATTATTTTATTATTAATATTATTAATATTATTATTATTATTCATTGCTGCAGTTGTATTGTATGAATGTCATATCTCATTGTATTGTTAGTGCTTGATGCGCCAGTACGTATGATTAATTCCTTCACCAATTCGGGGTATTTGATGTTTTAAAATTTTCGGAAACTTCGTCGTTATATTTGTTTTTATTTTTAATTTTTTAGATTTTAGTATTAAACAGCCAAATACTAATTTAGTGGTTCTTTTCCCCTTATGATTCTTTGAAAGCCGAAGGATTCATATTCATGTTCCCTTTTTTTTTCTTTCTTTTTCTTTCTTTTAAAAACTGTAAAATCGTCAGTGCCTTCGCGAGATATGTTATTACGTTACTTACAATTAGAGACTAATATGAAAAAGATTGTGAGTTTATTGATATATATCTACTGTCTATCATTTAATATACACGTTATTAGTGTGCTCCATCTTAGATGTAATATTTAATCATATTTAAATTAAAGCGAAATAACACGATTATTAATGCAAAAGTTTCATAGATTACGAACGATAATTAAAGCAGACAAAAAAGAATCCATTATCATTAACGATAAACGATTTATATTGTAAATTATACACACACACACACATATATATATATATATATATATATATATATATATATATATGTATGTATGTATATGTATGTACGTATACATATTATAAAAAAGATCAAGTGGTATCAATAATCTATGAAACTTTCTCATCCGACCGTACTGTCGACCCATCTGATTCCGAGTGTCTTTAGTAAATTGACAGACTGTAAAGTTCAAAGATATCGAGGAGTAAGAAAAATATGTGTTTATCGGATTGGTGTGGGTTGAAAGAAGCAAGAAAGAAGAAAAAGAAAATGAAAATGATAATGAAAATGAAAACGCAAAAAAGAAAAAATAAGAAAAATTCTAGTACTGCGTGCAATCCGTTGATTTGAATAAACTTTGTATGAATGTACTATAGAGAGATTTTAAGTAAATGCATTTTATAAAACTGCGCAGCACCTGAGAGCATGGATCTTTGTTGTATTCTATTTTTATTTTTAAATTTTATTCCTCATATGATCGAGTATCTGTGCTTCATAATAGTCGGGTTGATCTCTGCGGAAGATCTGTATCATCGATAACTAAAAAAAAAAAAAAAAAAACTCATCAAATTCCAAACGCTAATAATTAATATACAATATTATATTATTACATTATTCAGGTAAATATTGATAATTGCATTAGTGAGAATTAACGCATTGTAAATAAGGTCTAGGGTATATATGATCATTATTTATTTTTTATTGCATTATTATTTTTAAGAGAAACAAAAATATGTGTTTATTATTATACTATGGCTATTCACGCACCCGTTTATTGCATAGGCATTCAAACCTCTTATAAAATTCTTTGATTTATGTGTTTCTTTAGTTTCCAAATTTATTTATAAGCATTGTCTTTATCTTAATAATGTTCCGTTTCTCTTTATCTTTAAGCTTTAATTATGCAATTTACTTCTAATCTAACTAGTCGTCGTTAAGAGAGAGAAAACTGTTTTCGGTTCACTGAAAGACGATTTATTTCAATTATATTTCGAAAGCCTATGCATAAACGAGAGCGGAGCAAAGAGTAAATTATGTCGAGGCATTTTCTTTCCTTCTTTTTGCTCTTGTATATAATTTGTACATATAAACATGTAATATAAATCATATAATAGGTACGTTAAATTACCTTTTATACAAACTCTTCATTACAAAAGAAAAGATGAGAAGCATAACTCTAAAAGAAAATTCCTTTCTAATGTTAATTTTATCATTGCATATACGCAGCGATTACACGTTATTTTTAATACGTGTAATTATTATAATATGCATGTATGCCTCCGGTACTATTCGTAGTAAGCTGAATTATAAGGTCTCATCAATAATCACAATATGTTATTTTCAACGCGATTTTAAAAGTAAAATAAACGTTATGTAGATTATACTTTTAATTGAACAAACTTTCATCCTGATATCCTTCCCAGGGTTCGTCTAAATCTCTAGTTTCTATTATAACAAAGAACAAAGTGGTCAATTCGCGAATTCGGGTATATTGATCATTTTTTTTATGAAGTAACGAATAATTACGAACGTCTGCGATTGCGTTTTAATAATTATTTATTGTGAAAGAAGATATGTGATCTAATAATTAATCATACAACATAACAAAATAGGGAGAATATAACATTGTATTCTCTTTATCCTCTCAAAATATCGTGTAATCAGCTGATATCTACGGCAGCAACGAGCTCTTTGATATTAGTGTATTCGGGATCACTGCTGAATATCTCTAAGAGCTCTGCAAACGTAGGACGATCTGTGCTGGCGTAAGACCAGCAGCGTTTCATTACCGCGTATACATGTTCAGGACATTTTTCTGGCTTTTCGAGACGCTCGCCCTTCTCGACTAGTTGAATTACCTGAAAACGTAGTTAGATAATGAATTTTATTGCTATAACTTTCGAGTCTGCTTTTCGGATATTGTAAATTACAAAAGAATTCTAGTATTTATTAAACCGAAACCTACGTCAACGCCACGTCGATCTCCGTACGGCTGTTCGCCGTATGAAAACATCTCCCATAATGTAACACCAAAACTCCAGACATCACTCGCGTTTGAAAATGTACCAAAATTATAAGATTCCGGAGCGTACCTGGCGAGGATGAAATAGAATTAGATTGCGATAAAAATTAGATTCTCTGAAACTTAAAATCGCATACAGACGAAAATTCTTTTCAACAAATGTCAATAATTCGGGCAAAGATTGTTATCGCATTTCACAGATTAGTTACCAAAGAACTAAGAATTACCATTTTATCGGCCATTTCCCCCCTTGAGTCGCTCTGTAGTAATCGTTAGAGCCGAAGGTTCGAGACAATCCGAAGTCACTGATCTTAGCCTGATGTCTGGAGGCAAGAAGAATATTTCTAGCAGCTAAATCTCTGTGTACAAGCCGTAATTCCTCTACGTATTTCATGCCTGTAAAGATATCACATTATTCAACCATTATTTTTCAAGAGTCAAGAATGCAACTAGCCAATGCTTTCAAGAGAAATTTCCGTTCAATTACCGCAAGCAATTTGCGATGCCCATATCTTGAGCTCGTAGTTGGGGTTCACTCTGTCTGGAAATTCTAAAAGATAAGCCAACATTGAGCCAAGTGGAACCAATTCTTGAACCTGAAATATTAGTTTAGTTTATTAATTATTAGGAAATTAGTTTAAACAAAAAATAACAGAGTGTTACTGTTAGGTACTGAGAAATTATTTTGTATGAAAACCATTTCTGTATATACCATGAGCAGGGGTGGCCCTTCAGAAAGTCCGATAAGCCTTACTATGCAATGGTGATTGAGTGACATCATAACTCGAGCTTCTCTCAAAAATTCAGTCCGAGTGACTCCGTCGTGCGATTCATGAAGCGTCTTGATAGCTACAGGCTCCTGAATACCTGTTGGAGCATCGTATACTCCTTCGTAAACAGATCCGAATTCACCTTCACCTAGGACTTCTCCAAGGATCAAATTCTCCCCAGGAATGAACTCTGGAATGATGAATTAGCAAACAATCTTGTTATAAATATCAATAACAAACTAACAAGTTATTACCTTGACTCGGTTGCAACTGAGGATTTGAATTGGCGTCGTAGTTTGTATCAATCGATGGCACTGGATCATTGGAAGGTATAGACTCTTTGAAACTAAGATTCTGAATAGAGTCTGGTTGAACTAAGGAAGAGGTAGTCTCTCTAGGCAATTGGCATCTCCTAGCAGTTGATTGCCTTGATTTCGTCAATGTATTCTATAAAACAAAAAAAAAGTTTAGAGAAGAACAACATTCAGAACTGCACGCTATATATACATGAAATAAATTTTCCGCTCACCCCATTAAAGATTGATGATGGCATTTCAGGAACTGGCGGTCTTGGAATTGGAGCAATAGGGTGAAGCAAAGGACCAGGCAAGCCATCGGGCATACATTGATAATATTCTACAACGTGTTCCAAGGAGGCGAGGTAAGGGCCATTATCAATGAACAGCAAGTCCCCCTGTACTAATGCAATAGAACATTAAAATAAGGTAAATTTTGCTGCCTCTTGCGCGGCTCGCAAACCATTTTAATATTTATTCAAAAGCATATACTTGTATGTACACGAAGCATGGCTGACCTTTTTCTGTATCTGGAAGTGATACGCCTGTTTGTGGTACATAACTGTAAGCACGTAACCGCCGCGATGACGGTCGCTGAAGCGGACTAAAAACGATCCGTCAACGTCCCCGTGCTTGTGTAAAAGGGAGACTGCTTCGGCTCTGTCCAATGTTCCGTGATACCAATCGCAACGCTTTTCTTTCGGAGCCGGGCCCTGGTAGTCACCTATAAAAAATGGACAATTACAATCTAACTAACTTATGATTATCCTCAAAGCTATTTTTGAGCAGAGAATTATTTTCTACTGTTTAAAAATGAGGAAACGTTTCTGAAATGAAATGTTATATTTACACAACAGTTTTGCACATTCTATGTGACCATTTCGTCTTGCAAGATCTGCTGGTATATCATCTGCTATCGTACGGGGATTTACTGGAGCGTTCATAGACAGTAATACTTGTATTACTGCATTATGGCCTCTGCTAGCTGCTTCGTGCAATGGAACCATGCCTGTAAAATGTTGGGATCGGTACTTAGTTTTGATGTTTAATAATTCTCATTGATTGGCATTTAAAGACTGAAATCAAATTAAGGAATTTTAATGTGGGGTAGAAGAGGAAATATTAAATCGTTTTAGACTCGTGAATGGAATCCTGCTCGAAAATTATTTTATAAAGTATTTATCATAGACTGTCTTTGTTATAAGTCCGTGACTCCTTACCTGTCTTTGTGTTCCTGGCTTGAATGTTTGCTCCTCCAGATATTAGTATTCGAACGGTACTTGGTAAATTACTTTGACATGCATACTGAAAAGCAACACAAAAAGACTGAGGGTAATACGAAAAAAAATTGAAAAATCGTAAAGCTCTTGATTTGAAAATAGTAAAACGTAAATGTTAAAATCATTAAAATTTATACACTGCAAACTGAAAACCATATCAATCCAGAGATCTGAAGATACAATGGCAGTATTATATTCAGAAAAGAAACGAAAACTGCAAATATTCATGCAGTCGTGTAGCAAAAATAAAAATATGTGAAAGTAGATGAATACTTTGTGAAATCGCGGTCGTGATTACATAGCCAGAAGTAATGAAAAAAAGAAAACACAAATAATCAGATTTTCTACCGCCCCAAACTCACGTGTAGAGGCGTGTAGCCAGCAGAGTCTCTGCAATTGACACTAGCTTTGTTTTGAATAAGTTTTTTAAGAATTTCATCCGTTCCATCCATAGCTGCTAAGTGTACAGCAGTTTGACCCAGTTGATTTTTTGCATCTAGACTCCTGTAGCCGCACTTCAACAGCTCTGAGACTATGGTGTAATTTCTCTGTACAGAAATAACAAAGAGAAATGAAGTCTTGAGGATCTCTGAACAACCCTTTCAATCGAAAGGAACTAGAACTCAGTTTTCTACTTGAATGGTGGCTCTGTGAAGTAAGTTTGTCCTCCCGTGTCGTCTCGTGTCGTGAGGTGGAGGAGCACCTTTGCAAGGATTGCGTAAGACTGTTTCAAGGCCATGATGACTTTCCTGATAATATTCAATGAGAGTGTCTAGCCCATGAATTGTTGTTTCATCATCTGTAAACGTTTTGCGAAAGGCAAATGAGTTGAGTAACTGTTATAATTCATTACAATATCTTTTCTAAGAATTTATGCAACCAGAGAGACGGCAGGAGACTGTTTGTTTGAAAATCGTTATTACCTATAGAGAAAAAAGCATCTTCCTCGTGTTTTCTAATTTGGTAATGAATCACTTCTTCATTATGAAGTACAGAGAGAACGTAATCTCCGGAAGACGAACTGCTGTTTCTCACCAAGAATGTCCCGTCTTCTGTTCCCTCTGGGAAAATAAATAACAACGGAATGAGCAGACTGTTTTACAGTGAATATCAAATCAATTTTCAATAATTACCGAACGTCACAATTGGAAATAAAATCAAACACTAATAAAACACTATAGTGGAGAAAAAGAAAATGGAGAAATGCAGTTTCTCTAACGCAGATTGAAGACTGCTTGTCAATTACTGGCGCAACTAGCACTAGGGAAAAATATATTTTATATTATTTGAAGATTTTTTGACAAGGAAGCAATGTGCCGGGAGTTTGTCAGAGTATTTAAAAATGGCTTTAAGGAATAGTTTAGTGCAAGAATTGAGAGGAAAGTTGATAATATCAAAATGTGCAATACTTTTAGAATACTAATACGCATGCTATGCTGGTGGTTGTAACAACTACACATTGATAAGTACGAAGAGTATGACGTTAAGTCAGAAGCTTACAAAGATGCATCGTTCACAATGAGGTATAATTAGTTTTGCTCCTCGAGCTTCGGGTCTCCGATTGAACTATAAGATGCGATAGAACGAAAGATATCTCATATTAGCTGCAAGTCGAATTGAAATGTTAATTAGGTTACATAGATACGAATCCACCAGTGAATGAAGTAAATGAATGGACAATAATAACAAGTCTTATTGAAAAAAAAAGTAAATGAATGAATGAACAAATAAAAGAAAGCGACAAAGTTTGGGATGATTAATTATAAACGGATTAGTATTTCAGCGATTGAAAATTCGGTGACATAAGGCAAAAGAACCGATTGCCTGCGTAAATAATTCATTTCTATAAAATTTGAAAGTCATAAGACCGAGACCTTATTTCCAATGACGTTAGAATAATGCTATGAAATGTTCTATAAATAGAACACAAACGATCGCTTCGTTCTGACATATGTATTCGAGGAGAAGAGGTGGTGCGAATCGTCTATTATATGGAATCGCGATTCATGTCTATAAAGTAGAAAACAGATTACCTTCTTTCAACTTATCTTCTGCATCTTGACGAGCAAGGGCTCCGTGATACCAGGATATGTTTTCCTCGCTCATTTTTCACGATTCTGTGTATTATCAGGTAGTGTGGCTAAGGTATGTCACATACACAATAAGATTTTTATTAATTCATCTCAAAGTCTCTCTAAGATCATAGCACGATTATAAAATGTCTGAATAATTCGTGATGTCTGATGTCAGATGCTAACATTTTATCTTGTTAAATCTTTTGAAGTTATTAGATTGGGGGTTTACGTAGGTATTATAGTAATATTTGCCAGAATGTCGAAGCTCTGAAGTTTTGATGAAACTGTCTCATAAGTTGATTGAATTAACCAAGAAACGTTATTAACAAATATCACCTAACTACACGACTACCTAGTTTATAGGTTATAACTTCGGCTGGATATCACACGGTGGCAGCAGTTATCGGTCTTGGCTGTAAACCTTCGTGTGATTTGAATAGACGATACGTGTCACTTGTATTACGGACACGTTGAATGTTAGCCGCATCAGTTCGTTGACATATTTAGTTAGGGTGACACGCGAGTTATCGGTGAGAAGGTGATAAATTGTTGCTATTTAATAATGTAATTGTAGCGTATGTGCGATAGCGAATACATAATTGTAGAAGCAATCATTTCGTCGACTATCTCCGTACACACATCTACCATATTTTACCGCAAAGCGAACTATTTTCATTATAAACATACTCTTTGGTTATTTCCTAGCCTATTAATTGAACAAAAAGATGGATAATTTTTCCGTGATTATTTATTTATTTATTGTCTCATTTTTTGCAGAGAAGATGCGTCAATTAAAGGGTAAAACAAAAGAAACTAACAAGCAGAAGAAGGAGCGTAGGAAAGAATTCCTCGAGAATAAACAGAGACTATTCACCATCGTCCTCCCAACATTTGCTGCGATAGTTGTTCTGATCGCGGTTTATGTGTACATTAAAACACGTCCAAAATCTATAGATTATTAGATTTCATATTACACATACATACATACATATATACATACATATAGATATATACTAACGGTATACAACAATAAAATATCAAATAATGGTATGGATTTTCCGATAGATTAATGTGTGATAACAAGTACAATATTTGGGTAATATTTGAGATCGAAATGGTTTCGAAACTGAATGAGATGTCCGATGGTAAAAACAGTTGTGAAAACAATGAATTCAAAGAATTGGAGTATTGCAAACGGTTATCGAAAACCGTTTAATATTTCATAATCGAGTCAGGTATATTCTTCATCCATTATACCTCGTTTGCACTCCAAATGAAAAGAGAATCATTATAAATGAATCAGGGCATCGCTCAATAATAATTCAACACTTATTATAATCAGCTACAAAATCGCGAGATATAAAGTACGAAAGAAAAAAATAAATACGAATTCCGGATACTAACGGATTATTTTAATATAACTATATAAGGTCATGGGGTCCAAACTGAACAATAAATATGAACGAATGAGTCTAAAAGTTCAATAACTGATGCATTTGTTTATTATAAATACCCTGTTCATTCGTTGAACTATTCTATTGTTATTCCTACGGACAAATACAACATTACATCAGTTTTTAATAGAACTACATGAAATGTGGAAAGAAAATGGTTTTGTATATTAAATAAGAAATAATCAGCAGTTATATGTATGTTCATTTTATTGATATAACATATGGTACAGAAATTTGTCTGATATGCGCAACATGCCTTGTGTATAAATAACATCCTGTTTGTACAGCTGATATAAACTCGAAGTCCAATCTCTCTAATTAATTACAAGATATTATATCGATCGTTCATCAATAAACGATCAATATTACATCATAAATAATATCTAAAAGAGTTTTTGAATTTGAGTTGCGTACGAAAGTTCGCGGTTCAAGATTCAGTTGCTCCACCTGGTAAACTTAAAAAACCCTAAATGGTTCGCGTCACGTCGGTAAATTAGGAATTGACTGCGACCGCCGGTTGCTGCCAGTGGTGTAGGCCGTTGGTCAGGTTATGTGAGGTTAACAAAAAGAAAAAAAACTGCACGGCTCACGTACGACGAATAGCTTCAAAATGTTCACTGCATGAAAACATATATCAACAGAAGAGATGGATTCTAATAAATTAGGTGCGTCAAAGACCAACATGGCTCAATTTATACGCGAGGACGATATTCGAGACGTTGAAAGCTTGTCAGAAATTTACGACGATGCATTCGCCTTGTTCAATGCTATCAATAAGACCCAGGAGGCAACTAATAGCCCGAAAATTCAAGTAAGTTATCGGCGACGAGTTTTTTCCTCTCCGAAAACTGCGCGGCATTATTTTTCCTCATAGAAAGAATAATATTCTTTGTTTTCGGAAAAGTCTGATGTCAGGAAAGCTATGAGCATGTTCGAGGATGCTACTAAGCTAGTTTCTATAACCGATATGTTCAGTGCTAACGAGAGTTTTGAAGAAGTCGCTACAGACAATATCAAATACTTCCTACTCCCAGCTCTTCTCGGCTCTCTCACACTCAAGATTTGCGGATCTAGCGACCGTCTGCATATTGTCGACGTAGCGGAAATCTACTTCGTCGATTTTCTCAAAAGACTTAAAAGCTATGGTCTCATGGACGGCGAAATACCGGAGCATAAACCCAGCGAAGAAATTACGATCAAGAGACCAATGTCAAATACAGAATTGATCACATCTATGGTAAGTATCTGATTCGAAGAGAGTTACACCGAAAGAATGAATATTTATTCATTTATTCATTCGTTACTTAATATTGTTCAACAATTACTAGGTTTCGACAAGAAACGCGAAGCTGCAAAGACACAAAGAGCAAAAAGAGCTGGAAGATCGTCTCCAAACGCTGAGCGCGAATATGTGTAATCCTAACGTGGATGAGGAATCAAAGAGGGAATATTATGTGACTTTGATTAGGTCCTATGTGAATCAAGCATACGATGAGTTGAGCTCAATAGCTTCGGAAAGGCCGATTATTGAACACATGATGAAAGTTGGGCACAGCGATTCCATGGCTTCTCAAAATTCGAAATTCAAAGGACCAGCTATGAAACTACAGCCTATTATTATCACGAGAGATGAAGTACAGAAAAAAGTCTATGGTGCCGGATATCCAAGTCTTCCGGTCCTAACTGTTGCAGAATTTTACGAAAAGAGAGTTAAAGACGGAGAGTGAGTCATCAAGATATTAAAATAGGATGTAGAAACCTTTTAAAGAAATTCTTTTTATTACATTTGGTTCAAAGAGTGAAGTGGTTTGTATTTTTCTACTTTCAGTTGGCCAGATCCATCGCAGAGAAATCAAATGGGTGGAAAATGCTTGCAAGATATCCCAGTTGATGCTGATGGATTAAAAGAAGAGGATATTCAGGCAGAGGAGAAGGAAGGTCAACTCGAGAGAGATGACCCACAGCTTCTTGCTCAAGCTCGTGCTATGGACGAGTATAAAGATACTCATAGGCGAGGTTGGGGAAACCGAGCGAACAGGAGCTAAATCGACCAACATTTTAATATGAATCATTTACGGAGAATAGCCCGTTGAAATTCAAAATTTTTCTACATTTATTACTAAATCCCCGGAACCTTGGAAACTTTTGTGTGAATGGAAGAAATACGTACAACGGAACTGAATTGAGGTAACAATTTCACACGGCGAAAAGAAATCGATGTAATAAAATAAGTTAGAATGTTTTTATACGGGAAATGTAAAGAAATTTGGCCAAACACTGCAGTCTAAAAAGTTGAACTCGTTTTGAGCCTCAACTAATTTACGTAAATGATGAGGAAAGAGAATTTGAAACATGCTAATATTTTCTACACTTTGTTAATCTATTTTCTTTTCATGATTTACATTATCCAGGTACTCAGCAATTGAAAATTGGATGGTCTCCGGAATTCTGGCGTGTCTCAGATAGTTGGAATCCCACCCCAGCCAGTCTACATTCTGCTCTGAATTTTATTTCATCATAAGCTGAACTTGAAAGCTTGATGAAAATGGTAGATCAACGAACCAAAGAGTTTTGTAAGTTGTATGGTATTTTCTGGTTGACAGGAAAGTTATCAAAATCAAACATAAGTATTAATTACCTATACATATAAATGTACTGTCAATATAATATCCGTAATCGAATGCTAAGTATACATAGTGCCAACTATACTACCTAGTCTCCCGATCATTAATATGATATTTTCGTTTGTTTGAATCTTCGAATCTAACTAATAATTTTATCTTTTCTTGAATAATCATGAATTTTTTATAAATTCTGATCCTAATGCCTAAGAAGTTAAAAGCGACCCGTCCGCTGCGTGAATGTTGTAAGAAAAGCGTTGATTGATTCCCTCGAAGGAAATACAGGGCCCATACACTGTAGGAATAGTAGATTTTTCTCTTTTACTGTCGAGCTGTAATCTTCCTCTGATAATTTACCGTCTCGGTCGACGTCGATTTTTTTCAATAGAAGGTCTATCAAGTCCTATATGGAACAGAGTATGTGGTATAAGTTGCACAGAATTGAACACTAGTCATGTAGCAATTACAAATTTCCATGTAAAAGAAATTTTATGCGATTTATTTTTATACAAGTAGTTGCTGCATGAAGGTTCTTACTTTTACACCTTCGTCCGGGTCCTCGTCGGCCTGTTGTTTTATCAAACAGCCTCTCATCATTAGAAATACAGACTCTTTACGTATTCTGTTTGTCCTCATCAAATCATAAACCTGATAAACAGAAAAATAGAAAGATTACCATTAGATAAATATCGATTGCTGTACTGAAACGTAATTTTTAAAGTTTATATTTGGATTCACCTTGTAAGCAAATTTGATTTTCTCATCTAAAGTTCCTTGCAAAACTTCTGAGAACCCCAGGTTCCAAGAATCCATAGTGATCTATTTGTTTTGTGTTTAAAAAAAGACTTTTTTAGCCATGTCAATGTCTTTGATTGGTAAAATTATCGTGAATATGAGTCATTTACAACTAGATGATTCTTCTTGTCAAATGCAGAGAATATTCTGTCGACTAGATAATTTTCTGTAAAATCCAATCCAGCGTGCAAAAGATCTCTGAATCCCAATCTATGTATAGGACCAATTTCGTTTGAAATTTTCCAGTGTATGAGAGATAGAGCTGTAAATAGTCGGGGGTGAAAATACTTCGTCTAGTTTTTCGTTCTGGACTTGAAATTGTAGAATAGTATCTACAGTCCATAAGAAAATTCTGTAATATGTTCACCTTCTATTTCTCTCGCGTTAAAATGAGATTCTTTAGAAATCTTTTTGAAAACATCGATACTTTTCCGTTTAAAAACACATTCCTTCAAGGAATCATTGAGCATATCGCTCGGTAATTCTTTGGGCATTTTGACTATTAAAATAATTCTGGTAGGCTGAGGATAGTAGTAATAATATTGAGGCAATGTAAATAATACTTCGATATTCTTTCCGTTTAATATTATTATGATTTTATTCATTCAGTGTGACATTGCGTACATAGTTAATTTTAAAAGAAAACAAGTGTGAAAATAACGAGTTTGTTCAATGTGTCATTGGCGAATTAATATAGTTTTTTAATTCTGTGTCAGAAGGTAAGTGAATAAAAAAAATTGTAAATCTATTCTATTCAACTAATTAAATAGACAGAATAAAATAATATTGTGTACGTAGAATTTGTAAATTTTCAAATAGTCCCGAAGGTATCGATCTAACGTGTATTTCCATTCTTTATAATTAATATCAAAATCGAGTTTCTCCTTCAGTTTATATATGCGTGATTCGAAATTATCGTTAACGGCCCATTAGCTCAGTTGGTTAGAGCGTCGTGCTAATAACGCGAAGGTCGCGGGTTCGATCCCCTCATGGGCCAATTTTTTGTTTATTCAATATTTATTTAGCTCTCGCTTTATAATTCTTCATTCATTTCTCTCTGTCATTATCGTCTCGCGTCGTGTCGTGTTACGTTATATCTGAACAAACTACGAAACAATATTGACATTCAATATAATTCTCCGTTACGTTCAGAACTGCTGTAGTGCTAGCTGTCGCTGTTTACTATTACGTAACCTCAAACGGAAGAGAAACTCGAAAAATAAGGAATCTAAACTACGAATATAATCGCCGATTATTAATGAAGTCCGCACCTCATCAGAGATTAGTGATGGTTGGCGATCGAGACGTGTAAGTCATTTTTACGAATTTGTCGGGTTATTTTCGCGATTCGAAATATTCAATTTATAACCTATAACCCATAATCTCAAACTCTGCGTTCACCGGCTCTTTTTTTTTTGGGTTTAATTTGTTATTACTTTGAGCGAAACCAATGGGTAATAAACATAACCAAAAGAGCTCTGTTCTTGTGAACTAAAATAGGTTTAATCTTAACTATGTAATTTTTTAGTTTGAAGGAACTACTGCGTTTGCGGCTTGTCGAATGTGGATGGCGAGACCAAGTAAAGATAATCTGCAAGGACTTGATAAAAGAAAATGGGCAGGATATAGTATACGACACGTTGCTTGCTACAGTAACTAGCAGGGCCCGAAGTCTTGTACCTGATTCCGTTAAAAAAGAATTACTCCAAAAGATCAAGACCCAGCTTATGGCGCAGGAAGAGAACTTAAAAATCTAAATCTAAGATACTCAGACTACAATAATGAATGAAAAACATGTATTGTTAAATATCTAATCACTTAATACCACTTTATTGAACTTTTTCTTAATTCAATGAAACGTTTTCTGATTAATTTCCAGTTTTCATACTCAATCTAACATTACTAAACTAACTATAAGATAAAGGCAGGGAATTAAACCCATTCAATCTACTTCATATGATTTTATTATTTAAGAATGATAGATCACAGCTTATCGGTTCCTTATAAGTTAATACTATACAGAGAATACAACATTCTTGGCATACATAGCTATATTATTTACAATTTTAGTAGGTTTTCCGAATATTCGGGAATATACAACGTAGATCTGTGTATCACAAAAAGACTATAAGGTTTCGGATATCATGAAGTATCAATCACATTGAAAAATTCAAACACAAGCTAGTTTCGGTCCCAGACAATCACTCTTCTATCCTCGCTACCTGTAATTATTTTATTCTTGTCGTTTGATACCGTAATAGTCGTGATTGGACCTGGAAAAAGTTTCATAAGACAATAGCTATTATTCCATGTGGCAGATATTTATTTCGACAATACCGAGTGACAAATTAAAGAGTTTCTTGACGCAACAATCTAAATAAAACAAGACTGTGGCCTCAGGGAAAATTCAATCACGTGTAAAAAGACTGGATCTATTTTTGTGCTAAAGATTATAATAGATTCGTGATCAATGATATTGTCAAGTTACCATTGTGGCATTGAAATTTTGCAAGAAGCAAAACACCCCGAAGATCCCATATTCGGAGATTTCCTTCGGCATCTCCAACTAGTAGCAAATCTGTTCCGCACCAATATAAAGATGTTGGCTCCGCCTCAAGAACAGAGGAATATATTATTGTTCCAGTCCTAACATCAGTTACTTTTAATGCTTGATCTTTAGCACATGAAACTAGTTGCTTGGATTCGGGATCAAAACTTGCCGCATTCACTCGTTCTGTATGTCCTGCAACGGGAATTGAAAAAATGAATTAATTTAAATCCGGTCTGTAAAAAAATCGCTTCACTTTAAGATTTGAAGTTAAAATTGGAATCAAAGTTAAATTCTGTAAAGGGAGACATTTTATTTCATGTACCCTTGACTGTAAACTGTAGAGAGAACTGTTCCAAGCACCACAAAAAAAGTTCACCATCTTCAGTTCCCGAGGCAAGTAATTTGTCGTCTCTGAAACGTAATCAAGACAATTAGTAGGTAAAGTAAAATCATTGAATATTAGAGAGAAAATGTTATTTCATCCTACCTGGATATGTTGATGCATGTAATTTTGGAATCGTGATCTAGTTGAGCAATCAGGCATTCAGCTGGCTTAATCTTTTTCCCTGAGCTATAGCTCCGCCAAACTTTTGCTGTGCAATCCCATGAGCCAGACACTAATATATTACGAGTCGCGTTATATGCTAGGCAAGAAATCGCATCCTCATGTCCGTTCAGAGTATCAAGTATTCGTCCGAACTCAATATCATAAAAAATCCTGCATTAAAAATAAAACAAATAGATCAAACACTTGAAATTCCTATTCTTTTTCTCTATTGAATTATTTCTTATGATTAAAATTGTGAATTTTTCTTTGTTTCCAGATCCAAAACTTACATCGTATTATCCCAGCAGCCAGCAACAAGAATATTTGATTGAGAGAGCGGCCTGTAAGATACGCAAGAGGACAAGGGTAGTGGAGAGAGTGAAACACTGCGAGTTAATTTCCCAGTCTTCATAGAATACAACTTGAGCATCCCGTCGTGTCCTACAGAGATAATATCATCCCCTGTCCCTCCGTTCATGAGGCTCACACAGCTGACAACATCTTTATGCGACTGGAAGGTAAGCGATTGTTGCAATGTAAATACTTGAGATCTATTTTCCTCTGAAATCAGATTAATCGTTATTAAATAACGCGACAACGGCATTGATAGTAAAATAGTTGATAAATAACAACAGTAAGGGCTTACCTTTGAGCAAACTTTTGCCAGTTGGACCAATCAGCTTTTCGCGTAAGATATTTGGTATGGATAAAATTTTCTTTGGGTGCGGCAAATCAAATACTTGTTTTGGTATCTGACCAAACTCCATTATTTGCACCTCTAGACCATGTCGGTCGTTTATATCCTGGATAGTGTCGAGGTCAACAGCTCCCTCATAGCACAAATGAAAGAATACTGTTTATAATACAAGAACGAAATATAAGTATGCATATTATTATCGGGATCAAGATAGTTGGTCAATTTTACATTGGGAAGATTCAATAATTGCATAAAATTTTACCATTATTTGCTTCCACGGCTCGGCTGCCTCTCTGTTTGAATCCAAAGACTAAATCGATCCAGGAATGGAGATTTTGAGAAACATATGGGCTTTCCAAAGCGTTTCTCAATTGACAGACAAAATCTGCTGGTTCTGAATAGAGGGAAAGAGAAATTAGTTATAATGCAATTAGATTTGAAGGTTGAAGAATAATGACAAAATTGAGACTATTACCTTTTGCCCAAGGGGGCAGATGAACATCACCAACCTTAGAACCGTCGTGTCGATAACCAAAGTCAATACCATAACTATTTGCTAAAAAACTGCCAGCCGTCTCTGTATCATAAAACTCTGGTACCAGTTCTTTAAAGTCAGACATGTTCACCAATACATTTTTCCACACATCAGCTACGCTGTCAGGTTGGTTTAGAATACAGGGTCATTATAAAGCCTTGAAAGTGTAGAGTATGTTTGTGATTTATGTTATTTTAGTATAACTTTTACCTCGTTGAAGAAATTAATTAGTTTCTAATTGTCTGTGTTTACCTGAGATAATAACACGAAACTAATAGACTAAAAAATATTCGTAATATTATATTACTTTGCTTAAAAATCGACTTGTATTAGATTCTTTTAGATATTTGATAATACCCGAGAGACACGAGACTTTATAACGACCTAATGCTAACAAATGCCAGGGGCAGTAAATAAGTAAGCATAAAAATTATATAATTGCTTAAGGGAGAAGAAATAGGCGACATATTCTACAAATTTTATCATTTTCGAATGTGAAATCGCTCTGTGAACAACAGCTGCTATTCTATCAGTTATATAACTTTTGATTTGTGTTAAAAATGATTTGTCGGTCTTCTAATTTGAAGTCTTGTGAACATAAAATTGTGCATGCACCGGTGAATGTCTTACTTATGGTCTGTTCCTGTGTAATAAATTTGAAACGCCATCTGATTACCTGTTAAACATTCGGTCGGGATGATCAAATCTACCATTTTGTAGACAAAGCATATACTGCGGATATTTCCTGACTAGATAAAAGAGGACAAAGCCTGGAGCGCTGTAGTGCGATCCGTATAAAAACTTTGGTTCTGCCATTTCCATATATCTTTCCTACCAAAGATAGTGGATTAGATATTAGCACATAAAGGTTTTAATTCACTACACAGAAATGTAAAACTTGCTTTCAATCTTTCTAGTCTAGTTGGCTCAAGCGCGCCTATCGGCTTTGTCAGATCTCTATAAACAGCCATATCGTTTAGATCCAAGGAGGGTGAAGTGTAGTCTTGGATTATCCAAGGAAATACCGGGTATTGCGTCAAGTCGTGAAAAGTTCTGTCGGCCAAACTGTAATGAGAGGTAATGAGGAATAAATCATTTATGAATGGATCGGTTTTCCGAAATAAGGGATTAAATCACTTTGGTAAAATACCTGTTGATATATAATAGATAATCGTAGTTAGATAACGATCCGTTCTGCCACTGCATTGTCATTTGATTCTGCTGCACCGTTTCAAGGCGAATTTCTGACTGATTCAACAAACTAGAGTACAGATTATCTCTGTCAATTTGCGTTCTCATAGAAAGAAACAAGTGCTCTCTTTTGGCCTCAGATCGTCGCGTACTCCATTCAATTTCCAGTCCCTGGAAATAGAAAAACAATCATTGATTAGCGAACGACTTGAATTTTTAATATTTTATAAAACAGTTCGGCAAATAACTCACCACTTGACGGAGTAAAAATCTTCTTTTAATAACCTGGCTGATATCTTTAAGCTGGATCTTTAGCACTGGATGCTATAAACGAAAAAAAATTATTATACCAAATAATAGTAATGTTTATTGTTTCAAAAAACCCCCCACTGAATTGTTGAAGCCTGAAACTTTAGTTTTTCACCTGATCCATGTTGTTGTAAGGTTGAAAATATATTCTAGATGAGGTCAGCAGTACTCTTCCCGGATTTACGACCAGCGGCGTTATTTTATCTGCTTGGATTTCAAGTACAACCTGCTCATAGAGATCCTCCAGCCAAGAGGTATCGAACGAAATTCTGGATTGTCTCGAATGCACAATGGCTTTTATCTGGACATACAATTTACAATATTAAAAACGTAAGTGTTACCTGTTCATACTTTACTTACAAAATTATAGTGAAAAGATTCTCATCAAACTTAACTATCATAACAACAAATCGCATATATTATTCGTGTACTCGGAGAAACAGATTGCTTGAATAGCTATTATTACAACCTTTCTTTACAAGATTTCGAGACTTTGCCATTTTTATACAATTTTAAAGACGTTTATTCATATTGTGGATAATTTTTATTATAAATAAAACTTGTTATATTGGAATAACATTTCAGAACCGATACTTTTGTTCTCTATTAAGATATAAATAAAATATAAGCTCTGGGGCTGATTTAGAAGATACAGGAAACTGTTTTTTGCAATTCTTGAGCCATTATTTCTAAATGTATCCATAGGACATCATAAATTATAGGTTTTTGATCAAGTTTCCGATTCTTTCAGATTTCTATCAATTCTAAAGTCCTGTTAGACAGAGCTCAGTCGAATATTGTTACCATAGCATTCTGCTCCGCGGTAGGAAGACTAGCGGCACGCAATAGCTGCAAGATATGAGGGAGACAGTCTTCGATTGTGGCATAATTAAATCGAAACAAGTAGTGCTCTGGCTTGTGCACAAACTTGTAAGGCGCGAGGACGTTTCCTTGCAGCATTTCCACATACTGCTTGCATTTTAAAGAGAGGATGTTGTTGGCTCTGAGAAAAAGGAAAAAAAAAAAACAGTAGAAAATGAAATTTGGTATAATTCTGGGTGAGTAAATCCCTATTGAAATAAAATAGATGTTCCGGTTGAACTTTGAAGTAACACAAACCCTATATCCCAATCCGCAGAGTCCCATTTATCAACGCTGACCATCTCCTTGATCTGTACTTTGATTAGCGGCCTGTTTAAATCCTTGTTTACAAAGACCAGAGATTTTGAACATAACTTAAGCCTCCCATCTGTCCATTCTGTTTCACCGGGAAGGGGATTCACCAAGGACTTTGCCGAGACGCTGTAATCTTCAAAAAATATTTCTCCCGGCTCGAGGAGCAGCATGGTGAACCTGAAATGGTGAGGTTGAAGAAAATTTCACAAATTGCTGCAATACTGGTTGAACTTTGGTTTGCGTGTTTTATCATTTTTTTTTTAATTTCGAAAAATCCGATTAAATAGATGAATAACAAATGTTTGATGAATAATATTTATTTACGGTTATTTGCACAATGGGCTTATGACATACCGTTCCTTGTCCATTATTTTCGATTCTTAGTTTCTCGGAAAAAAATTATGCCTCGGAAATGATAAACGGTTCTGTTTATTTTGCGATTGAAATTATACTTCCAACAGCCATTGCCAATTGTTAAATAAAATTACAACACTTGCCTGACACTTGCTATTACTCATACGTCAAAATTGGCCACGAATAATTACAGTTAACCTGATCGGGGACCATGTAGTTTTTCAGTTTTCAATTATGTAGTACTACACGCGTACCGCATTCGCGATTCAAACTTCTTCATGCAGTCGTCCTTCTACATTATACCATAGTCGACGGCTTGTACTACCTTCCGAGATATTCGATCAATCGAATCGCAGCTATATTTGAATTTGACAGAAAGAAATATTTATTTTTAGGTAAATCTTTTGGTCTAAAAATTGTTTTCCTTATAAGTGTTGGAGAATAAAGATAAGTTTCGTTTTCTGGTAATATAAATGATTCAGAAATCAGGTTAGTTATCGCCTCTACTTTTGACACACGTTCATTTATTTTGTTTCTATTTTGACGATTTACTTTTGTTTAAAGCTTCTTTACATGAAAGGCATTCATTTGTAGCTCGGCGAGTCGTAATATAATATAATTCGAGATAAATGGTTTATATATTAATTTGAAGAAACGGTTCAGTTGCGATGTACGACGATTCGGTTCTCTTGTCAATGCGATTCCCGCAAAAACTTTGGAGGATTGTTAACGAATGTAAAACTGGTGCTATTAGATGGAGCATTAACGGGGGTACTATATTGTTGGATTATAAAAAGTTTAACGAAGAATACCTAAGCGCGCGGAATTCTATATTCAAAACTAAGAACATAACGAGTTTTATAAGACAGCTTAATCTTTACGGATTCCGTAAAGTTACATCTCACAATCGCGATCCAATGTGCAATTCGCACAATCCCGATGTACATGAATTTTTGCATGAATATTTTCGCGCTAATCGTACCGATCTTCTTACCAGCGTATGCCGAAGAACAGGCGGCGGTAAAGTTAAATTTTGCGAACGTATTAGTGAAAAAAATTTATTCAAACGCGACGAACTACCGGATAATCAGATACCGCGAATATCACGGTTGCAGATGTGCCAGGTATTATTGATAAGAACGGAAGAAACTAAAAATATCTGATTTCTCAGTTTTCGTATGTTTAATTGTTCATCATTTCTCTCATTAGTTCGCCTTAACCGAAGCCTTGCAGCAAGCAACGAGGGAATATCATCGCGAGAGATTTTGGGAGGAAGCGATCAACGACGATCCTCTGGCGGAGATTGGAGGTACACAGGAATTAGGTGAGTCGTTAATCATTCAGCAATATCTTCTTTAATTTTATAAGCTTTATCCTGTAGCTCGTAATAATTTATCTATAATGAAAACTATAACTGAGAAAGGAATAAGGGGGAAAGAAGAAGAAATTTTCAAACTATCGTATAACTCGAACTCAGCATCGTTATTTTTATTTCTCTTTATCTCTTCGCGCTTATTTAATTTTTACCAAGAACAATAAAAAATGTATAATAATTGTGTGATTCGTGTTCGGGGATGTTGTTACTTTTTTTGTTTCTTTTTCTCTGCCTCGGCTTCTTTTTCTTTCTCAATTTCCGTAACGTATTCACCGATTTTCTCCGCGTCCAGCATCTGCCGAAAGAAAATCATATTAGGGCGATTAGTAGCTTTAAAAATGTTTAGAAAGTTTTGAAAACTGGAACCAGCCTTCTCACAACGTAATTATTATCAATCCAATTATTGAATATCAGGCATTTTCATAAATTTATAAAGTTCACCTGGAGTGGTTGACCGCGACGCATTACAGCTATTTCCAAATTCTTCTGACCAGATTGCACAACTTCCAGCAATGCCCTTATGGCAAGTTTCATGGTACCTTTCTCGGTCGCGACCTCCTCAGGTGTGTAGTATTTCTCAAGAAATTCACGTACCGTTGTAGCACTGCGTCCTGTAGCGTTTGCCTGTTATCATAAAATCGATCAATTCATTCAAACTGTACAAAGAGACGGTATATTCATCTGCCGGTAGTATTTCTCTCCCTTATTACCTTCCATTCGAAATAAGTTCCCGACGGATCGGTTTGATAGAGGTGCGGTGCTCCGTCGTAATCAAAACCAGCTAACAGACAGGATATTCCAAATGGTCTGCGCCCATTGCTTTGAGTATATTTCTGCTTTAGTCCTGTAAAATGTAACATCAATTTTATCAGGGAATAATTGTGTCCAGTTTGAATCAGCACAGCTCTGAGTGTCGGGATTTATTTTAACTATTTTATTTTAATCTTTGAATGTAATTGGTGACATTAATGAATAGCTCATCCACTCAAGAGATTAGGATTACATGTGAAACCTGACTTACCTGCTACGAATCTTGTGATATACTCTAAAGTGACAGGGTCTTCAACGGTCAACTTATGACTTTGGCATTCGATCTGTGCTCGATTGATTAATACTCTTGCGTCGGCGGTCAGTCCTGAAAATCATAGATTTACCAGTTGAGTTTTTTTTTAGTTAGAGGCAAATTAGGTAATAATAAATGAAATAAATATAACCAAATGTATTTCGGGATTAAATACCTGCAAAAGCCATTACGACGTGGTCGTCTAGAAGACATATTTTACGTACTGTTCTCTCTTCTTGGAGTTTGGCAACAGATTTTTTTTCTACGCCAAGTACGACAACGTCGTTACCGCGCACTCCAACCTTGAATAAATATTTGTGTATTAGAGATTGTGGGCTGATTTATATTAGATATAAAATTTTTTTGGCGGAGGGACTGGGATTTTAATTTTGAAGAAAAATATGCGCTCGTATAGGCATAGCAGCGTTTGAGTGGCACAGTTTAGCATAGTCATCATAGTCATGAAATAGGGGATTTATTTCAAAAGGTAAATCATTTTGATGTACAGGAATAGAATTTAGTACGGTGAAATAAACGAGATAAATTTGAAAACCGTCTAGCGAGAGCGTCGTTTGGGGATGATTGTCAAAATACCGGTGTACAGGTTATGGTTGTGCGTGTATTATGTGCTTACCGCCGTCGAGCCTTTTTTCACAGCCTCTTGAGCATATTCAACTTGTAATAAATGCCCGTCAGGCGAGAATACCGTGATGGCTCTATCGTACCGAGATCCCATATTTCTACCGTATATAAATACTCAATGAATTTCGCTAGATTCGAAGGTGACTCCACTATTTCTCGTTTACGGACTTCCACGGGTTATTATTCAGATATTTGTGAGAGGTGAATTAACAGGGTGAAGTTAGCGAAAAGTGGGGGGGCGCTAGACGGTAGTGCAAGTGACGAAGCGTTTTCGAACTATTCGGAATTCAGGCGCGTTTACACGCGCAATGGCGAGCGACTCGTCGAACCTATTTTAAAATGTCTAATCTCAAGTTATACGCTGGACGCGATTGGTTTTCAATTTAATTTCCATCGTGTCTATAGAATGATGTGAATAAATTTTGTATTAAAACAATAAAAATATTAAATTCTGCACGACAGCTGTACCCGTGCAGTGTTGCATTCGAAACTCTTAACCGACTGACGCATAGTGACGTTTCCGAGTTATATTCATTCATTGATTATTTAGATTTCAAACATTCGAAATTCGATCTAGAATCTGGAATTCATAAGTATAGAATTTAGGCGACTTAAAATCAGAAACCTGGATAATTAACATCTGTGACTATTGTGCAGTATGATAAAGGATTGTAACAAGACAGTTTTGCTTTTAGAAATACAAGACGCTGCAGGCTTCGATAATGGCACAAGCAGGAATACAAGGCAATGGCCTGAACGACCCTACAACAGTGAGCCTGGCAGTTGGTACGGGAGTCGGAGCTTGTCTCATACCACGCAGCCCAGGTCGAGCTTGGCCAGGCGACAGTGATATTCGGCAACGCCCGGTATCCTGCTCAGAAGACATTCGCTTATAACTCGCAGCCTATACTGCGGATGTATTCTACCTTATTGTTTAGAGTAATATCAAGATACTTTCACCTAGGATAATGGAATTTAGGTTAAATTGTAATCTATCCATAAACTCCCCGTCAAGATCCGTTAAGAATCTCCAATCTCTGATCTCTAATAATCTGAACCAATGTAAAACCTCTTTGTCGTATAACAGGAAAGATAATAGTTGTGGGACACATTTGAAGTGTATTTGTTTCGATAGTTTAGAACAGCTCGCGGTACAAAGATAATTTATACACATTGCGTACGCGTACGTACAAGATAATTGGTCCGAACTCGGACCGGAGAAATGAATTGTTGATTCTTAGAATGGTTTCACGTTACTCAGATCTATAGTTTCGTCCTGCAATTTTCAAACAAAGTGTTCGTAGTTCCATGTCAATATTGACTGTCCTCCAGGTTCCTCAAAAATACCCTGTATAATAATCTTATTCATGTGTAGTTCTCTGTTACAATTATTCTCTTGATATGACCTGAATATTTCTTCGTTATTGAATTAACTGGTTATTTTGATTTGATCTCAATATTGTTGAATGATTGTCTCACATCAAACGGGATAACCCGGTAAAGATAGGCATTGCAAACCTTGAACAGCTAAGCAACGGGTAGACAATTCAAGTCGCATTCAGACTAATCACGTTGCATGGTCATCTGATAGCATGTTTGGCTGTTTAAATATACGTATCTTTGAATTTGAAATGTAATTAAGTGGTATTATAACACTCGTCTTTCTGTTACAATTGAATAAACTACTAGAATACAAATATCTCTGTCCAACGATGATTCTCTTTTCCGACAAAACAGGCTTCTACCGCCGTCAGGCGCCAGAACAGAATAATTTTGCGTCGAAGTTTTGGCGCCTGATGGTAGGCAACCGATCAAACAGGCATGCGAGCAAGATTTTTGTTGCCTACCATCAGGCACCAAAATAGAAAAATTTTAAGCCGAGGTTTTCCCGCCTGGTGATAGGCAACAAAAATCTGGTGCACACACCTGTTTTATTGGTGGCCTACCATCAGGCGCAAGACTTTTTAAGGCGCCTAATGATAGGCAACCAATAAAACATGCCTGCGAGCAAGATTTTTGTTGCCTACCATCAGGCGCCAAACCATGAAAATTTCAGCGGAAGTTCTGGCGCCTGATGGTAGGCAACAAAAATCTTGCACGCGAACCTGACCTATAGGTTGCCTACCATCAGGCGCAAGATTTTTTCCGAGGCGCCTGCTGGTAGGCAACTGATAAAACAGGTGCGTGAGCAAGATTTTTGTTGCCTACCATCAGGCGTCAGAACTTCGGCTAACATTTTTCCATTTTGGCGCCTGATGGTAGGCAACAAAAATCTTGCCGACAGATCTGTTTTATTGGTTGCCTACCATCAGGCGCCAAAATTTCGACCTGACAATTTTCCGTTTTGCCGACTGATGGTAGGCAATTGATAAGTCAGGTTTGTACCGCGGGTTGCATATTATCAGCGCTAAGGTTTTTGTTGCCTACCATAAGGGCTAAAACTTCGGCTTAGAATTTTCCTACTTTATATAATAATTTACTCCGTATGTCACATGTTGAGTGGATAGAAAGATGCATCAATTGATTATACATGAATCTAGTTTATTAATAACATTTATGGTTGGAGCATCTATACAAGCAATATTACATAGGTAGCTGAAGTTATGTACAATTTTTAATTGTTCTTCAAAAATAAATACGTCTACCGCAATAAATCGAGTTTCTTCATTCACATTGCGGCATAATTGTATGAATTAAGTTCGCGTTATTATGAAATCATACTCAGAATCGTTGTGATTGCAATAGAACCCTTGCCGAAGGGAAATGTGTTGACCGGAATAGAATATTACGACGCCTTTCAGCGAAGTTTGAAAAAAATGTGAGACCCGTGTCACCTCCCTGACGCCAAGAGCGTCACTGAATCTCGCAACACCAGCCGCGGCTACCTTACCGCGGTTCAGAGGGCGGATGAAATTCAAAAACTGGGAAGAGTGCAAGATGTTCCACGAGTTGCGTACGCACAGCCGCTACCACTTATCTTAATTTATTATTTATTTTATAACATAAAAAGTAAAACCTGCCTGAAGACAGGAGTTATTTTAGTTTTAACTTAGTTTAACACAGAATTCCGTCAACATTTCCGAGACGAATTTTATGAATTGACCGCTCGCGATACGAATAATCAGCTGATCTCTTTCTTCACTGCACAATAGGTTAAAGCGACAACGTAAATGCTCTACGAGTTGTCTATACTGAGGCGCAATGGATTGTTATCCGATATCATAATTATAGGTATATATTTTAACTTCGTCTCAGAGTTTGAAATATATCGAATTGTCGATCTAAGATATAATAAAATAATTTTCTATTTATTCCACATCTTAGTTTAGTTATTGTGGATGATTTTACAAAGAAGTGAAGTAAACTTCAGGTATGTATATCGCGCTTGCATGTCATGCGCTGTTACCTGCATAGATATGGCGAATAGTTCATACGGTAATAGCTAATCCAACTATACCAATCTTTACTAAAAAGAAACATTATTGTCCGAGATAATCAGAAACATTAAGACCTTTAGGTCAGTGGATGAATACAATATAATATATTCGTAAGAACATATTATTAATAATATATCATTATGAATCCTCATCTATTCTGTAATATTACGGGCCTTGCCTTGTACGATTATAATATTACCGTACGAATTAGTCAAGTATAGCTTGCTGTACAGTCAGGAGTTTTTCTATCATCACTTATAGCGTCTACAAATGATTTCTAATAATCATTCATTGTATCACAGTGCCGCGTTGTATTTGTTCTTTCAATTGATCGAGACACAACTAGAGGAGAAAACTATTACAACATCCAAAGGTGGTGTTCGCTTATTATAGTTAGTCTATTCGAACAAATGTAACAATGTCGAAGCACCGACTACATGTCTTTTTATCCGTACAGCAATTTTTCAGATTATGTAAACACCTAGTTCAAAGTCATTGTCGAGACTGGAAATTATTATGGGATACGCCAAGTATAATAATTCCAGTCTCACAATGAAAGACCATACATAAACCTAAACTATTAATAATTAGGCCATACTAAAACTATAATTATACTTTAAACCAATCCTTGCCGCGATGATACATACATATACACATATTGCAGAATGTTAAGTACAATGTTCAAAGCACGTTACTTGCATCCTAGTCTTGTTGAGAATAGCACGCTGTTCATTTTTCAATTTTTCACATCGTAATACGAATAGAGGATAAAATCATTATTCTCATCATGATTTTCGTTATAAATAATAGTCCTTTCCTACCGGTGTTATTTATAGCTATCAATATAATTTCGCCAAGTGAATGAAAAAAAAATTCGTTACGCCGATACATACGTGTTGCTAAAATATATTAATTATGCTTTCTAATTTATGGATCCGTCTCATATTCTAGTCTCTATTCATTGCAGACAATCACAAAGGAGTAAAATATTATACAACATGTATGTGTATGTATATGTACAACGTATATGTATGTATAAAAATGATAAATATTGTATGTGCTGTTATCTACATATTGCGTATATTTCATACGGCAAAAGCTAGTCCGACTATTTTAATCTCACACCTTTAATCATGCTAGAGCTGCCTCCAAGTTCAAATGAACAACTTTGCCCCATATTTCATGAAAGATACTAAGATTTCTTCTTTTTTTTCCTTCATTAAACCAAATTTAAACAAATAAGAAACATTATTGGCTGAGGTAATCAGAAACGTGCCAACTTTCAGGTCAACGCCCAGCGTCGAAATATAATATAATGCGATATTACCTATATAATATATTATTACGAATTCTCATCTATTTCGTAAGATTAGTCTTTGCCTTATACGATTATGGTATCAACATATGAACTAAACAGGTATAGCGTGCTGTACAATAACAAGTTTATCTATTACTACTTATAGCTTCTACAAATGATTTGTAATAATCATTTTTTGCATCACAGTGCTACGTTGTATTTCTTTTATGCTCCTTCGTCATTTTACTGTGTTCTTGATTCACATTGACTCAAAAAAACTATTTAACCTTCGTAATTATGCGAATTATTTCGATCGTTAACATTTGCCATAGAGCCAGATTAATACGGTGAGATTTGATTGGTACAAGATATACGACGGCACTGTTGGGACACCAATTGTATGTCTTCATGTCTCTTTGAGAAATATGGCATTGAGCATCACGACCTTATCTGTACAACAATTCGTAAAATTGTATAAACACTTCTTTAAAGTTATTGTTAAAAATTGAAATTATTATCTGATATGTCTTGAATGGGAAACGGACAAGGACGACAGTTCGAGTCTTAGATAGAGCGAGCACCAAATGTGATGATAAAAAAGCTTGTGATTCTCGCTAATCGTAGACAATATAATTATGTTTCAACATTTGTCACAAACATACTATATTATAAAGTCTGCGGACTGAGAATTATTGACAACTAGTCCAGCTTGTGATCTGTATGAAGTTTCGAACTCCATAAAGAATTAATTATTCGATTATATGCAAGATGTTACCGAAACTGATTTCAAAGGAACTGTATTTAGGGACTCGATACAACACGGCCGAAAACTATATATTTATGCTCATTTCGTTATATTCCGCACAAACTGCACCCATCACAGACTCATTATTATGATTTCGACCTCTAATAGAGCAGCTTGCATAGCCATCTGATCGGAGTTTCTTAACGTTAACTTACTAAAATTTTTAAGATGCGAAAGTATAATGCCATTGATACATTGGGCAACTAAAACTTAAAGAGGAAGAGGAAGTTTGGAAATCAAGTCAAAAATTTTTTTAAAAGTTAATTTTTCATTGTAAATGCTATAAATAAAAGCTGGAAGCGATTTTCCGTAAGTTCAATAAAGAGTCGTTTATCGTGAAATTATCGATAACAAAAATTTCCGTTCATGACTGCAGACAACCTTCGAAAGAATTGGCTTTGTGAAATGTTTCTTTACGATTTTGCACGCATATTAAATGACCAATTGTAAAAGAAATTCTAATTCCACAATCAGATTTGCTTTTGACAAGTTGTCCCAATAGGAATCTAAACAAAGATTGTACTCGTGAGTACGCTTGGCGTGTTTGATTATGACCGATATGAAGTTGGCCCCACTGTCTTCTGTCTCTTTCTTTCCCTATGTAGCCACGAAGGATAGAAGAGGACAAAAGACTATGGTGCAACTTCATATCGGTCAGAATCAAACACGCTTGGTGTACACATACATATAGTATATCTTGACGTGTTTAATCATGACCGGTATGAAATTGGTTCCACACAGTTCTGCCTTTTTCCTTCTCTATATAACGATAAAATATAAAGAAGAAGACGGAAAACTGTGGGGCTGCCTTCGGACCGGTCATGATTAAATACACCAAACGTACGCTTGGCGTGTTTGATTATGACCGATATGAAGTTGGCCCCACTGTCTTCTGTCTCTTTCTTTTCCTATGTAGCCACGAAGGATAGAAGAGGACAAAAGACTATGGTGCAACTTCATATCGGTCAGAATCAAACACGCTTGGTGTACATTGATAGTAAAGGTCACAACGTGTGTAAAGTCTCAGTTTTTCTTCTTCTGACCAAAAATCAAATGCTTGCCATACTTCAAGTAGTTGATAAGTCAATTGTAACAACGTCCGTCTATAATTCTACACATGTCTGTCTATCTATGTACGTATAATAAAATAATTGTAGCAGCATACAAGGTTCATTAGCTTTTCTTCAGTCAAAAACACCCCTATAATGTGTTCAAATATTAAAAATTTAAACTCCGAACGAGCCACAATGAACGGTGTAGGTTCTAACATTATCACATATAGTTATTCACGTCGCTAGGTATCATTATGCGCACACTCTCAGCCCAGAATTGTACAAGGGCCTATTGGATATCGTAAGCGGTGATACGAATAGCAAGAGCATGCAATTTCTCTTCATGAGAAGTAGAAAGACCACCTATTGACAGCCAAATCACTGTGTAGACCTTGCATCCTCCGAGGTGATTTCCTGCTAGCATTGACTTGCTTGCATACCGTGGGGTAATCTGTGTCCATGCCCAGGACTGACGCAAAGTTGCCTGGTAGCCATTCCCCCGGTACTTTGACTGCTCCAATCCCCGGTGGGAATCGTTGTCCTGTAGAATTTTGACGAGGTTTTGTTGAAGATGGGCAGAAGCTCGTTTGCCTCGTTGGACAATGCCTGTGAAGATAAAAAAAAGATAAACATAATCTTTATTGGTCTTCTGGAAACTTGTCTCATTAGGACAATGATGCAACGTAATTTATGACTGGGATTCTTACAGCGCTGATGAAATGAATATTGTTCATATCATTGATTGAAAAACAATCATATATCTTCCTTATATCTTCCCTTGAATCAGTATGATAGATATATTTTTATTTATAAGAAATTGAACTGTTTATGATTTTTTTATCGAGATTTGTTTTTTTTTAGATAAAAATCACAAAAGTATTTCACCTTTCCTAGGCTCACTCAATAATAAGATATACGAGTATCATAGAAATTATATGAATATAGTACCTTCAGGTATATTATAGCGTCTGTACCGTATCCCTCACAGCTTAGTAAAACCAAGTCACCATGGAAGTATCTGGCGTACAGTCGAGACAAAGGCAAGCCGTACCCATAGCCAGCCAAAGGTACAGTGTGAGCATCAGATTTGCTTGGCTGTGGAGCGGTGCTATACATATATTTGAAGAGGTGATCAGTTTGAGAACGCGGAATGCCGCCACCTCTGTCGGACATCTGTAATGGATTAGAGGCAAATGAATTTGTAAAAAGAACTAAGTTCATTGATCGGACACAGCTTGCGATAGCCAGGGCTTATTCAATGATAGAAATGCAAAAGAAGAATGACCTTAACGCAAATATCCTCCTTGCCTCTGACGACGGTCACTAAAACGGGAGGACAATTACCAGCCTGGTCCCCGTGATGCTCCATAACTGCTCGCATACTGTTTTTAAACAGTTCGAAAAGCATGTGGTACAAATGACTCGGCACATAAACTATCCGTATCTCATTTCCTCTCTCCAATTCTGAAACAGGAGAAGATAATTGCTATCAGAATAACAAACATTGTCTCATATGCTATCACAGGTATCGTAAATTGAAATGCATTTCATTATGCACAGTTACAGAGTTGTTCTTGATTGGTATAATATAAAGCTCACCATTGTGTTGGTTGACTATTAATTCAGGACTAGCCAAATAGTATTGGTCGCATAAAAATCTAGCATTTTCATAAGCGTCGCGTACAACTCCGACCAAATCGCACGAAGGATCTATGCATCCGACGTGTCGGCTGTGTCCGTTTAGCTGTCCGCCGAACAATAATGCTATAAAAAATGGAATAAAAGAATAAAGTAGGAAACAAGTAGTTTCTCGGAAAGCATTTTTCAGCGCAAAACAACACGACAAATTAGTTTCACCTTGGTGAGCCGCGGAATAAACAATTAGGCGAATAATACTAGATTACGAGAAACTTGGAATGATTTTGTCCAATTGACGTTAATTAGATTATTTTCAAAAATAACAGGAATAATTTTACAAATTATAACGAAAATTCTGCTTAAAGCAATCCGATTGTTACTTACTGTGTTGATTGATGAGCATACGTATCGATATACGCGACATGTAAAATCTGTCCAAAAAATATTGAATACTATTTTCAGTTTGATTGTCGACGTCGTGCGAGTCTTTTAGCTCTAGAACACCTTGAGCCATCGTTTGTACCACATCAATGTGCCTGTTTCGAATTTTGACAAGCGCCTGACAGAATCTGCAATAATTGATTTGGGCAATGAAGATTTTCAAGCTCTAGGACAACTTCCGCATTCTTAAATTTCACCGAATTTTTTGCCACAAAGTTATTCAATCTATCGCGTTTATCACACTACGAAATTGAACCGGAGATTTTCGAATATCTGATAAATTGCTGCACCACTGCAGGGGATAAACAAACTAATGTCGGATGACTCGTTACTACTCTATATTTCAGCAGTAATTTCAGGTCTTTCAGGAAATTTCGACACGTCGTAGTATGTGGCGGGGGTCCAAGAATAATTGAATTTTCTTCTGGCAAATTGTTTACCCAGATTTTTCTTAACATTAACAAGCTCCAATTTTTTTTTTTTTTTTCAACGTTTCACAGCGATTGTCTCTAAAATTATTCATTATTATGGAAAAATTTCAACTTTCTCACTTGTCCAATGTGCTTTCGTTGATGTCAGCTTTTTCGAACTGTATGATCTCCTCGAACGACGTAGCGTACCAATTATTGACCAACCCAACACTCGGCATCCGAAGCAGATGATCGGGAAGTAAATGAATTTCCTTCATAATATTTGCCAATCGTACAGGGAGTTCCTTTCGGAGAAAGATGAATGATTTTCTTTCGCAGGCGCTCAAACCTGTGACATAGAAAAGAAAAGAAAAATAAATAAATAAAAAAAGAAGATGAAAAATTATATAGAGGTATGTACCCATATTATTATTAGAACTAAACGTCTGTGTATAGATAATGATCATTAAACGAGTGACGTTCACATTAGACGGAACTTTATATCAAAACAATAATATTTATCCCAGATAGCGGATAATAAACTGGTAGAAAGTAGTTTATGAAAAGAATTTCACCCCGTCTTACCGTTGCCGGATAATAACATTCTGAATGATTATCATTACAAGTTCGTAATATGAATAAGCAATTTAGCACTGTCTAAGTTCACGCAAAATAAAGAGTATAATTATTTATTCTATGAGTAATCTTATCGCAACGCGTTACTCGTTACGTTATCTTAAATTTTTTAATTTTGCACAATGCCGAAAAAAACTGATCGTATAATACCATAAACCCTATACCTATGCATACGTAGAATTTAGCTACCTCTATCTACAGTTGACTTTGTCTTTCTGCATGCTTATATACCAGGTTGCAAATGCAATTTATTTACAGAATAAGCCGACACCTTGTCGGCGGGGAAGGAGTCCAGATATTAAACGATAAATTTAGTTATAAACTGTGCAGACAGAACAACAAGGGGGGGGGGGGGGGGGGGGGGGGATAGATCTAATAACGAGCGGAACAAAGCGTTATACGTGTATTATACCTATGTGTATACATAGGGGTGGTGCTCATTGCGATTGTTCGCTATCTCGGGTCAACGTTTAGTCTTTTGATCATGAGCGGAGAAAATTAAAAAAAAATAAAAAAGTATGAGCGCGCATATAATACGCCTGACCCAATAAAGATAATGCATTCGCATTTGTAAATAACGACGAGATAAGAAAAGTATAGATACTTAGAATAACAACAGCGATACAACCGTTTCAGTTGGGCAAGAGTATGAATGATAACTTTATTGTTTATTGATATATTTGAATATTGAACGTGTATATTACTTGAGAATATGTATATCTCGGTTCGCGGGCTCACAAAAAAATATATGATCGCGCTCTAATTTTCGGGCTATATAGATAAGGCCAAGGCAAATATAAAGATATTCGTGACATTGAGAAACATATGGTTTTTCAATGAAATCCGCGACGATGAATCTTTTTATTGCCACAAACATTTATACATACCATCCTCAGGGTCGGGCGTGCATATATGTATACCGTGTATAATAATTAAATAAAGTAAACGGCGTATCAGTGTCCGTGTATATTAAATTACGGTAATAGCAGGAATCCTAATTATTTTCGCAACGATATATAAGAATGAGAAAAATAATTTTGCAAATTATAATACCCCGCTTCGATGTATACATTTGTGCACACACATGTATATAACTATATTACGTACACGTTTATAATTTCATGTTTGAGTAATCGAAACTCGAGTCGCCTATACGCGTTATCGTCCGTTGATTTAACTGCTCCTATGCCTTGCAAAACTATGAGTGTAATAATACATAGGTATATTACGTATAGGTGCGAGAAGATTGTTGTATCATATATTGAACACGACGCGGCTGTAGCTCGCAGCTAGGATATGATATGGCAGATAACTCCGCGAAGTCTCAAGAACAATGACGAATTATACACATATGCGATTGCAGAAATTGCTTATTGTTAGCAGGATTAAATCAGGGAATACATAATGGGTGTTCTCCCGATCTGGGGGGGCACGTATACCTTTATATAAATAAATACTACACCTATACGTATACATACTCCTCACGATCAGATGCTAGTAGGTATACTATCGTAAGCATATTACTTCGATTCAAACATTTACTAATAAAAAGAAAAAAAAAAAAAGTGAGATACAAGCGAAGGAGTGAGTCACCCTTTCGACAAAGATAAATCGCGAATGATTTTTTCTGCTTCTTTCTTTAAACAGTTCTAAGAAGTCGCGGATCCATTTCATCCGAACTAAAAAGATTGCACAGCTATATGTATGTATATCCTAGTACAGATTGGAAGAACTACACAGAACTGTAACAGATTGCTTTTAATTTTATAACGAATAAACTTGAGATAACTGTAAACGCTGTAAATACGTTCTATACTATAATATACATATATTCAGATATTATAGTACCTACACGGCGTCGTGTTTGTATGTCACATAAGCGCGGTACGCGCGTGTCCATATCGAAAGAAAAACGTATATACCTACCTATACGTAGACGTATCAATTAACGCTCGCGGTGTAAGTATACATATAGAGTACCTATATGTGGGTGAGTCACACCTACGCGCGTGATCTCGGGCATATGTTGCTACACTCGTTAGTAACCGGGAAGCGAGTGTTTCACTTACGATTTTTCTAATCCCCGAGAGCTAGGAAAGACGAAAAGTATACGACACGACCTACTCGAGAAAGCTTTGGTAATTATCGTGTTATTTTTTGTCTGTGAAGAAGTAGGGTCATTGACCTACCGATCCCCCACGCTTTTAATTCACTGTATATGTATATAGCGGAAGTTGAGGCTAGGCGAACGCGACGATGTTATTATCAATGAAATATTTTCAATCTCAAGGGACAATTTCTGCGATTTGTATATATATACATATCACGCGAATACAAGGAACAAAGATTCTTGATAACCCGTGCGGATCGATAATTGGGGCCAATTTTCAATATAGTATCTGGCCCGGTCTGTATACACGTCAGATCTATAGCTGCTCTGTTAAATATCTAACATATATACGATCTTGTTTTTAAAAAGAACGCCGCCGGGATATATGCCCCTTTCATCGCCGCACCGAGAAAAGTATAGATATATGTATGTATACATACATATGCATGTATACACATACGCACACTAAGAAGACATTAGAACACCTGTTGAAATTTAAATTATATGTTGGAGTTTATGCCTATGTTATGCGGGTACAAAGAACGCGTATTAGCCTCGCGTGTTTACCCCGCATTATGCGATCTTTAGATTTTCAATCGTCTAGGTAAAATATGTCAAGGACGAGGGACACGCGAATTCTGTCTGCGAACCCTATCGTTCAAATTTCTCTTTCAATGGATTGTTTCCCTAATGATGAATTATAACTATCGTGTTACACGTAAGAAGTAATATAAATTGAATGGAAATAAGATTTCAAAAATTGATTCGTTGTGCCCCACTTTTCCCCTACCCATATACAAGCCGGAAATGTTTAATTAAATGCGTTTAATGCGCCCGCTACAGAACGCGGAGCTTCGTTCGCTGAGCTGTGGAACAAATACGACGACTGCAGCGTGCAGGGCGTGATGATAATAATATAAAGCTGTTGTCTTACTAGCTGATGAGATTATCAAGATATTTGTATGGATTATTATTAAAGAGAAATCTGATATTAGAGACGGCAATAACAATGATTATGTGCTGCGATAATTTCTATGATAAGTCACGTAATGCCTACAGATGATACAAAAAAAAAAATAGAGAAAAACAAATAAAAGGAAAAGAAAAAAAAATATTACGCATATATATATACATATATGAGGGTGGTCCTTAAATGGGGTTGGGAAAAATTTTGACCGGGCCGCCCCCGAGATCAGCTCCAAATAATTCAAAACAAATGTGGGAAAAGTTTCAGCACTCCATCTCAGAAATTGGCCATTACCAGAAGGGGGTCATTTTCCCCTTTAAATAATACACGTGTTTTTTCAATTTTTCAAAGACCTGCGTACTAGAGCGTCTTAAACTCTTTCTAAAAATCTTAAATACTCACGAATGCGTTCCTGGTACCCATATCCTATATCCAGATGGATGAATCAAACTTCTGATTCAACCTATAGCTATAATATAATATATAGCTATAATATGATATATAGCGATAGTATAGCTATATTATACCATAGCTATCAAGGTTGAATCAGAAGTTTGATTTATCCATCTGGATATAGGATATGGGTACCAGGAACGCATTCGTGAGTATTTAAGATTTTTAGAAAGAGTTCAAGACGCTCTAGTACGCAGGTATTTGAAAAATCGAAAAAACACGTGTATTTTAAAGGGGAAAATGACCCCCCTCTGGTAATGGCCAATTTCTAAGATGCATCAGTGCTGAAACTTTTCCCACATTTGTTTTGAATTATTTGGAGCTGATCTGGGGGGCGGCCCGGTCAAAATTTTTCCCAACCCCATTTAAGGAATATATATACACACACACAAGGTGTCCCAGAACTAAGTACACAAAATGATAGGGGTAATAGAGGGGGTCGGAGCTGAGTAAATTAACCTGAAGAACATGTGGTCTCCGAAGTCGAGTTCGCGAGATACGACCAGTTGGAAAATCTCGCGACACACAGCGGGCACCGGCTAGCAGTCTTGTTAATAAGCGCGCTCGATTGCTGATGCCGAACATAACGCTTCGAAATTTACGAATTTCGAACGAAAAGACTATTTTGAAATTGAGTTTCGAAGCGTTATGTTCCGCATCAGCAATCGAGCGCGCTTATTAACAAGACTGCTAGCCGCTGCCCGCTGTGCTTCGCGAGATTTTTTAAATATATATATATATATATATACTTATATGCGGATTTAACGTGGAGCGTGAAGCATATCGTTTCTCGACGTTGAAACTATATTATTGGTTAGTCACGTTAGCCTAGAACTATGCAGATAGTTTATATTATGCGAATCGAGGATCGGGGGGAATGATAGGGATCAGACTCCGCGGAATCGATGAATTGAAAACAAATACGGGAGTTGGTCGATCTAGCGGAGGCCAATTGAATGACGGACACGTGTGGTCAGCCACAAACTCGGTTTATTTGCGTATTAAGCAACTTGATTTTTACCATAAACACTGACCGACACAGTCTCGCGGATATCTTGCCAGTTGTTTGAAATGTCGCGGGACGTGAAAATCGGAAAAAGAACAAAAGTAAAAAAGAACTTGTTGAATTTCGTTTAGAAAAGCACGTCCGATAGTCGAGAGAAAACCTGACGAAGAAGAATACATTTGACTGGATTCGCTCCGCGTTATCGGGTAATCTATCTATACTATGTGTTCAAACATTGTGGAGGAACTTGGTTTTTTTCTACTTCACATTATGCAATATTACACTCATAGTACGTAGATGGCACTAGCGAGGAACGCGAAATTGAAAATTATCATTGTACAGATTTGGGTCAAAAATAATTTGGACGACCGTGAAACCCGAACAGTTAGTCAAATTCGCCGAAAATACGATATCACACGAAAATTACACTATGAGGAGAATCTTTCGATTTTTCCATCGACCAGAGTAAAAACAACCCGAATGTCGTTTCGATTATTAGTCAGGGTATACCGAGTAGAAGATATACCGCATAAGCCCGAGGCTCATTAGTGAAATTCGATTTTTTTCCGAAAATCTCGGCGAAAAATCCGAAAATATTCGATTTTTCGAAAATCCGGATTTTATGACGATTTTCAAAAGGTCTCAACCCCTAGAATAAGAAACGAAACGACTACACGACGTATACTTGCGGGGAAATTGTAGTTCTTTGCAGCCTTTCCTATAATATGATAACAGAGACTGGCGATAAGTTTCTCGTGAATTTTCATTGTAAGATAATTTGGGTACTTTACGGCTCTTTTTTACATTTCATATGTTTTTCACCCGGATAATGTATATACGAATAGATATCGATCAAGATATCACATCGCGTTACCTATATACATGTATACATCGTACTGTATTCGAAATTTGATACAGGAGTTGTTCAAATAAGATTGTAAGCAGAAAGCAGCACAAGTAAACAAGTTGAATGAGTGAATGAGTGTAAGAATAAACAATGTGATTCTTACCACGGTCTACAGATTTTTATCTATTTATTGAATGATCAGAGGTATACGATGACATTCGCGAGAGAGAAATACACGACGCGCGTATGGAAAAATTAAATTGCGAGTCATTACATCACGTGGTCCAATATGCAACAAGTATACCGCCTACAACTAATATCGTTGATATCCTCGATTTGCAGTTAGGAAATTCGAAATATTATTGATTTGTAAGACATAGACAAATATAAGAGCATAAGAGTATTAATGAATATAACCGGCTGAATTAGACTTGAGTTTGGCGTTCGGTTCTACGAAAGTTATACTATATAGTTTGATGATAAGATTAATCATTGAAACGGGTACAACTATTCGATGAATAATTTCTGCAGCATTATATGTATATATCAATGAAAGCGATGCTGTCCGAATTGACAAAATATTGTTCAAATTTCGATACGAGATACCTGCGGGATATATGCGGAATATACATACATGTGCGAGAGACGGAGGAAAATTACCGGCGATATAGCACACGTGTATACGAAAACTAATCGTAAGCAAAGCACAAGATTCTGGATTCTTAGATAGATATGACGAGTTAGAAATGGCTGAGAATAACTTCGCACAAGGTCAAAATACTCGCGATTCGCGGTGGTGGGGATAGCAGCACAGGTACATACATACATCAGTCTATATACGTTTGAGGAAAAAGCCACCGGCTTTTACATACAGGAATAGGTAGTACAGCTTCCGGTATGAATTTTGATCTTTCTGCACCGATAAATTGTCATCAATCTAATACCGCGTAGTTTTAGTCGTCGAACTAAATACGTAGAGGTGCCGTCATTTTTCCTAATTCGAGGTAAATCTGATATACCGTACGTTTGAATGACAGATTTAATCAAAACGTCGAATTCGAAGGGATAAAACCCTTGAATCAGCATTAAGGGGTGTTTGAATGGACAAAAGTTGAAAAGTTGATGGGTTACCTCTATTACCTCGAAAATTATGAAATCTCGAAAATTTTTCATTCATGCTCTGACGGATACGAATCACAGATAATCGATTCTTCGCCAAAAAACCCTAACATTTATGGAATGGCGGGGAATCAACCTTTGAATACGTAGACTGAGGTTCCCGAGTGGAATCAGAAGAATCAAACGATCGCGCGAGTGAAAAATGAATGTAGAAAACAAGGATCGCGGATGAAATTCAGGATTTGGGGGATTATGATATTGTTGCGGAATCGACGTGCAACGAATAATATATCGCTGGTTCCCGAGAGTGAATGAAATTAACGAGGAAGATATTCAAGATAAATAAAAAAGTATTTAATGGGAGAAAAAAGAGTGTTCTCTTCAGGGTCCAGCACAAGAACTGTTTATTTGCAAAGAAAAGCTGATTGACGCGGCAACCGATAGTTCAATTTATTTTATCTTGTACGTACGCTTGGCGTGTTTGATTATGACCGATATGAAGTTGGCACCACAGTCGTCTGTCCTCTTCTATCCTTCGTGGCTACATAGGAAAAGAAAGAGACAGAAGACAGTGGGGCCAACTTCATATCGGTCAAAATCAAATACGCTTGGTGTATGTACGCTTGGCGTGTTTGATTATGACCGATATGAAGTTGGCACCACAGTCTTCTGTCCTCTTCTATCCTTCGTGGCTACATAGGAAAAGAAAGAGACAGAAGACAGTGGGGCCAACTTCATATCGGTCAAAATCAAACACGCTTGGTGTACATATCGGGGGTGATATACATCAGGCTTTCATTTCATGTAATTTATTGAGGACCTGTCCAGAGGGTGAGAATATTTTTCAGAAGTTTCACCGTATTAAATATCGTGAGAATACCTGACATATGATTACATAAAATAATAGATATAGAAAATTAGAATAAAATGAAGCTAAATATTAGTTTCAGAGCTAGCGAGGTGTTCGTGCCATTCTTAGTATCGCTAAATGACATACGGCGGAGTTGATTCTTTTCACTATTTTTTTCATAATCATAAAATAATTGACAAATACCAGTACAGAGAAATGAGAAAGAGGGGTTTGGGAAAATTGGCACCTTTTATTTTTAGCGAGACCTCGATTTGCCCTTGCAAAAATAGCTCCGATAATCTGGGATGTTAAACGAGTTACGTAAGCCAAATTTACGAAGACCTATAGTCCTAATGATAAACCAATATTTTTCTCAATGCGTTCACTGGTCTACCGAGAAGGACCCGGTAGACATATACTGCCTACGTGTATGTATGCATGTACGTAACCTATGCATAGGTAAAGGGCGCACACGTATTACGACTGATGAATCAATTATTATTCTTTACTCAGCTTTTTAGCACGTATACGCAAGATGACGCATATATAGAAAATTCGGCCCGTTCGTAGAAATTGGAACGTTTACGCACTCGGTGAAATTATATTCGCGTTATTCTTTGTACGTATGTACGTACCATACTATGTGTGAAATAGTACCTCTTCGCGAAGCGAATACACGAATTGCATATTTCTAATTGACGTGTTTATCGCGGCGTACAGAGAGTGTTTGTAATAATTTGTAGACTATTGATATCTGTAGATTCAATATTTATGTACAAGAGGCTATACAACGCCGTTTGTATATCGCGCGCGGGATTAAAAATTCTTAGCGAAAGAACTGCAAGGACGGGAGTTTGTTATCATATTGATTTGATAAACGCGAGAGCTTGCTCGGATGATTATATTCTCGTCAATTTTTCTTGTCTTTTTTATTTCACGTAGCTAAGATCAGATTCCATTTTGATATTTTTTTTTTTTTATCTATAGCGAGCTTTGAAATTAGAAATATCAATGCAGTTGATCGTAAAATAAAAGTCAAGTACTACAATAGAATAAGGATGTAACTGAAAAACACGGTCCTGTCAAAGGTACGTATACTATACAGATGAAGATCTGCGGCCGATGACGTTTATTGCGGATGTTATTCCGACCTACACGTCATGAGATACAAATATAATTCATCCGAGTATCAACAAATACTCGGCTCAGCGTCATCATCCCACATACATATGTTACTAATACACGGATAGGATAAGAACAAATAACCGCTAATCGGATGCGAAAGTCGAAGGCCCTAGCTCTTCAGGCGTATATAGATATTGTTATAACTCAATAAAGAAAGAAATATTATAATCTGTTATACATGCGGGACGAGAATCATTCTTTAGTTCAAAAATTTCTTTTTCTTTTCTCGCGGAAATAACATTTTTTCTAATATAATCAGTTCCTTATTGTTCACTCATCCGATTCGAGCGGAACGGATACAATTAGTTTTTAAACTGCGTTTCTCTAATTACTCGTTAAGCAGACATTATTTCGTCAAGTTACTAACGTGTATGATTCGGGCTATTCTTTCACGATTTTTTCATGGTTTTCCCTAGCCGAGGCGACGTTACCACATGACGCATATATTTATATACATATATATGTATATGGTTAAATAACGGTACATGTTACATCTCATCGAGTTGCAAATTTCTATTTAGTGGCAATGTTTCCATTTATGTGTACGAGGGACTGACTTATTACGAGTAAAATTCTCACAATTTGCGAACAGCTATTAACCGCGAGTGACGAGCTGGCACGTAGACATTCGAAATCGACACTTTTTTCCACTTTCATCGGTATAGATAAAAAGCTAATTATTTGATGAATGGATCGATTGAATTCCCGTTCAAACATACTTTTAAATGATGCTACGTATTTGTTGATATCAGGTGCCCTTCGCCCTCCCTGTCAATCTATTATCATAGTACAATAATTTACGTACTATTGAGTACGGTCTGATTTTACCACATCCTCAATGCTATGCTGGTTGGTTATTTTCGGAGAATATATTTCGAAACCTTGACAACTGGGTAATGATATGATAACGCCTGCAGACGTGCGTACGTTGAGTAAATTATTTTGCATATGGCATAACAGGCGGTAATTTCCTATCGAATAATGTATCGATTGGCCAACGCGTTTCACCTGACGAATAATATTTTCAAATCGTTATAGTTCTACGCATACAACTTGGATAATTGTTCACGGCTATGAGTAATTCATTTGCCGAGATCGTTGAGCGATTATTATTCACCGATTTATGTTATCGCGGTAGGATATTCGATCAATCAGAAGACAAAGACAACAACTGACTGTCAATGTCATTATCTCCGGATAGTATCGTGTAAAAACAAGTGGCTGTCAGGATGATATCAACGAATACGAAAATCGGATAAAAATTCCGCAAGCCCGAAAAGACTTCCTCATACATTACGCCGATTTAACGAGCGACGTATAATAATATTGTCAATATAATCCGGCAGCATACTGCATACTACATATGCATATACATATGTATATACATTCATACATACATATATACATGCATCACCTGTCTAAAAACAACATTCGCTGAATTTGGCATATCTAGGTAGACATATACACCTATAGTTATTTTTCTAACTTTACGCCAAAGAATTGGAAACTTTCCGATGCGTAGGTATTCGAATAGCGAGAAAATTGTCACCCGCGGACGGCGGACATAAATATAGAAGAAAATACATGAAAGAGTGAGGTTGGGATTCAAAAGACTTACCAAAATCGATGAATTGTTTTATCGAAAGCGGCGAGGGGTTGAATTGGGAGTAAAAGTCCAACATTTTTGTAATGTTGCCGAAACATTTCTGCGTGATCTTCATCTTGATTATTGATCACCGCTCGACATCAATTCCGATTGTTTATCAAACGTTATGACAATGCAGGCTCGTTTTCACTCGATGCGCAACACATCGGCGTTTACGAACGCGTCAATCCTCTATTGTTGAATATTACAGCAATAGCACAGCATAAAAGCAGACTGTAGAACGGTGCAGTTGATTCGAGAGTAGCACCGTGGAACTGTTTTAGATTTTCAAATGGCTAGATGCAGAATGAATGCAGGGTGACGCAAGGTCCGAACGATTGACTGCCGAACTCTATTCGACTCGATTCGACAGTTATTCCCGACAAGACGGGACAAGACTGACATGATCGAAAAAAAAAAAAAATAGTTACAAGTGAGTAGTCACCCCTGGCCGGAGGCGTCGACCTTGTGGAGTGCCTGGTGACATCTGTTGGCGAACGGGTACGGCATTGATTTCACAATTCACGAACTGACCCGACTCGATCGCACGGGGAAAGTAAGCCGGAAATGACGTACAAAGATGGCGGCCGAGCCAGTTGCCATCTATAGTCACGTCTTCGAACCACACCCCTGTTTTCTTGTCTTCGAATAGTAGAAGGCTTTCACGACAGACAGTATGCCAGACGATATTACGTACGTGTCATTTTCAACGATTTGCAAATAAACCCAGTATTAAAAAAAAAAAAGAAAAAAAAAAACATTCATGCACCGGACCCGACATTGAACGTTTGTAAGGCTGTCGGCGTTTCCGCTTAGCTTTTATTATTTCATTACGCGTCTCGAGGAGTCCGCAATCTTCTGCTAGGGGTGACATAGTTTCAGTCGCACGATTCCGTATAACCGCGTGTACAATCAGAGTGTTTATAGAATAAAAGAAATTCGCAGTTATCGTTGATTTAAAAAGAGAACGGATTTTTCAACGTCATCAAAATTGAATAGGTTCGCGCGCGCGGAAATTGGTAATATTTACGGTGTTGAATTTGACTCCGGATTCGTGAAGTGATTTCCGGGAGTGGATCGCCGAGGTACACATGTGGATCCACCGCTGTTCGGCCAGTCCTCGTGAAAATATTTATTAGACCGTATTATATATTTTCTGTGTGAAACGGTTCAGATATCGTTCAAGCCATGGCCGACCTCGACGATTTCTTCGCTAAAAAGGACCGGAAAAAGGCGAAGGGAAAAAAGTTCACAACCACAGAAGAGATCGCGAAGAAACTAGAAGAGACTGGGAAAAAGGTGGAGAAGCCGAAACCAAAGGAAAAACCGACTAACCAGGAGGGCGAGGAGATACAGCCGGTCGAGGTAAACCTGCCATTTACATGGTGATAATTATTCTGGGACAATGAATAGGATTAAATACCGAATGACGAAAGCGCAGGCTAGTAGGATAGGCGGCCGCCATGTTAAATGGCACAAACGTCACTTCGATAGCCGGGCAAACCGAATAGTAATCATCTCCCCGTCGCCCCGTTCATTGCGAAACATTTTTTTTTTTTTTTCCCCTCTAGGTCTCTCTCTTCGGAAAACTCGAGAATCTTTCGTCACCGATGCAAAGAAAAAAATCTGACCTTAGGTTAGATTCGCGCAAATCTCCTCGCGAAATTTTTCGGGTGAAATAGTTTACTCGCACGTATACGTATGGTACGTCGCAATCGGAGCAGCTGTTACCGACTGATTTACATCAGGAATTCATCCCCCCGTAAATTTTGGGGGGATGTGTAATCAATCAAAGACTGTCTAAATTCGATAGTTATTAAATTTCGTAAATTATTTTCGCGAGGACTTGAATTTGTCGTAAATGTAAGAAAATAATTCTCTTCGACAGGAGGAGGACGAGTGGAGGGATTTTGAGGAGGAAAAAAAGGACTACACGGGATTAAAGATTGGAAATTTGACCGTTAACGAGTCGCAAGAAGCACAGACGGACGACGAACGAGGTGACGGAGAAATCAACTCTGACGGAGAGTCCGGAGAAGCCGGAACAAGGCATAGCGGTCCTTGGAAACGACCTGAACAGCCGCCTCCGCAGCCCGAACCTGAACCAGCACCGGTCGCTCCCCAGCCAGCTACAGGAGGAAGTAGTTACAAAGCCCCCCACCTGAGAAATGCACAATCTTCCTCGGCCAGCCCTAGGCAGAGAACGAGAAATACGGCCCCAGATATTCATAGCGAAGAGTACTTCCCAACTTTGAGTGCCGCGCAGCAACAGAACAGCGAACCTACAGGCCCATGGGGCAGACGGTAAGAAAGAACGCCTATATGGTTTGTCCGAGACAAGGAATTGAAGAGATCGTGTATTTGCTTTTTTTTTTAATTTTAATCCAAACGTTAGAAGATAATGGAAATGTGATTTGCTTGTGATATTTATTGATCTGCCTTTTAACGACAATGTTTCATTTAATTTAGGCGACGAGACGAGGGTTCGTTCGAAGAGGTACGCAATCGCGGTGGAAGCAGGTCGTACAGCGTACAAGAGACCCAGGCACAAGCGCCAAAACTTTCGTTGGGTAACAAATATGGGGCACTGTCTCAGGATCAGAGCTGAAAGCGCCGTACTTTGTTCGATCAAACAAAACACAATCAATATGTAATTGCTTCGCTCTGTTTCGAGGTCCAGCTCTGCTCTTAAATTAATCTTCGAAACTTCGGTGTTTGCATACCCACTCCATAATAGTATCAAAATTCAATCGTCACGTCACGTCGCATGTAATTCTTTTTTTCCTCTTCCACTCTGATTATTCAATACCCCCCCCAGATTCAATCGAGACCTTGAAAATTGGCCACGCAACAGAACGCTTCCGGTATTTTGTTAATTGGAAACAACCGAGATATGCTTCCTATACATAATTTTGAATGAAAACGCAAAATTCGATTGTGAAGTTTGTTAGTTGTATGAAATTAAAAGAACATTTAATCTCTAGCCTGCGTACGTACATAACATTATTATTATTATAGTCAATTTGAAAGAAAAATTAATACCCATTCGAGAGTAACGCGGCATATGCACCCGACGGAACAACGTTAGAGGAAAGGTAGATAAGATACTTCAAGTTTTGTAGGAAATAAAACGAGTTGACATTCTAATTATAGATGGCGAAAATTTGGGGAATTCGAAATACTCACTGCCCTTGGAAATAAAAAACCAATAAAGCCTTGCGTCATATGCTCCGTGCATTAGGATCATTCAATTATCATCCAATTTGGGCGTGAAATGTAGTCTTGAAAAATAATTAGGGCAAAAAAAACCGTCATCAGCGTTATAACGCGTTGTAACATGATCTTGCTATTATTAGTCGATAAACACGTACCGTCGCCAAGTTTAAACAGCTAAATGCAAACAAGCGACAAATTGTTAGGGCAATAAGGCGCGTCTAGGAAAGAAAATAGGATATTATTAAAGAACGTAACGTAAACCTAGGGCTGGGCTCAGAACGGTGCAAACACAGTGCGTAATATAAAAGTATAAAGTAAGTTACTTTAAAAATGTAGGTAATGAAAGAATATCGATTGATAAATGATGTTGAATACAGGAAACAAGAACAATGTATGCCTCTGTTGACGCTTGTTTAATTATTTTCTTAGCTTAGGATCGTTGGTTTATTTTTCATCATCATTTTTTTCATGAACTTTGCTGCGTGCCTGTCTGCAAGAACTTTCAATTGCAAAACATAGTCTTAACGCTATGCTGTTCGGAGATTCTACGTACGCGCTTCGAAAACACGTCATCTTGTATAGTAAATAATATTGTCATTCTTTATTGTAAAATTATCTGGAACTATTTTCGCCCGATCAATCTTGAAGAATAAAAATTGCCGTCGAGAGCCCCTGCTTTCCGCAAATTGCATCGAGATTAAGGAATTTTACATTACGTAGATGAAGATTTTGAAAAAGCATGGAAGAATCTTATCGTTTACCCATGATTATTTGTTAATTTTTCAGTTTCATCTCATCTTATGAGAATGATAGCGAATGAGAACAACTGCGCCGAAACCGTATCACAAAAAATTTGAATAACACATAAAATGGTATACATATAATGGCAAATATTTAAGTTTGCAAAGTTGTTGAAATATTCCTGGAGAAAAAAAAAAGGAGACAAATAGAAATAATAATAATAAAAATAATAAATGAGACAATTTCGAAACAGTTGTGCATTTCTTTTGCCCGAACCTTTGCAGTGAGTACTTTCATTTCGTTACAGAGAATTGTAAAGAAATAAGGTATGTAATGGTAGTTAAAGTTTTAATCATCATTGTCGGAGTTGATGATTTAAAAAGGCATACAATTGACATAGAAACGATGTACACGGTAAATGGCTAAAAACTAATAAAACCTGTTGTCGACCATCTATGTATTTCATACGTATCTTCATTTACCACCGCAGTTAGTTTACAAAGATCATTTCTAATTCTCACGGCTGTATCTATGACTAAATCTGCCTAAATCTGCGCGGAACTTCTGTGAATTTAATTAAAATTCCGAGCCAAACTTTGACACGTCGGGGTCTATAACGCAATGGCAAAAAGTCAAGAATAGTTTCCAAACGGGAATCGATAAAGAACATTAAGAGCACCTGACGCTTCCTCATCGATTAAAGATCGAAGGGACGCGGTGTGGAAACACGACGAGAATTGTATTTACAGTTCTAACCTAAATTAATTATTAAATTACATTTTGTAGAATTTATATAAAACTCACCCGAAGAAGACGTGTAAATAGACCTAGGCTTCAGTCAGTGTCCAAATTTCCTGGCTGACGATTATCATTTCTTATTTCGATATCACAGGATACAGAGTCGCTTGAACATTAGATGCTGCATATTTCCGTCACTCTTTTTCAAATCTATACCATGAAACGATGCAGCACATTCTCCCATAATTGTTGTAAGACACCGTAAACGCACCTTCCACCACATAATGAAATAACTGCACATAACCGCCGATACACGCCGCGACGCATCCGTAACCGGGGTCCATGTGTTTATGTTTATTTCCGACTCCCCAGCGAAACATGCGGCGACCGGCTGACGACTAGACCTGCGCCGTCGAACCTTCACGTCGGTCCCAATGGCGTCGCGTGACGTCACTTGGGCGCATAGACGAATGCGTCACCGGTCATCCAAGATGGCCGTCCTTTAGAAAATTAGAACGTGCCAGAGCGAGGTCGGTGCGGAGTAACCACCTCGATATTTCCCGTTCTTTTTGAGGTGAGAAGACTTGAGATGTCAATTTATCGTACCTCTCTGGCGTGTTATATTTCTTAAAATACATACGACCATTTCACGATCCGCAATTACAAGTTCAGACTATTCTTTATCGAGCATATGTTTGTCATGTACATAACCTAAGAATTGAGGTTATAATTACGGGTCATTAGTAATAACCACGGTCTTTTTGTTTTGACATCGGTATTACGTACGATTTCAATTCGTCTGAGGTCTAGAAAGGTCTAGAAATTCTCTACACCCACGCTAAATTATAAATGAATTTTAATAATTTTCTGTGATCGTGTAATTTATTATCTCGACTGTTCTTCACATTCTTTACGACGTAGGTATTATTTATAATCGTCGAAACGTTACTCTTTAGTTTAATGCCGATCTAAATATTGAGATTTGATCCATCAGAAAATACATTATCTCCATTGAAATGGTGAGTTTGATGAAATTTGGACACGACGAATCTAAAATAAGCATTGCTCGCAAATCGCGATAATTCTATCGATGGAATAAAAATAAAATCGCAAATCGAGTCTCGAGGCTAATTATATGTTCATATTTTCACAGGCTATTCTTAGCCCCAGCACAGGCCAAGATGCCACCCAAAAAATCTATGGAAGAAACCGATCGGCTGACTCGGATAGCCATAGTTAATTCGGACAAGTGTAAGCCTAAGCGTTGTCGCCAAGAATGTAAACGATCCTGTCCTGTCGTCCGAATGGGAAAGCTCTGCATAGAAGTTACGCCAAACAGCAAGATCGCATCAATTTCCGAAGAGCTTTGCATCGGTTGCGGTATTTGCGTAAAGGTACGTGTAGAAGAGTGTTACATTGCTTGGCACACTATATGTTTCTGATTTTGGAAAAATTTCAAATTAACAAAAGTACGGAGGGTGGTAATAACGATTTTATGATTTCAGAAATGTCCCTTTGAGGCAATTTCGATCATTAATCTTCCCAGCAATCTGGAGAAAGAGACTACGCATAGATACTCCAAGAACTCTTTCAAGCTTCATAGACTTCCTATTCCACGCCCAGGCGAAGTCTTGGGATTAGTCGGTACTAACGGAATTGGTAAATCGACTGCGCTCAAAATCCTGGCTGGAAAACAGAAACCCAATCTTGGTCGTTTTACCGTAAGTATGAAGAGCCTGCTCTTACATATTATTAAGCCTCAGTGACTTGACTGAAACTAAACTCCTGACTTTAATTAATTGCTTTGTAGGATCCACCAGACTGGACAGAAATCCTAAGTCATTTCAGGGGGAGCGAGCTTCAAAACTACTTCACCAAAATCTTGGAGGATGATTTGAAGGCTTTAATAAAGCCGCAGTATGTCGATCAGATTCCAAAAGCTGTGAAAGGAACTGTTCAACAGCTGTTGGACAAAAAGGACGAGTGCAAAAACCAAATGGAGATATGTCGAATGCTGGGTAGGCTGTATAATCAAATAAATACCGTAATTGCAACTATCGGATTTGAGTAAATGCCAATCTTTCATTCAATACATTTCTATATTTAATTTAATGACACCAATTCATTTGTCATTTAGATCTTACTCACATACGTGATCGCGGTATCGAGGCCTTATCCGGAGGGGAACTGCAACGTTTCGCGTGCGCCATGGTGTGCATTCAAGACGGAGATATATTCATGTTTGACGAGCCATCCTCTTATCTAGATGTGAAGCAGCGTTTGAACGCAGCTGTTACTATACGTTCTCTAATTCATCCGGACAAGTACGTTGCGGATTCTGAATAAATTCTGAGTACACGCACTAATTTTTTGGCATAAGTTCAAAGTTTATGACATTGCATTAAAACTAATAGATAGTATATTCAATATCGAATAATATCTATCTCATTGAGTTTTATGAATGAATATATTTTATAATAGCTTTAAATTTTGGAATACACGCATTTCGAAGCTTGCCATTGATAATATAGATTGAAACCCTACTCAAAGGAAACTTGTCCAACTCTTCTTTATGTTTTCTTAGGTTCATAATCGTTGTGGAGCACGATCTATCTGTCTTGGACTACCTGTCTGACTTTATCTGTTGCCTTTACGGAGTCCCTGGTGCCTACGGTGTAGTTACTATGCCTTTCTCCGTGCGAGAAGGTATAAACATTTTTTTGGATGGATTCGTGCCAACGGAGAATCTGCGCTTCCGAGAGGAGTCTCTTGTATTCAAAGTAGCCGAAAGTGCAACCGAAGAGGAAGTAAAGCGGATGAATCACTATGAGTATCCGAAGATGACTAAAACTATGGGCTCTTTCACTCTGGCAGTGGAGAAGGGCCAGTTTACAGATTCCGAAATACTGGTACTACTTGGTGAGAATGGAACTGGGAAGACCACGTTCATAAGAATGCTTGCAGGCAATTTGCCTGCAGACGAGGGATCAGGTAAGTCTGAGCTATAATATTAGTGCAACAATAGGTTTGTTCGTCTTACCTACACTTTCTACACTTTTACACTTTTCACTAGAAATTTACACCTCCTATTGGGCGAGTGTAAAAAGTGTAAGGAAAGTGTAAGAAAAGTGTAGAAAGTGTAGGTAAGACGAACAAACCAAATGAAACGAAACACCTTAACCGTATATCATTGCTGAGTTTTTTGTATTACAGGGAACATCCCTCTCTTACATATTAGTTACAAACCGCAGAAGATCAGTCCCAAGTCTCAAGGCATAGTGAGGCAGCTGCTCCATGAAAAGATTAGGGATGCATACATTCATCCCCAGTTTATTACCGACGTTATGAAACCGTTGAAAATTGACGACATAATGGACCAGGAAGTCCAGAATCTTTCCGGAGGAGAGTTACAGCGTGTCGCCATGGCTCTTTGCCTGGGCAAGCCTGCCGACGTCTATCTTATCGACGAACCTTCTGCCTACCTTGATTCTGAACAGCGTTTAGTTGCTGCAAAAGTTATTAAAAGGTATGGCAAAACAGTCAATGTGATTTTTCCTAAATATGTTGTTTGAAAAGTTTTGTTCAGGCATCATCGAGTAAAAAATGCTTCCACACTCAGCGGAAGAATTAATGATTCACCCGAATATCTCCCAACAAATGTCTGTTTTCCTAAAGTTATAACTCGGTGAGAAGTAATATAGATATAAATAAATATAAATAATCGAAGAAATATTACAAAAAAGCATTTCGAAGAGAGAATTTGAAGTTTCAAAATCCTGTTCCTCAAAAATGCTTTCAATAATTCTTTACCAAGTTATAACGTGTTGAGAAAAGGCATTCACTGGGAGGGATTCATGTCAAATGTTGATTGTTTTTTGCTGAATATGTATTACTAGTATATCGTAATACCAATAGTATAAAAATTCTTCATTCAGATTCATCTTACACGCGAAGAAAACCGGATTCGTGGTGGAACACGATTTCATCATGGCTACTTACTTAGCAGATCGTGTAATCGTATTCTCTGGAGTTCCATCTTTGGACACCGTGGCTCACTGCCCCCAGTCTTTGCTTAACGGGATGAATAGATTCTTAGAGCTACTTGGCATAACATTCAGAAGAGATCCAAACAATTTCAGGCCACGCATCAACAAGAGCCATTCTGTGAAGGTACATATATACGTAGTAGCTACGACACACGTCTCTCATCCACCTGTACGCAGTCAACATTCGGAAGCAGTGATCGCCACGTCATTCGAATTTCACTGACCCTATTGACCTATTTTTTCTCTTTTCAGGACATGGAGCAGAAGAGAGCTGGGCAATACTTCTTCCTCGAGGAATAATGCGTGGCTCATGTTCGTGCGTAGGATGTGCGCTATACCACCATCCTCCATATCGTGTATAAATGTCCTATAATTTGCATACGTTTAAATATTTTACACTGTTATATAAAATAGAAAATTTTCAATGATTTTCGTTGAAAGGTCAAGTTCCATCAGACATTTGTCACCACCACGGTGCCCGTATTTGATTTGTAAGAATGTGCCGTGAAAAAAAAACAAAGATTATTGTCACAACAAAAGGATAGGAGAATAGAGCCGCAGTTTGAGCTAACACAGTCAAGCTAACGCCACACATTTGTAGTGTCAGCATGGAGCCGATACATTTTCGAGTTTTATTTGACCTATCGTGAGGAATCAGTTCAACACAGTTATATCCATAGGCAATTGGAGGATTGCGGTAGCAAATTACGGGAAGTGATTTGCAGATTCAAATTTGTAACATTTTGTAACCGTGACAGTTGATTATCGATAAATAAATAAAATGTATGCATGATAACATAGAATATGTATGAATGCGTGTATACCGATTATTTTTGGCAAGTCGTACCGATTTTCATTATGCTCCATTGTGGTATTATTGCTAATAAACATCTGCAGTAGCTTCGAGTATTTTAAATCAATTTGTCTTTTGGATTATCGATAAGAAAACAGTTTTTCCGAAGCTTGAAAACTATCATCTCGATTATGATATTTAAATAATTACTCGGATCATTTTCGCATTGTTGCACGCGACCTCTTCTACAATTTGAAAGCTTTTTAATAATCCTTAAGATGGCACCGCGACTCGTCGAACCCAGCGCCATTCCGTCATTGTTGCATTAATCGTTGGAACCACTTTAGCCGTGACTATTGTTATCGAGTTTTTATGAATCGATGATTACGTCATTCATTGATAAACAATCAATACATCGATGAATGAACTCTGCTTAAGAATGAGTTCCGTTGAATGGCAGGTAGTGTTCATTCGGAAGGAGTTGTCGTCTGCGTCCACTCATTCAACAACTGCCCGCGTTAATCAATCCCGATTTTGACATTTCCAGGTTATGGCCACCTCCGGCGTGAATAATCAACCGTATTATTGCAATTCATTTACTTCAGCAGATTAATTACTACTGATCCGCGGTTATTTTATCCATATAATAGTGTAGCCCCGTGATCTCCGACAATGAGTGGTGATGTTATGTTGTGTCACGTTCAAAGTATATTTGTTATCAATTTTTACTCAACGTCTAACCCCAAATGATAGTGAAAGAATATGTGATAATCTACAGCGTTCGGTTTCTGTTCTACGTTATAAAATACTTGCCAAGGCGTCAAGTATTGACAAGCAAGGATTCGTGATCTGAATTAATTCCAGTGAACAGCTAAATCCCGTAAGGGGATGATTTATTATACGCGCGGCGGTGATACGGCGCAGCATCCCAACCCGATCAATGCTCTTCTGACGCGCGTCGCTGCACAGGGCGGAGATTCATCTCGTCGAGATTCGTCGGCTGTGTGGGGGAACGTGAGTATAACTTGCGGTAAAATTTCGTTGAATCAGTAAATTCACCGGATAAATTGATTTCGCATTCTAAAGACTTCGGGATTAGTTTGTGACGCATTCCAAACCCGAACATTTTCCAACTTTGGCCATCATGGACAGGCAATAACGATTTCAATATCGTCACGTCTCCTCGCGCGACGTCTCCACGATTATTATACATTTCACGTCTCGTAAAATGTTGAATAATTTCTGATAAACAGCAAAGACAGCTCACCTGAAGCCTGCTAAAAATGTATCCCTCGGCGGGTAGAAAGAAACGACAGCCTAAAATGAGCCGATTACGTCAGGTAGTAACTTTGCTGCTGTTCCTCCAGTTGTCCTCTGGTTCATCTGGCTCCAATAATCCAACATTTTTCAACATCGGAGGTGTGCTTTCTAACAACCAGAGCAAGGCCCATTTCAACAACACAATTGACGTAAGGCCACAGGGGTTTGAGTTATTTAATCAAAATTTGTATCGGCCAAAAAGGAGAAGTTACTTTAATTCAACAATAGAGTCTGTCTAACGTGTGAAAAAGATCTTGGGATTGATAATTGCGAGGCGTTTGAAAGATGCGCGATAATCAACCCACCTAAATGCTGACATTATTTCTCTTATAGCATCTCAATTTCGATTCGCAATATGTAAGAAAAGGAGTAACTTATTACCATACCGTGATAGAAATGGACCCCAACCCAATTCGTACCGCCCTGAGTGTCTGCAAATATCTGATTACCCAAAGAGTGTATGCAGTCGTCGTCTCGCACCCCTTGATCGGGGATCTCTCACCGGCTGCAGTATCCTACACAAGTGGATTCTATCATATACCAGTCATCGGCATCTCCTCTAGAGATTCTGCATTTTCAGACAAGGTAATTTATTGGATCTTTGCCATTATTTTTCATTGCCTTGCAGACACAAATTGCTTGCGTTAATGTATAAAAAATTTACAGTAGTTTGACCTGAAACAGAATATCTACATCCTGGAAACGTCAGGGAGACCTGGAATTTGTCAGAATTTTTCTTTCCTGAAAAAAACCGTAGATCTAAGGAAGTTTTTCGGTCGGTTTAGTTTACAAGAAAAAGTTTACAAAACTTTTATTCCAAGTTGTTTTTTCTACGACATCAATTTTTCATGATATTTCAAAATTAATAAAATAGGTATCCAATAAAACAGTAAATTATAATCCAAGCACCTTGGGTATTATACCTTGGATAGGACACCTATTTTATTAATTTTAAAATATCATGAAAAATTGATGTCGTAGAAAAAACAGCTTGGGACAAAAGTTTTGTATTTTATTGTGCAAAATGCAAATCTGTAAAAAAAAGTATACGTTCCCATTGAAAGAAACAATATTGAACTCCGAATGACCTTGTAAACCTTCACCGAATGAAAAGTACGATGGAGCACAGTGTTTCGCCCCCTCCGGACCATGAAACTTTTATTCCAAACATCTTTCTCCAAAATACTTTGTTCTCAAGATATTCTGCTGTGGCAACTTAGATGGACCACCCTATATAGCTATGCATAACGAGTATCTGTCATTTTCAGAACATACACGTTTCGTTTTTGAGGACTGTTCCACCGTACTCTCACCAGGCCGACGTCTGGGTCGAATTACTAAAACACTTCAACTACATGAAGGTGATATTCATCCACAGCTCAGATACGGATGGACGCGCGCTACTCGGTCGATTCCAAACAACTTCTCAAAGCCTGGAAGACGACGTGGAGATCAAAGTACATGTGGGTTATGCACTCTCCTTCGCACGCTTCATCCCTATAACCATTGTCATGCACCTGCTTGCACGCCTTCCTCTTAAATACTGTCTTACAGACAGCTCCCAAAACTTGGCATAATTCAATATAAATCCAGCAAAACAAGAAGTAGACTGTTGAAAGCGATTCGTTTCAAACTTTGTTCAGTATGAGAAATGAAAATGTAATGATTTTGTATTTTATATTTTTATTTCACGTTCGGTTTTATATTATCGGGTGATGATTTATGGAACTTGTCATGGGTGCTGTCAGTGACATTGATTTCGCTGCAAGAACTAATCGGCATCTTAATTGTGATGTAATGCAACTTGTAAATCACATCCAGTTGGGTATTTGAAAATTATTGCAATACTCTATGCTAAATAGCATTCATCCATTCTTTCTTAATATCTTTTGAATCTGACAAATAATCTAACGATTTAATAGGCTTGGTAAGTATGAACAAACTAAATCTTTCATCTTACCAGTTCTTTGAAAATAATACACCGCATTCAAATCTGTTGTGATAACCATTTCTATAAATAATTTTCTTCAGTTGTACTCAAATTTCTAGAGGAAATTTCAAGCTCTGATCATACACCCACTTCTGAACATTATATAATGTAGAATTGTGAAATCGTCTACTTCAATGCACACAAAGACTTATTTCTAAATATATTTGTAAATTCGTAGAACAGATTCACTGATGGATATTATAACGCAGAGTTGTGTGGAACAAGAAATCCAAGAAACCCCTTCCCTACATGTTTTATATCTTCGTATGTCCCATAGATACAATCAGTAGATATACACAATCAACATGTTATATGTATTCAAAATATAAACACAAGTCAAGGATCTATATAAAATAAAATAGCTCTTGATTAAGATTGTTTAGACCAACAACTGCATCTGTATGAAACAGTTCTCCAAATTAGTTCTACATTTATAATGGTTGAACTGTGCTCATATAGGTATAATGACTTTTTTCAATTTGAAATGGATTTTTGTGCAACAAGAAGAATCGCTGCAATGATAATCGCAATAGCTAAGAGCTATGACTATATATCACGACAAGTATTAATACAGCGGAGATTAGGCAACTCTTGATAAGCATTCTCTCAATAATGATTTTCTCTAAACAGGTGGAGTCTGTGATTGAGTTTGAGCCGGGTCTGAAGAACTTTACAGAACAGCTAATGGACATGAAGAATGCTCAAGCTAGGGTCTACCTCATGTATGCTACGTGAGTGTGCATTGGCATTTCGGTAAACAAGTGCTTCTTTGCGTGGAAATTGAAAACAATAATGCATATGCGTATAAAGCAGAGTGATTTGGAATAATTGGGTCATACTTTTTCTTTTCCGTTAAAAATAATAATTACGAGGTTTTTAGGGAATTGAATTTCAGTGTTCTTTATAATGTATATCTTGGCATGGTTAACTTCATGTTGTTGTAGTCTCAAATCTGTTGTATTACCCTGAAGTTTTGATCAATCAGAGAAAAGAAAAATACAACCTAATTATATTCTCGTAAAATACTAGGATATAACGTGAAAGTGAAAAAAAAAAAAAACAGGCAAAGTCCCAATTGACGTACGCATAGGTATGTATACTTGTATCAAATGTTTACAACATATCTCATTCTTAATTCAGGACAACAGATGCCAAGGTAATCTTTCGGGATGCGGCATCTTTAAATATGACTGGCGGTGGATATGTTTGGATTGTTACTGAGCAGGCTTTGGAGGCTTCCAACGCTCCTGAGGGCCTTCTCGGTCTAAAACTCATCAATGCAACTAGCGAAAAGTCGCACATCAAGGATAGCTTGTAAGATTTGGATTAAATTCATTGTTTCGTAATTATTATTCAAATCATTTCAATTCTATGAATCTTTTCAGGTATGTACTAGTGTCGGCCCTCAGAGATATGAATGAGGCTGAAAATATAACTGAAGCACCGCAGGATTGTGATAATTCAGGATCAATATGGGAAACTGGAAAGAAATTGTTCGAGTAAGTCTATTGTAATGTATAGTTAGTAGCACATAGTGGCAAGCATATTTACTACATCCTTACACAACGCCATATCTTTTATACTGAATGATTTTTCAGTTATATTCGTCGTCAAGTTCTGCACAATGGTGCGACTGGAAAAGTAGCGTTTGACGATAACGGAGATCGCATCTTCGCTGAATACGACATTGTGAACATCAAGGAACGAGGCCAACAAGTCTCGGTTGGACAATACTTCTATTCTGCAGTGAGTAGCTTTGGACATCTAATAATACGAATATCGAATGATTATTTCGAATTCCATGTTTATCTCTAATGGCAGCTAGACCTCTTTTGAAATATCATTGAATAATATAATCCTCTGCCTATAAAGATACAAACATGTCTATAAATATATTACAGAATGCTACTAAAATGAGATTAAAGTTAGACGAGACTAACATAACTTGGCCAGGCCGGTTGAGGACCAAACCCGAAGGTTTCATGATCCCAACGCATTTGAAAGTGCTTACAATTGAAGAAAAGCCATTTGTATACGTTCGGGAGGCTGTTGATAAAAAACCTTGCCTGCCAGATGAGATACCATGTCCTCACTTCAATACCACAGAAGACAATTGTGCGGGGCCAAGAATTTTATCATTCTTATAATACAGCCTCGTTTGTTTTCAACAGATCAAACAATTTTATAATGTTTTGTTTCTTCCCTTTTTTTTTCAGTGACACAGATATTTTGCTGCAAAGGTTACTGCATCGACTTACTTAAGGAGCTGTCCAAGACCATCAATTTTACTTACAGTCTAGCTTTGTCACCGGATGGCCAGTTCGGAAGTTATATGGCAAAGAACAACACTTGTACGTATAATCTAGCACTGTATAACGAAGACTATTTTTTTTGTATCCTCAAAAATGAGAATAGAATGTAGAGAGCATTTTCCGAATCAAATGAGACAATGTTACTTTCAGTTGGGAGTAAAAAGGAATGGAGCGGACTGATAGGTGAACTAGTCAATGAACGAGCAGACATGATCATAGCTCCCCTTACGATAAATCCCGAGCGTGCTGAATTCATAGAATTTAGTAAACCTTTCAAATATCAAGGCATCACCATCCTTGAGAAAAAGGTACGATATCCACCTTCTCTCATATCTCATGCAATTAATACCAAGCGTGTAGTCGAGAATATAAATTATTATACATAGGTGTATTGAAGAAATAGAAACAAGACATGCCGCAATCTACTGGTTCATATCATAATACCTGGCAAAGCTCGAAATGAAAGTTTTTTTCGCTGGGGATTGCTTGAGGCGTGTTGCAATTCGTTTGGCATTAAACTGCGGGTATCTATTACTTGTCTTAGGGAATACAAAGTGTTTTATTTTTCATTCAGCCATCTAGGTCATCTACATTGGTGTCCTTCTTGCAACCATTCAGCAATACCCTTTGGATTCTTGTGATGGTGTCGGTGCACGTGGTGGCACTAGTTCTGTACCTCCTCGACCGGTTCTCACCCTTTGGGAGGTTCAAGCTAGCCAACACTGACGGTACCGAGGAAGATGCGCTCAATTTATCTAGCGCCATTTGGTTCGCCTGGGGCGTTTTGTTGAACAGTGGCATTGGGGAAGGTGAGTAGTTAATGAATTTTCGTATGTAATGAATGAGAAGGAGAAAATTTTTACCCAAGATCTCACTCCAGATATGTCTACATATTCTTTTATCCATTCACATATTAATTTTAAAAGTTGTCATTGATTCAATCCAAAGGCACACCTCGAAGTTTCTCGGCTCGCGTACTAGGGATGGTATGGGCTGGTTTTGCGATGATCATCGTTGCATCATACACTGCCAATTTGGCTGCTTTCCTCGTGTTGGAACGGCCAAAGACAAAACTCACTGGAATAAATGATGCCCGTGTAAGTTGAACAGAGAATTGGCTCAAAGTACTAGCTATTTACTTCAAATAAAAGCTTTATATTAAGTAACAAACGACAATTACAACCCCACTGTTATATTTGGTTCTATTTATTTATGTAATAGTAAGCTTAATTAATTCAAATTATGAATTCTAGCTTCGTAATACAATGGAGAATTTGACATGCGCAACGGTGAAGGGTTCTGCAGTTGACATGTATTTCCGAAGGCAAGTGGAATTGTCAAACATGTATCGTACAATGGAAGCTAACAACTACGACACTGCTGAAGATGCAATTAGGGATGTTAAGATCGGGTGAGCTGAGACATGCATTCTATCCAAATCACTTATTAATTACTACAACCATCAACCATCTTACGATTTGACTAAATAGTTTCAATGATTTCTAACTGAATAAATCGTAGATTTACAATACGCTATGGAGTGTAATTTGTAATAAGGTAGCCTTATAGTTAATATTTTCTAGGAAGTTGATGGCCTTCATATGGGATAGCTCTCGGCTAGAATTCGAGGCAGCTCAAGACTGTGAATTGGTAACTGCGGGTGAGCTGTTTGGACGTTCTGGATATGGTATAGGGCTGCAAAAAGGTTCTCCTTGGGCAGACGCTGTTACCCTGGCCATCCTAGACTTTCATGAAAGTAAAGACTTTAGAAATTGTTTTTTTTTTAAATCTTTATTCTAAATTATTTTCTCGTCGGTTGGTGAGAGTGAAGATTGACCCAGTAACGGACAAACGTTTTGTCCTTCAGGTGGATTTATGGAGAGATTGGACAATCTATGGATCTTGCAAGGAAACATACAACAATGCGAGCAGTTTGAAAAAACGCCAAATACTCTTGGTTTGAAAAATATGGCTGGAGTGTTTATCTTGGTTGCAGCTGGCATACTTGGCGGAATAGGTCTAATCATGATTGAAATGGTCTACAAAAAGCATCAAATACGAAAGCAGAAGAAGCTAGAACTCGCTAGACACGCAGCCGACAAATGGAGAGGAGCTATCGAGGTGAGACATTGAGCGAAGGAAGTCCATATTATATTATACCATACTATATGATCTTTGGTATCCTATATACAAACAATATGTGTTTTTTTTTTCTAGAAACGCAAGACGCTGCGGGCTTCAATAGCGGCACAGAGAAGAATACAAAGTAATGGCCTAAACGACCCCACAACGGTGAGCCTAGCAGTTGATACTGTAGCCAGAGCCAGTCTTACGCCACGTAGCCCAGGTCGAGCTTGGCCAGGTGACAGTGACATTCGGCAACGCCCGCTATCCCGCTCCGAAGACATACGCTTATCACCCGCAGCCTATACTGCGGATGTATCTCACCTTATTGTTTAGAGAAATATGAAGATACCTGATCTCAAAACGAACTCTCACCTAGAATAATGGGATTCAAGTCGAACTGCAATTTATCCATAAACTCTCAGTCAAGATCCGTTGCGAATATCTAATCTCTAATGATCTGAATCAATGTAAAGCCTTTTGTTTTGTTTGAACTCGTTGTATTTGGAATAGAAGAGTAGTAGAGATTGGGAAAGTTGGATTAGCCATTACCGTATGAAATATTCGCAATATCTGTGCAAGTAAGGGAGCATGATACATGCATATACGATTTACATTCGTGAAGTATAGTTCGCTCCTTTGTAACATTGTCCGTAATAAATAGAGAGTAGATAATTTAGAGATTCATGAATTGGAGAGACTCATCACTATCTTTTAACAACAATTATATGTATAGAGTAATGAATTATTTCAGTGTTCAGGCACCGAAATTACGTTGTTGAATCATTTATGTTAACGAAAACTCTATTCGTATTTTCTATTCGTATGGCGGTCTGAAAATTAAAAATAAACAGCTCGCTATTCTCAACAAGACCAATATAAAAATTATACGGTTTAAAAATTGTACTTGACATTCTGTAAAATATACCTTCGTACGTATATGTATGTATCATCGCTACAACGATTAGTTTAAAGTACAATAATAGTTTTAGTACAGCCAAATTGAAGTTCTGACCTCCGAACTTGAAAAATGCCAAATATGTAGTTTCTAGTGACATACGTCATATATTATATGTATTACGATCACATCGACAATTATTTGAATTAAATAATCATGTATTGAAATTGTTCATCCAACAAACATGTATTATTATAGTAAACTGGCGCATTCTTCATCGAGTATCCCTTAAGAACGTAAATAATCAATTGTTGAATCATTTTCCCCTGTCCTTTCCTCGCATTCCTTCGTGTCAACGTGGAATGCGTCTATTCGTTTTCCGGATTCCGAATAATTTTTCGTCGAAATATTATTTTCTTACTTTTTATCATTTACGGCGTTGTTCACGGATATAGGTGGGTATGCCAGGTAAAACATCTCGCCATGTGCAAATGAATTTGGAAATGTTCAATTCCGCAACAATGGAATTTTTTAAAATAAAGAGTCGCAAAGACGTCAAAGATATGTACAATTTATGATTGTTTCTTAAAAATGAATATGTACTAGTTTTCCAGTCTCGAAAAAAGAATCATTGTTGGACGGAGATGTTTGTATTCTGATAAAAGTTTATTCAACTATGAACAGAAAGACGAGTGTTATAATACCGCTAAATTGCATTTTGTAACTTACTCAAAAAACTAGACAGCAAACATCTTTTTCCGTCATCAAATACGTTGTCTCATTTGGGACAATTTTTCTGCATTCGGAGTATTTCTATCGCCATATCTGTCGGTGGTATCTCGTTGACATAATCCCCATATCTGAACTCTTTGACGCCACGGAGGCCACTGACTCCGCGACAGGTGCACCTACTCGAGGTCAAGGTCGTCGCTCGTCCAAAAAAAGTTCGCCAATCCAACCGCGAGATGGCGATACCATTTGCCACCCCGCGAGCCGCTTCTGTGATTCTTAAATTAGAGGTACTTATATTTACATGCAATTGTCGAGTTCGACTCGCACGACTCGACTTTCAGTAGGCGGACGTCAGGAATTTACCCTGTTATATCACATGTTGGATAGGGGAAAAAGATGCAGCAACTGATTATTTACGTATACATACGAAGGTATATTTTATAATGCAAGCACAATGTTCAAAGCATACAACTTTTATATTGGTCTCGTCAAGAACAGCGGGGTGTTTATTTGTATTTTTCAGACCCTAATACGAATAGAGAACCGATTCATTATTTTTGTCATAGTTTTCGTAAACAATAATATAATTTTATATTGAAAGATTGAAAGGTTTTCTTAATCTTTAACAAAAGCCGTTGATATCTAGTAGAAATATTGGTATCAGGATTTGGGGTGGTTTGAAATAGAATATTATAGAACTATGATAATAGATGAATAGATAAAAGATCATTAATGCTTACGAGTTAGCAATAGCTTTATTGTTTAAATATTTTAAATACAACGGAGTACATAAGATCTAATTATTCCACTTCTGCTTGAACGTAATAATTATATTAAATATTTATTATTATTTATAATAATGTTTTAATATAATAATATGTATACGTGTTTGTAGATTTATTATATATTTTAATTTCAATTATACTTCGAAATATATTATATAGAGTACAGCTATGTGTTTTTTTTTTTTTAATAATCTTTTTTAAATATTGACGCAATAGGATCAATTGAAAGTTTCAACATTGGGAAATTTATTATTGTTACGATACTAACAGCTAAAATCAGGCCTATTGTTCTCATTCGCATTCTACCAACAATACATTAACTTATTGGAATTGAAATAATTTAAAAAATCACCCTATTGACAAGTGTAATAAGATAAAGTAGCGAGTTCCAACCACCCTTCCTAAAACTTTTCTTGAATGAGCCTGATTTCAATTGTCGAAGTTCTAAAGTTTATTTTAATTCCTTCTATTTCTAATATTATATTAATATCATATTAATTTTTATTATTACTGTTTTTCGTGTTGTTTATCATTTTTCTTTTCTTTAAATGAAACGTAAATATTCTATAACTTGCGGGGGATCGTTTACGCGTGTGTACGACCCAGTTGAGAATTTAAGATAATCGAATTTCGATTCAGAAATCGGTAGAATAATATTCAAAGCATATTTATTCTTTAATTTCATATTGTAGCATCGTAGGGAAATATTGACTTTGGTTGTTACACTATAAGGACACGTTTCAATTGATTCACAGCTAATAAGTGACTCCTTTGTGTCTTTAGAAATAGTCTGGAAACATATTTCTTATTACCAATTGCTGAACTTATATCCTAATCAGAGAAAATATTGAACTCGCCAAATTTCATCCTATATATCAATGAAATATTTCAAAGCAAGGATCATTATACGACTCCTAAGAGTATTGCACATTTACAGAAAGACAAACTGTGCATATTGTAAAACAGTTTTACAATTTAAATGCACACTGTTAAATATATTCATCTATTATTGAATTCAACCAAATTATATCTGCCTTACGTACCCTTAGATTTAACGTTACGTATCACTGTGTAATGTGACACGTTCACGTGTCTCGTTGCAATTATTCAGTTTATTTATTTCAATTGTGCTAATCGTAGATTACTTCATTTTTTTCCCTTCTTTTCATTTCACTCAACGCGGATAAGATCAATAAATATTCGTCTAATGGCTGATAATTTGAAGTTTTTCAACAGCCAGTATTTTTGGTAAAACCGCATGTGTTCCATATCATCAGTAGTGCGTATAGATTTTCGAAAACGTTAATTAATCCTTGGTCTCTTTTTTTGGTATATATAAATCAATTCTCTTTATCTTTTCCTCCTTTCTTTTATCATTCAACAATTTATTTCAATCTACCATTTGTGATGCATCGCGTATTTTACTCACCTCTAACTCCACTGATATTATGAAACAACAATAAGCATTCAACATTATCAACATGCTATATACCAGCTATGCTATAAGTACTTCGAACTATTGAAAGCTGTATACTTTATTATTCTCATGTTGAACGAATGGCCAAAGATAGCCAATTCCTTACTGCGAATGTGATTATTTAATTCTCTCAATTTGCTGTTAAAATCAGATCACTGAAATTGACCAGTCGTCCAGCGTGATAATATTGTTTTTCTTTAATATATATAATAGTTAACATTTAACATTAAATATCTATGTTTTATGGTACACTAAAATTACTGCGCAGTCCTTATGATTACATTCTCGTTTACATAACTTTTTCTTCAGACAGTTAATTACACATCGATGCCTTTACCCCCTCATGTTTTCGACCATTTAACAGTTGATACTTTATAGCAATATTTACGACTCGTAAGAAATTGGCAAACGGGTATTACAAATGACTATACACAGATAGATTACGGAGTTGCATTTCTTGGGTACCGAATCAATTCTACTATGATATCCGTTACAAAAACTTGAACAAAAGTCATATATTGTGAATAATCATTATTCACATATTTTATAATATAAATAAACAGCTGGAATATTATATCTAAAAGATTAATACGTTTTTGGAATCATTTCTTTATCCAAAATAAATATATATAGGTATACATATAAAATTAAATTAAACTAAAACCTAAAACAATTCACGAAGGATAATAGTCTATAGTTGTGATACTTAATCAATTTTTTTACAGTCAGTCTTAACGGTTACCGATCAGTCTTTTTAAACTAGATCAATTTAAATTGCGTCCATTCATCTATAATGTATATTGCTACGAAGAAGTGGCTAGGATAAAATGTCTATATAATCTGTCGCATATATATTTTTTTTTTCTTCCGTTCGATTTATAATTAATTTGTATTTTTCGACACACAGAAATTATTTGCATTTGTTTACGTAGTACATATACATATAATTTATCACGCTGCAGGGATCAGGTACCCAAGAATACTGCACCCTACATATAATTAAATACAATTTGACCAATTTCTTCTGAATCGTATGATAAAAGCTTGACCTCAATCTGTCGACTGCTACCATATGAGTAGATACGATACAAGATAAGGTGTACACATTTAAGGATAAATATAATGAGAATATTGCCATACGTTGTAACTCGCCCAGGCTAGTATACAGGAAATAATTCTTTTTCAATTCGAGGGGAGTACATTTTTTCAATTCAAATAGATCGAGATAAAGTAATAAGGACTTGGATTAGTCGTGACTTTTTTTTCCTATATAATATCAATATTTGGTGGATGACTCCAGCTGGCAACGTTATATGGTATATAGGTATGTATACCTACATATAATATATTATCTTCTTTTTTTTTTTTGTTTTTTTTCATCGATTAATGAAACGCGCGTTTTTTTTAAATATATATATTAAGAAAAGTAACCACAAGAAATGTACAGGATAGTAGATACTTTCATCAGGTTAAGGCTGCGTTAATTATTGTCTTTTCTTCAATTATGTCTCTCATTGATGAGGAGCCTTTACTTCGATGTGGCGCATCCTTTGCTACACTACACACGAACAGCTACACACCATTTACGTATTTTTACCTCTAGTTGTGTTGTTGCTTGTGAATTTTTTTTTCTTTTTTTTTTACCTCTTTTTCCCCTTTTCCTTTTTTTTTTTTACAGACAATTTAATTACGAATATATTATACAAACTCCTGCAGTTGTTTGCGGCAGAGAGGATAAAAGCGTTTAATGATTACCTCGGCTATTATACATTTGACATTGTATATATATAATATATGTATATGCATGCTATAGGTATATTTTGAACGATTTTTATAGTGGAGCTGGTTCATTCATTTTTTTTCCTTTGAATTTTATGCAGTGTAATTACATTTAAATATATTATTATATTAATTATTATACAGGTTCGTTTTTTTGAGTTTCTTTCTTTTTTTTCATTTTATTAGCTTTATCCTGTCCGCCAAATCAACTTATGTATTATACTGTCTACGGTTCTAACAATTAATATAAATATATAAACAGCACTGAACTAACTTTTTGTTTATTTATAAATTTAACTAAACTATATTATGTCGTCTAATGCGAAGCCTTCGATGTCTTGTTTGATAACTTGACGGATCGTATGTAGTATGTAGAACATACATATCGTACGTGATTATTACAATAATGACTCAAGCATTTTCTTTCTCGCTCAAGTGTGCAGTTAGAATTTTAACGTATATGTATTTATCAACAAAATTATTTAGGACCTAGATTTTAGGTATTACGCCATCTAATAATTATTCTAATAATTTTTTTTTAATAATAATTAACAATCATAATAATACTGATTAATATATTGTCACATTAATGTCTCTTTCTATTTTTTCTTTATTCTTCTTTCATCTTAATATTTTATACCAACGCGTGTTGGAATATATATATATAATATGTATATATGCCTATGTACATACGCTAGAATTATACAATTCCCAAATTTGAATATTAAATTCTGGATTAAAATAAAATAAAACAAAAAGAACAATAAAATCAGGAGAATCGCGTTGAATAATAATAATTGCTATAAAATGAATCATAGTTCGTGCAATATTCGTGTCTCAGAATCTTTGTAAATAAATATACCTATAGCGTTTATTTTGAAAATGATTTTGAAGAAATTTAAAAAAAAAGACTATACACTAAGCGATATAGTAGGCTCAAAGTTCTATTTTGGTCTTGATTGCAGAGCTGATCAGCGTTTGCATTCGTATCATTTATTCTTCTAATCCATCGCGGTTTGGTCCTATACATACTGTGTCGCTTTTTCTCGTTATTAACTTTCAAATGAAACGTTTAAAATTAAGCTCCGGTAGCTCTGATTAAGCAACTAAATTGAGGACGAAATTATATTCACCTAATTAGGAATCGATTTTCATCTTCTGACGCGGTGCACCTATATTTACTTCATTTTCTGACGGTATATATTAATAGAAATTCAAGGTAACGAAATATTGGAGATATCTTACCTAATTATAACCGAAGACACGAATTTCGGATCCTCTATGTAACTGCAAATCTCGTTTCCTCGGTATTTCCCGCTAGTTATAAAGTCCGTAGTGATAATCCTCTGTTCTTTAAAATTTACTGAGACAGGCCGGTGGGTTCATTTGACCGAAAACGTTCAGTTCGTACAACGATGCGAGGGCTATAAAAATAAGGTACCACACCATCAGCACTACACCATATCGTCGGTCCAATTTCCAGCCGTTCAGATGAGTTGCAAGAACCAAAAATACCACCGTTGAAAGTAAAGACACAGTCGAGTAAGTCAAACCTGTAGGAGTAGAGTTAAAAATGATTATGAGGATTTTATAAACGAATCTCTCAAGTCAATTTATTATTTTCAATTGTTTTTTGCTTCAATTTAAATCCGCAAAAAATTTTGTATTAAATACCTCTGCTCGTCACGTTTACGTGTGACCCCGGCTGAATCATGGCAGTTTGAATGAACCATGGTAGACCAAGACAGATGAGTATATCAAAAACGTTACTTCCGACCGCGTTGCTGACAGCCATATCACCCAAACCCTCTTTTATTACGGCTAAAGATGATAGGGCATCTGGAACGCTGACCCCAGCCGCCACAAATGTTAGTCCCATTACCGTGTCTGGGATTCCTAAGGTGCTGCCTGAAAAAGCAAAGAAATTACAGCGTGGTGAATTGGGTATCGATTATTATAGAAGTGAGTGTGCTGCTTTGAAAGCATTATACCTATCACGGTGATCATCCACACCATGAAGTAGCTGTAGAAGCTTATCCATATCATTGAAATGCAGAAGGTGAAGGGATACCAGCTCTTCCATTTGTCTTGTCTGCAATCGGGCATCGTGGCTCGGCACATGAAATGTATGGGGTAGACAAGTCCCCATGAGAATAGTCCCCACTTTCCACCATCCGTAGGCTTTACTAATGGCGAGACTTCGTTAGGATCAGGTTCTTTGGCTTTGTAATATTGCGGCTGTGGTGGGCTCGCCGGTTTTGCAGGAGCCGGTTCGCTAGGGTCTTGGACACCGGTACCATTGCCTGTTGAAAACGACAGGATATTCAGAAAGCCCTAGTCCCTACAGTTTTAATTGAAATTTTCCAAACCGTATTTACCCACCTTCGCTTTTCACTTGATCAGTTATCGGGGAATTAGGACCTGTATACGATAGCCTCTCTTCTTGTAACGATCGATAACTAACTAGCGCACTCTCTTCAGCCGGATCGCTGTCCTTAGGCAAGTATGGCAAATTCAATGATTTAGCCCATCTTTCTAGACGCGCGTTATACGACAAAACGACGCAGTATACGCAGTAAGTTATCAGCATAAGTAGTGCTTCGGGCCTGAAATATTTTGGGGGAAAAAAAAAGAAAAAAAAGATCATTTTAAGGGATGATAGTTCAATATAATGATTATTCTATTTTACTTTTTATCTATCGCTATGTGTTATGTTCATTCATCTCTGCACATGACTTACCACGATATTGACTCGTTGTAAATTGTACCAAGCATAACGAGAATTGATATAGCGTAAAAGAAACAGTCTCTGCAAAGTGGCCACCAGTTTAATTTAGAAACTGTACCAGAACACAGACCGCAAACTGATATTACAAACATTATGTTAAACACGGCACTGCCTATCACACCGCTTACCTGAAAATTTCACAATTATTCTATACGGTCTCCTTTCCTTTAATAATCAATTTCAGCCAAATTTGATCGTTTGAACCAAGCCACTCACCCCTATATCATCTTTCGCGAAAAATACTCCTATCACTACAGTAGCAAGTTCAGGAGCCGAGGATCCAGCAGCCATGAAAGTAGCTCCAGCGACATCAGGGGAGAGTCTTAATTCTGTTGATTAAATAACCGTGTAAAAATCTCATCATCAATCACCTGATTGATTGAAAATCGCTGGGATATCCTCACCTTCGCAAATTCTGTCTAAACTAGAAACGAAGTAGTCATCGCAGACTATAGCCAGACCAAGGAAGGTGTAAACGGCAACCAACACATGGATTATAAGTCCTCCATGCTTCCTAGCTTCAGGGCCCATCAGAGGACGTGGAAATTGCTCGATGGCTGGTGCTGAACAGTTTGGTGGCCTTCGTGGTCTATAAGTGGGACGAACCTCCTTCAATTCGGTGGTACTTTCGACTGGATTTGCCTGTAATTAGCGAATATATTTTTATCGCTATTAAAAACTTCCCGCAGATAAACTCCTCACCGTAGTGGAAAGTTTTTGACTCGACGAGTCCTTCTCTCCTTTAGAATTGCCCTTAGATTCTTTCGCTTCTTTCGTACTGTCAGTGGTAGCAACTTTTTGCACATTTAAAGACGGTTCTTTCGGCCGCACATCAGCCGGTGTCGAATCTGGACTAATCTTGTTACTTCCGTCGTTTTTAATCGCCGTTTTAATCCCTGGAGATCCCTTTGCCTCTAGCTGTACCGTTTCCTCTGATTGGCTCTTACCCGCACCAACTACAGGTGAAGCTACACCTGGTGGCGGAGGCGTAACAGCCGGCAAAGATATGGGTTCGTTAGCTTTTGTCGTCTGGACCGATCTCGTTGTCTGAATTAAAACGTAGAGTAGAAAAAGTCCGGCGTGTAAAGGCCATTTTTCACGCCGAGTTAACCGCCGCGGTCTACTTCTCATTGCTGATTGTGGCTCCTGCTGCTGCTGCAATTTCGGAATATATCTGGTTACCGAAGCTTTGACATTATTTTATACCCAAAATATATACAGCAAAACTCATCACGTTTGATTGAGTGAATTGAAATGGTATGGAATAAGAAGAGTAAAAGCATGATTATTCCTCATTTTCTTATTTTCTCAGGTAAATTGAAATGAGAGAAGCTATTTACCAAGAGGTTCTCTTTTTTGGGGGGTCAAGGGGAGTTTAGTATTGAGAGAATTTGTGGGCTTTCACTTTTTTCCGGCTTTAGAGTACTTTATGGATGAGGGGTTCGTCCCATCGCGGTAGCTGGTAATCAAAACTCGAAAATACCCGCAGGACCGTTTTATTTGCTAAGCATTTCATCTCAGTTTCAAACATTTTGGTATAACTGCAGGTATAGGGTAGGTATACGCAGTTTTCGGCAGCGAGCAGTTTACTTCGTCGAGGTTTCATTCTAGGATCGATTCCTTCTACCCGCTTCATGTCTTCCTCGCTCCTCCTCGCTGCTTTCGACCCTACGCGCTCTTACCCGCACGACGACGACGATCAATCCGTCCTTGTCCCGCATCACCCTCCACCCCTACCCACGCAGCCTCGACTCGTGTGCCACCCACGAGTAGCAAATATATCCCGCAGTATTCGCATCAATAACGAACTTTTATTAAAAGTAAAATAAAACGAAAAACGAAAAACGAAATGAAAAGGGGAATAAGATTCGGTGAAACGGGGAGAAATGATCGCGATTTTTTTAGCCAAGCGAAATCGTTAGAAGATCTAATTTTGACCTATTCTTCTGTTTTGTTATTTATTAACACTCATATAAGTCATACATATATGTTTCATGATACCGGGACCGAGCCTACATACTATACTATACGACAAAGTGGGAGTATAACAATAGTTACCACTGGTACTTGACACTGATACGTAACCAATGCGTCGAGTGGATTGGATTCATTGACGAAGCCTGCCGCGCCTGAGTGGGCATAAGGTATATGGTCAGTAAAAACCGATATATGAGCAATACTCAATTAAAACTCGAGCAAATAACAAATACAAACACTTGGATACGAACAAGAAGAAACATATATATTGCCTTAGGTATCATTGCGCAACAAATTACATTCATGGGATTCGATCAATTATGAGTACAGGATTCTCTAATCAATAATATACCACAACGATTATCATGCTCACATTTGCTCAGGTCTCTCAACAACAGATATACCTATGCATGTAGTACGTAGTTATACACTCAGAAAAGCATAGCGTGTCGAGAGAGAGTGAGAGAGAGAGCACTCGAAAACCTCATTAGTAATTTCAATTAGAATAATGAGATCGCTGTAGCAATTACTGCACAGAAACAGATCGAGTTTCCGAACTTTGAGTATAGTACAGTAGGTATAATTGGTCTCGGAAATATCTGATATGTTATAATGTATTTATTTTTAGAATTATAGGAGAATTTTATAGTTCAAGCCACGATGAAATTAATATTAGATAAAACTGTAGGTCATCGTTAATTTCTTTGAATAAACGCTTCGCCAAATTCGGTACAGAGCCAAGACTGCAGTGAGGCGATTTACGAGTAAGTGGAAATCGTCTGTTTTGGTCAGCCGCTGGGCGGATCAGACCGTGGCAACGGCACTTACTACTTAGGAGCTGCTCGTCTTACCGCTACGTATTTTACTACTCGTCGCGTGATGGGTAGATATTGATATAAATGAAATGGTAATCAGAAAATGGGTGCTAAAATAAGCGGGTTTGTAATAAATGGGCGTGTTTTGTATCGGCATAAAATGAGCAAATGGAGATTGAAGAGGTCGTAAATAATCTATACGGTAGATCGGAGATGACAAGCGATGTGCGGTGATTTATTGGAGAATATTATACCGATGAAGAATAGGAGAGGGATTTCTCTCGAAATTTCACTTGTTTTTTTATATAAATTTCGATGTTTTACAATACAGCTGCTGAAGACGTACAGAGAATGAACTCGAGCACAGCTGACTCTTTGTAGTGGCTATAAACTGATTGAAAAATAAAAGCTCCAACAACGGAGGGTCGCGAGTTTTGAATGTTAGCGAAGGGTGCCAGAAGACTACTTGATCAAGTCTAAATACGTGTAGATAAGTATCTTTACATAACGTATATACGGTTAGGTATTGTTTCGGATTTTAAAGCTCTGTTATAATTCTTCCAAATATCAGCTACTTTATTATTCAGAATTTATTGATTCCATCATCATTATTTTACGTTATTGTATTCTCGTCTGTAGTCTATACATATACCTGGCTAAACAACCAGCAACCGGAAGGTAGACAGAGAGAAAGAGTCCGAGGGTGAAAACGGGAGAGAAGAAGATTAAAATAAAAAGCACGGTGGGCGAAGGGTGTCTTCATTTATTGGATTAGCTTTATTTTTCCAGTATAGAGCTCACTATCGCAGCCTCTTTACGTCAACCACTAGATTTATATCCCACTGCAGGATTTCTATTTCCAAGACGGGATAAATAATTAAATCTATAATACAAGATAGTTTATACTAGCGTATATTGAAATACCAGTTGATATCAGTTTGTCGTTTCGCATTTTCATTATTATCATCGACACACATATCGTAACAACACTTTATTCCGTGATAATTTCTTTTTTACTACGTGTACAGTAATTGAATATTATCGCAAATCGCGTACAAGCTATATTTGCATATCTGTAACACGCAATTGTGGTTTACTTATCACATACTGCGGTGGAATACTATGCCTATGTCGTAGTTTTGCGTCTTGGTTTTCGACTATACCACGTATGTAGGGTATGTATGTATGTGTTAGGCGAAGCCCTGGCGAATCAGGGGTTTAATTATAGCGATAGTTTATTTACTAGTTAATAACTGAACTGTCGATCACAGATTTCTTTGAGATAGTTGCAGAAGCTCGGCTGACCCGATGCAAACTTATTAATAAATTCCACATTTCTACGGATCTTTTTATTACCCTATCACGAAAAATGATTAAAACCAGCAAATCCTGCCGAAAACTAATAAATATTAATCATATCCTCTTGACTTCTGTGAAAAATATAGGGACTGATTCCATATCAGGAAATATTGCAGTTTCAGTCCATGCAGATATGAGCCATATACATATACATGCACACACTTTTCTTAAAGGGGAAGAGGTCGTAGAAATGTATATTTTTAAGCTTACTTTACCTAACTATAACGATTCTCTGAATTCTGGTAACACGCTTAACACGTGTAAAACTTTAAACGACTCGAATATTAAAACAATTGGTGTGTTTAGGATAGAGAAGGTGATACTAGGTGCTGAAAAAGATATGGGGCTCGGGCGAGTCAAAATACACCAGAAAACACTACGGTGCATCGAAAATATTCGTTATAGCTTTCGCGAGAAAGGCGTTTGTTCGGTTTCCGGATTCCGAGCCATAACTTTTTTCCTTTTTACTGTTAATTATAATCTCGGAATCCGGAAAACGGATGGGAAAGTGATCCGCCCAAGAAGAGTAGTACCTAGAATATAATTGAAATTAACAAATTATGGGTAAATTATTTTGAAAATATTTCTTTAATTTCTCGAAAATAAGGGATAGCGTGGAAACGTTAGGATATTTTTAGACACCGAGCACGATCAGCGAGCATGTATAACGGTAAAATTATTGATTTGCATAAACTGGCGGAGTGAGGTTTGTAGGCTGAGGGATTAAAGTTGCGTGGTAAAAGAGGAACCGAGGTAAAAAATAATGAAATAATGAAATTAAAATAAACCACAACAAATTAAAATTAAAAAAGTAAACCCACTAAAACAGTTTACCTTTACGGTGCAGATTTCCTCAGCCATTTTTCTCTCAGGGTTTGTTAGATTATTTTTTGAAAATTCACACTCGTCTCAAAAACCACAACATTTCTTGGAAAATTACGTGTAAAACAACCCCGTACGCTTTACTATCCCTATTTTAAATGAAAAAATAGCCGTGGGGTGCCCTCAATGAATGGGCGAGCTTTATATCTAGAAAAGTGCAGTAAATTTAAATTATTATATACTCTCTCGCTAAATATGTAGGATTGAATAAAATATCAAATTTATTGAACCTCCGACGTTCTTCTTTACGCTATTTCGCGTGTAATGAGGCTTTCCACGCTCGCTTCCTCCCTTGCGCAAGCGCTACGTGCTTGTGCGCAAAGTGTTTCTACTAAACGTGTTAGATAGATGACCACCCGAATCCCTTCCTGCTTGTGTAAGTGCCTGCACACAAGCAGCCCGTAACACACATCTCAGTTGGGGTCAGCATCGTAAAGCTCGGGGTGGTTTTTCACGGGGTCAAATCACTAGCCAGCACAACTAACGACTATATTGCAACTATAGGGGTTGCAACTGGGCAACTACGAGCTGTAGGAGAGTAAAAGATTAACTATCCGCAAACTATAAAGCGTAGTAATGAATATTTAAGAATTTTTAAGTCCCTGTATCGATATAAATAGGTATATACATCCTGGGAAGAGGATGTGTCACGAATAAAATTTGAAATACCATTTAACTGGGCATGACTATTAATCCATTTTTCGAAGAATGAAGTGAAACATCTCTTTTTATTATTTTATAATAGTTAAAGCTGTTTTAAAAACGATATCATAACTAATTCTACTATTTTAAATTCAAGAATTGATCGGCGCAGGTGAGAAAAATTTGAATTCACAGTATCGCGGGTCGCGAAAAAGAGGAACAATTCAATGAATAGATAATTTATTCAAAAGGGTGACGGCCCAGATTTGTACGATTTTTTAACAAATTAATCGCGGTTCGACTTACCTGAGAGATCTTTCATCCTGTAAATCGGCATTCTTATAATTAAAACTAGTCTCTTTTGATGTAATATTAGTAAGAGTAAAATAAATATTGAATTATGGGTATAAAAATCGTATATGACAATATTTTAGCTCCTCGACTGTCAAACTATTTGTTTTTATTATTTCGATCTTCTAAAGTCAGCAAATCTTCTACACTGTGATTAAATTTATTCAAAAGTCGTTTAATTACTAAAGAAAATAATTCTTTCTGTTTCAATCAACATGATCCAATACAAAGTAAGAAAGAATACATATCACATAGATCAGTGTATCTTTATTCCGTAACTTAAACACGTATAGACGATAATCAATAAATATTTATATAAATCCATATGTATTTTTTATTTTATTTCATTCATCAACTGTTAGATTTTATATTTTAATATTATCTAGGGTTTTGGTTGAAGTTTACAGAGTATCCCCCGCTGTTAGGATCTTGTTTGAGCTCAAAATTGGCTGTAGAAAGTCCGAACGGTCTTAAAACCATATTACCGAGGTCTTTGAGTTTCCCAATCATCTCGGTTTTTAATTTTTCATTTCTCTCAGCAATCAATGGTGGCAATCTCTGCAAGTAACAAAATAAAGCATCATTCCCGATTTCTATGGCACGAAAACCAAGATATTTCACAGGATTAACTCATTTTCCAACAGATTCACCCACCCTGATCGCATAATTAGCTTCACTATGCGCAGGATCAAAAGTTAACACTTTCTTAAAGTCATCTAAAGCTTCGTCTAGTTTATCCGTCTCTTCTAAGAGCTGTGCACGCCTCAGATAAGCTTTCAAATAGCTCGGATTCAACTCCAAAGCCTTTGTGCAGTCAGAAATAGCTGATTCCTTTTCATCCTGTCGGTAAAATACACGTTTAAAATAATTTTACGATTTATTTCAGCCTCAATCTCTTTTTTGAATATTTCATAGCAAATAATACAAGAAAGACAATTTTCTCACCATGTATTTTATCTTTGAAGCTGCTCTATTGGCGTAAAGGATTGACCTTTCTTTGTTGAACAGTAGAGGACACGTTTGTATCCCCCTAGTGTAGGTTTCCATAGCTTTTTGGTACTCTCCGCTCTTGAAAAGTTCGTTCCCCTCGTTTTTAAGATTCTCGGCGTCTTTTCTGAGCTCCTGTAGTAAAAATTATCGTAATATTCCAAATTAGGTTGGCTTACGTTTAGGTCAGAATTTTATCGGAAAAGAAGCTAAAAAATAACTCGATCTCATTTCTGCAGGCTAATTTATGGATTACGAACAGAATTTGCTAGCCAATAATATTTTCAAATCATTTTCAACACGAGATAATGACAGCTGGGTGATATTAACCTCTCTTTGGTCATCTGTCAATGTGACCTCTCTATCTTTGAGAGCTTCTTCGTCGACGAAATCGTCAGGTATTTCGGATATTTTGGATTCATTTTCCGCCCCGTCAGCGTCAGTTTCTAATATCGTATCCGGAGGATTGTTATCTATTGTATTCTGACGATCATTGTCACTTCGTTTCTGTTTGTTATCGACGTCACTCTCATTTTCATTCGGTGGCTCTTCTCTAACAGCAGATTCCTCGATACCTCGGGTCAACTCCTCTATTATTTCTTCGTTAGATTGCGTTCTGTTTTCTACACTCTTATCCATTCTGAATGTTTCCTTTATGTTTAACCGTAAAATTATCAACTTCGAATTATTTAACCTATACGAACTGTCAGTTCAATAATACAGCCATATATCTATTGGATCATAAGAGGTGCCTGTGTGTACCTGAACTGCAATCGTCGGTAATATCTTTCGTCCTTTTTTATCATCGTGAAATTACAAACACGTAATTCTAGTTGGGTTTTTTGAACACAGAACCTCTGCGCCCGTATTGTGCTGCTTTACTACGGCGTACCGAGATACTAAGAATATTTGAAATATACTTTACCTCTCTTGTATGTGTGTCAGCAATGGTAAATACCGCGAGTCAGTGTCGGTCGTTTGTAATTTGTTTGGGCAGAATCTTTAATAAAAATTTTCATAAAGATGTTTAATTTGTCACCAAATCAATTTGTCAGTAAATCGCAATGGGTAATGCATATCTGTATCTATATCATACAATCTGTCATACATCGTAACAAGTTGAATTGGTAACTGCGAATGAGCTGTCAAAACTTTGGATTCTTACGCGTTTTCAATGGAAATAGAGTTTCTTTTAGAGTCTTTCTGCTGCTGAAAATAAGATTCATGACTCTAACGATTATATGGGATCCGGAATAATTATTTTCGTGTTGGAATCAATTATTTTCAATTTATTTCGTACGGCGTTATTGAGGTTAGGTTTCGAAACACATTAAAATCGTTTTAAATCGCTTTTCAAATACTTATTTCGCATTATTTTCATTGTTTTCGTTCGTATTTTATAGACGAGAGCGCTGCAGCCCAGAATTATTGTGGATAGCGGCAGCGAATTCGAAAAAAATGGAATTTCTTTGGCAGAATCGGTGAGTCGCGTGTTTATACCTATATACCTTAAAAATCAGATAAATTTCGATAAATCAGGTTATTAATATGTATTAGTTTCAATTTAAATAACACACAATGAAGATAAAAAGAAAATATTGCATTGGATGCTATAAGTACTGTAAAATCGTTTTTGCGCCTGACTGCAGGCAACTGAACACACAGTTGCATCGTTTATCAATGAAATTAAACCAGGAAAGATTAAATATTTATTATATCGTTATTATGCCAATTTGCGATTGATTGTCTAATCCTTCAGTCCCAAAAAATTGAAATAGGAAAAAGGACTCCAGTATCAAATTGAATTTCATTTTAAAGTAAGTACGTTATATTTTAATTGAAATACAAGCTGCTGTCGGGTAATACGTTTCAAAATTAATTCTAAAAAATTCAGAGAACCGAAATTCTGAAATGTATGTATATTTAGTCTGCTAAGACACTCCGAAATTCTGAAGAAGCAGAAATCAATATTTCACTTTGGAAGAGAACAGAAACACCTGTTCCAAATCTTCTACATTTTATGATATAGTACAAATATCCGCTAGTTAACATCTTTCCATGGGTTTCTATGGTTCCTATCGAATTTTTTCACTGAAAAAGTGAATAAAAATCTGTAGACATCTAGTCCTCACATCTCTACTACAGTATATTCAGCATATCTATCACGTACGAGGGCGATTCCTATATCTATTTGGAATTTCGCTCTGCCCCTTAAGTGTCGTATTATCGATAAAATATACTTTTAGCTATACGAGCTACAAGCGTAACGCGAAGTATAATTTTCAAACTACAATACCTATCGGCTTACGTGCCTGTACAGCTAATCTGATAAGATATGAGATCGTCGAATGAAGCCAATCTCTTCACAGTATGTTCGGAGTGGGTGGAATGAGTTATTCGTTTTTCCATTCCTAATTCACGAACCATTCTAACGGCGTGAGAATTTTTTTAAAACACATTTTGAAATCAGGTATTGTGAAACAGAGTGAACTTGAGCTAGTGAGAAGAAAAATATTATGAATATCGTCAAAAGTACGTCTTCTATCGTTATTAGTTTTGTTATAGGTACTACAGCCTTGCTGAATTATTCTATCCCAATTAAAAACTCTCTCGCAAGATATAATTATCTGTATACTGTTCTGTGGTATTTATTTTATGTAGACAGTTTCGTAATTAAAAACGTGGAATTAACCCTGTAGCTACGGTCCATAAAATGTTCAATTTCTAATGATAAAATTACTGCAATCGTCGTACATATATCCATATGACTCTTGTCTACGATAAATTCAGACGATTCAGGCTAGTGTAGATTAGCGAAGCACACTAATGGTTCTGTATTATCGAATGACGTCACCGTGATTAAGGTCAATCGATTTTTGTTACAGGTATTAATAAATTATTTACGGGACAAAACAGTGAACGTATAATTTAAAAATAAAGCCTAAATCTTCAAATCCGACTAACTAATTCTGTAATACCCTTATTTTCACAAACGGTAATGGTCATTTTCCTCGCAGGTATATCATGCTATCGTGGCTAGAAAAGTTAGAGATTATAATTCCTGACGTTATGAAAACTGAAGTGGTTTCGTCGAAAGGATTATCGTTTCTAGCTTACCGCTGCATTATAAAATCTACGTAACTGAACTCAGATACTAGACATTCAACCATCGATAAAAGAAAAACCAGTTGAACATTACTCTCACAGTCGTCTACACAAAAATCAAAGTGTAAAAGATTTTCCAACAACATATGTAGTACATACATGCATACAAGTGATACACGTATTTTCTACGCGTAAGCGTGAGACTGTCGTAAAAAATAATTATTCATTTTCTAAACAAATAAAAGAGCCAAAAAGAAAAAAAAATAGAAAAAAATGGCAAAAACTTACGCGGTTTTCCTTTCCGTCACGGCTCTAATCTCAGCTGCTTCCGTTATAATAATCTGCATATCAATGGGAACTACTGGATGGGCTTATGCAATTATTACTCCCGTATCTGCAGCAACTTACGCAGATTCCGAGGCACAGCATGGTTTATTTACGGGTACTTTAACGAGGCGGCTTGTCCAGACTCCGGCTTATTTCGATCTTTACAGTGAGATATTTCTGCGTTTCTATTCAAACTTTGAATCATCCATATTACTATTTCTTCTCTTTCCTATTTTTCCATTTTTCTTTTCACCATAGTCACTTGCGTTTGGGGTTCAAACGCTTGTGCATGGAGCTGCTTGCCGACTGCTGCAGATAGAAAATTAGAAGTCGAAAGGCTCTTGGCTGGAGAATCACCTACATTTTCTTGCACCGCCTCAGCGAGGTCTTTAACAACGTCAAATATTTTGAGAGCCGATAATGGGACCTGTAAGTTATAGTTACGATTTTCTCGTGCGAATTTTATAAAACGAGTTTCAATTTTATAATCATTCTCTTTTCCTATCTATATTCGCTCTATCAGCTACTTCTCAATTTGTCAACGCTGGGGCATGGTTAAGCAACGTCATCTTTCTGGCTCTGCTCCTAGCCGCAGCATTTATTTCCGCTGTTCTTTCCGTTTTGAACACTTTTTGGAATCCGTCAGAATCGTATTTCAACGTCCTGGTAAGATCCGGATAGATTTTTCTTTCCAACAGATAATTTTCTCATCGATGAAACTAAAGAACTGCATAAATCCTTAGTCGTAAATTCCGAACAGGTGAAATATCCCCTGTTGCTGATTCAGACAAAATTCTCTAATCTTTGCTATCCAGGATACGAAATTAGAATCAATTCTTATCGCCCGAAATATAACTAACGATGAATAACCGGAGTTCCTAATCTCTGCACAAGATCTCAAGTACTCGGGGTATATATTCATGCCTATGTTATACTCGGTAAATGTATTCACACAATCTCTAAAGATAAAGTATACAATAATCGAATGTGACGATTATTTACGACAAGATTTACGCAGGATCAAGATTTCGGTATTAATAATATGCATTACATAGATACACATAAAATTCTATTTCATTTTATATACCATTTGGAAGCCTTCCTCTTTTAGCTAATTATTTAATAATTTATACAGGGTATTTTCATCGCTAATAGTATAGCCGCAGGATTAGATGTGATCGTATTAATGATATGGGGAATCCACCACGCGGTCAGAACTCAAAATGATATTGCAATCAGAGATACAATAGTCGGTGAATTCGAGTCTAATAGTTCTCTGGGCTATTCTTACTGGTGGGTTTATATCAGTGTTAACTAAAATCCTACGTACAGACATAGCTACAATTACCAAACGAATAATCATTTTATTTTACGATCAGGCTTCTTCTGACACCATTTTTTCTCCACTCTATGAACATCGGTTTATTATTTCTCCGCGAATGGCTTGTGAACAGCGAACCACCCGAGACTAAGATCGACATCGATGACATCGCCGATGGAACTCTTGTACTTTTTTAAATCTATTGAATACTTATGAATCGAGAGAAAGAAAGAAGAGTATGCATGCAACTAACGAATATAATATTTGTCTCATATTTTTCAATCAAATTAAAAATCAAACTATATCCAATTTTTCTTTTTCGATTATTCTATTCAAACTTTTCATCCTTATTCACCCAGAGGGAGAAATAAAGATCTCACACTGTGCTGCAGGTATAAATATCGTTTGGAAAGTGGTGCCACCTCACCTGTCTGTGGCAGGTTGTGTTACTATCAGTATTACAGGTAACAGGTAGTGTATTGTACCTTATAGTGTTGAAACGGGAGAATCGGTTAATCGCGTAAAAGTGCTCATGAAGCTAAAAGGTGTCCGGTTTACGGAGCAGCGGTGCAATCGAGTTATTCGCTCATTCGACGACGCATAAAGTTATAGTTTATGGGAAAAAAAACCGTTTTGGAAGTACCTCCTGGAGCTGGTACATAGTCCAGAATATCTACCTATACAACATACACTATTCGTTATGCCGAGATGTGTTGGGCCCTTGGTTAAACGCCTATTATAAATTCGTATACACCGCAGCTTGTTAAACTTTCGCGACAAATTTTGTGAAAAAAAATTGAAAAGAAGAGAAATAAAAAAAAAAAAAAAAAAACGACGAAAATACGACGAAAGAGAAAAAATCTTAAAGACGGTAAAGGTTGCCCGATGCAAACCTGTTCATCCATTGTTCCATTTAATATATACAGTCGACGCCCGGCGTCCTTCGAAAAACGTATAGAAACGGATATCAGTTGGTGACGTCGTGTGATGTTTGTGCTAAAATTAAAGTGACTCTTTTTATTCGAGTATATCATTGCTAATTGAATTATCTGTTTATATACCAGTTGCCGAGACGGGTTGATTAAATCCTACATTCATCGTCGGTTCAATTACCAAGGTAACTATATCATTCTCGTATACCTATAAGCAGGGAATTTCATCAGTCACAAAAGCTGTACGGATTTAATTAAAATTCACCTGTATTACGATCGTCGATCTCTTATCCCTGAGTCTGTCATACTTTTGCCAATTATTTGTCTAACGATTATTAGCGACGAAAATATGGAAACGAATTTTTTTTTTATCAACGATTCAAACCCGTTTATTAAAATTCGTATACCTATATGCGAGAAATTTAATTAAAGGAAGCCGTTTCGTCGCTGATCGGAAATAGTCCCTTATTTTTTCTACCAGGTAATCGATCTCGTCGCGCAAGAACGCTGTTCGCAAATAATTCCCGAAATAAACGGACCCAGCTCATCGTATCCTATCTCTATAACGGGTCTGTTGAGATTGTCGCCATCTTTTATACTCTCTGTGTCAAATGCGAGTGTAATAATAGAACGATAAGATCCTGTGCAATAGTATAAAATAATTATTTTCACACGATCGAATTCATTCAATGATTACGCATTACCTACTTCTGCCGAGGAATAGAAATTAGCTTTAGAGGCCATAAATTATTTCTCGTACGTGTTAAATCGTAATTATACTCGTTGCGAGCTTCGAAATCGTTTCTATCGGTATAAATATCGCGTTTTATAGTTATACGTATACGAAATTGTCTCAAATAAAATAGCCCATCGTCTGACCCAGTTACACGATGGGCACTGCCTCATCGCTCACCTCCATGTATGTACATACAACGATGGGATATAACGTGGTGCAACCATAATCAAGAATAAAAAGAAAAATGAATGAGTAAATAAAATAAATTGCAAACGTTAGCAGCTTAGGTATTTATTCGAATGCATATATATGTATGTATTGCGTCACGAACGGAATTGGAGACTCCGAGGTATCATGGGTAAAAACGGTTGCCTGCACAGATATAAAAGATTCACAGGTATGCATGTAGGGAATAAGAAAATGATTACGAGATATGTCGGTATAAACCAGTTCCTTATTTTATCCTCACTCGAATTTAAACCGAGTCGTGAGATTTCGCGTGGGCAGTTTTATATCCGTGTATAGGTACACGACTTAAGGATATAATATAACAGATACTTAGGTATGAATATCAGGCAGTCATCGACTCACACATCGTTATAAATCATATGCGGATGTTTTCACCTGATCGATGTCAAGAGATGAAATATCGTAGTTTTATTTTATACCTATATAGGTGAGATTATCGAGTTACTCATTACTGATCGATTTGCAATGCCTTGATTTTCGCAGCTTTTTTTTTCTTTCTTCTTCTATCGACGTTGATTGTCTATTCACTTTACATCCTGCGTTTTATCTAAAATTATTTATATCGTACAGAGAAAATTTTCTTTCGTGAATCTGTCGAAGAAAGTCAAATTATTATTATTATTATTATTATTATATATATATATATATATATACGCAAAGTATACTTACTTATATATCTTTAGGATGCTCAACGCACGTTTACGCGTATACTATATACATATGGAAACTTTCTTTATACATAGACCGTGAAATGAATGAAAAATGACGACGATACGTGGGTTTCATACTTTGTTAGTTAAATAAAATAGTAGATTTCATTTCTAGCGTAAAAAACCAGATGGAAAAAAGAAAGAAGAATCTCATATTATACGGTTCTATACGATGTAATATACGTAATGGTACAATCGAGCGTGTATCTTCTCTCTCCGGGCATTCGGATCTCCGTGAGAAGTATACGTGGTATACCCTATGATAGTGTATACCTAACGGATAGATACATTCCTCTCGTTTGACTGATGATAAATGAGAAAAAAATAAATAAATAAAGAGAGAAGATAAAACTCTAGATATAAAAAGAAAAAATGAAATGAAAAAAAAAGCGAAACGAAATCATATATATATATATATATAGAGGTTCGGTTATATAGCCCACTAAATGCCGTTATCCAGTGTCACGAGGTGCGCACCTCGGCAAACTCCCTTGTAACTTGTATATCGGTATAGTATATAGGTGTATGTATAGTTAGTATGTAGAAAGACAGCTCTCAGCTCATTTGAAATTGTCGTGTGAATCAGATACATAGGTATATAGTAATGTGTGTAGCATATGAGCTAGTTGAGAGAGAGAGAGGTGTTCCTTTCGAAGCGTGAATCAGAGAGATCGTCTCGTCTTTGTCGTTTTTTTCTTGCCTTTTTTCTTTTTTTTTCTTAAGTATATTGGATATAGGTATATCATGAGAACGTGCGGTACCGTAGAAGATATATCTCGTTCGTTTATAATTAGCACAGTCTGCGTTTTAATTATCATTATTTTAACTCGATTTTTTTTTTACCGATCTATACTTGAAGGTGAAATTAAAAATAGAAAGAACTGTGCTCAAATTCAGCTGCTAAGTATCTGAACGTACCAAATATACCCTCAATCAAACGTCCGAGTCGTTACAGCTTATTTTATTTCATTTTTTTTCTCTTTCCTTCGTCATACAATTCGACGTTTTATACAGCAAACTGTAAAATTGAATGTTGAAACTGACAAAAAGTGTGTACCTACGTATACATATGTATTCTATTCTCTATCTAATCGTGAGCCGGAATTTTATTTCTGGGACAAGAGCAAGACCCAGTATTTGTATATAGTATATTTACGAGTAAATTGAAACAGCAACTGTTTCGTTACGGTCAGTAAAGTAATCGGTGATAATTATTTTCATAGGTCACGTAGCTGCCTGGCTCACTTCTTCTAAGAAGAATCAAAGAAAAATAAAACACAAGGAATTTTGAATCGTCTATGGTGAAGAAGAAAAATTCCCGATAAAACTGTACAGAATCGATTTATGAAAGCTGAACGGTATTCGCGGACGTGCAAAACTGACGTAATAATTGAATATAAAAATCAAAATTGACGTTGTTTGAAATATCTTTGAACTTGCGATTGAAAAATTAAAAAAAGTGAGAATAAATTTGAAAAAAAAAAATATATATATTGTAAAAAGAAGGTCAACTCCATCAGCGATTAGAAATATTCAATTAATAGGTGAAAAAAAGGCTTGAAAAACGGCTCACCAGTACGGAATTTATCACCCAAACTCTTACACGTACAGTAACAACCCGCCTAGTGCCTGTGACAACAGTTGTTCAATAAAGGGAAGCTACCCACAAAATCCCCATGAAGACTACAGACCCATATATTTCTACGTAGCCCAGCCGTACACAATACCATACGCGTTTGCTCGTAGACCGAGACCATCCTCGCTCCAAAAGCCGGGTAAAATAAAGTCTAAGTCAACTAACAACAGGGTTAAATTTAGCAAAAAACTTAGCGCGGCCGAATTCTCCCAGAAAGTAAGACAGGGAGAGTTTTCAAAGAGTTTGAATCAGGTCCAATTCGCCGAGGCTACGCGGGGACAGGGTAAGAAATGACAAACTAATCATTGGTGTATAAAATTATTTTGCAGAAAATTATTTTGCATTAGAACAAAACTGCACGAATTAAATCGAACATTTTCTATAACTATACGACATCGTGACGATCGTTTTCTTCTCTTTTATTCAATCCTTAGTGGCCAGCTGCCCCGGGAACAGCCATCATCATCACAGGGGTCAAAAAATGACGTCAATGTTCCGAAGAGGCACGATATTCGCGACATTTTTCCTGTCTTTATTAGGGGGAGGGTTGGTCTGTGCAGCCCTTGTTACACAGCATTGGGTCGAAGCAAGACCTTGGAGAACGCCAAATCCCCAGGATAGTGCCGGACGCGTACACCTAGGGCTTTTACAGGGTAAAAAGGAACTGAACGTTGCTTACGGATGGAGAACTTACCACGTTTCCGGTGAGTAATTTAATTTATTCTTTATAAATATATTCTCGAAAGGTTTTCTCTATATATGCGTATACCTACTCGTGTTGACGAGAACCAGAAATGAAATTGAATGCACAAATATGGGGGATAGAGAAATTCCATCGGATTTCAAGAGGCTGTGACATAGAATTGATTCGTTTACCTTCAGGGAGGATAGAAAACGGGGAAAAAATATAATGATAAAGCGATTTAGGAAATAGTCGGATAAAGAAAGAGGTGGGTGTTGTTCGAGGCCGGTTAAGATCTGGGGTGGTCAGTAACCGTGAGGTGCGGAATCTTATTAGCATCGTAATTGCAGTCGAACGTGCTCCCAACCATGAGTCCCGCATGGTACAGTGTAGGTTTTTTATTTAGCAACAATTCTCGAGAATATTGTTCGCGTATATGTTTGATTATATGTAGTTGAGGAAAATCAAAGTACCCAGACCGTGAAATCTCGGTATTCTATGCATATAATAACTGTTACGTAAATCTGATACCCAATTATTGCTACTGGCTATGAGAAGGAAATAGAAAATATGTATAAAAAAGAATGATGGAGAAGGCGAAATAAAGAACCAAAAAAGAGGAAGAAATAAATCAGATTTAAGGCAAGAATGATTAATCGCATCTATAAAGTGTTTGAAATTTATTTATACTGTATAAACAATTGGGTGCATGTAAAAACCAGCCAACGAGATAGCGATTAGAGTGAGTTTGAACACGGAACGTAAATCGTTTGCAGGATTCTCGTACCCATTATCTCTACTGCAGTAAAGAATACTACATACGGTATATGTACGGGTATATGTAGATGTGTCAACGTGTGGTTACGCACTCACTAGCTAGCCACTGAAAAGTGAAAGTCTTCGTTGAATAGGTACCCCCTATATAGGTTTGACTCATGATATATAATATAATGAACTGTTATAGTTATAGTGAGAAACATGAAAATTTAGTAATTAATTATCACGGATACATATACGTGCCTTTTGTTCTTCAGAAATTAAAGTATAGAAAAATTCTCATCCGAATTTCTTTTGCTCTCCTGCCTTTTGATGGTCAGAAATATCCGAGGCATTAATTCCTATGATAAGAGGAAAAAACCACGAAAGATAAATTCGCAAGGTAATTCAAACTTTCCGTCTTTATATATTTGCAAAGTGACCTTCGAATGATAGATTTATATCTCAAAAGTTAACAGCAGCTATTGCTATGCAACCGGGAGATTTGATCTTGGTCAAAGATGAAGAGAAACTTGTGCCATTCGCCATTGTGTTTATATAATAATATTAAATATATCCTGTGAATGTAGGTAGGTAGGTAGGTAGGTAGGTAGGTAGGTAGGAAGGAAGCTTTATCTCGTCATGTACTTGCAGATCAGAGGTGAGATATCTCGGAAATTTCTAACTAGTTAAAATCTTGAAATAGGAAGAAAACGTAGGTACTGAATGAGATAGAACAGTCTATGGTATATTATAACATAGCTGCTGAAGCGTTCGAGCGAAAAGGCGAATACCCCTTGTATACATACAATGAATCTCGTAAACCCATAACGTTGATCCTTCTTTCAATTTAGTTTTACTTCTGTTTCCACAGTTCGGCGTAATAAAATGATAATTTATTCACCCACATATCCTCATAGGTGTGTATCTACATACGTGATAAGTGGTACGACGCACTGTCGCTGCATTCTGACACGTAATATCTATAATTAGATGTTAAACTATAGTCTATAGATCATAATGAACCAGCCTGCCATCATTTGTTGAGGTAGGCGAACGAGTACTTTGTACAAGTACCTATGTAAACCTATAAGCTAGCGAGTCACGTACCCCGGTAACAAATGTCTGCATTGAAAATGATCGCGATGCATCGCGCACGGGTTTCGTGATTTGTATTCAAATTAGTTGCTTTTAGCGCCCCGCGTCTTTCACACGGACTCTATAGAACAATTAGATATACAGCTTCGCGCGGAAAATATCGCGAAATTTGATAATGGGTATAGTATAATAGATATTGTATATTCTTGATCATGATTTCTGCGTTTGTTGAATAAATTTCTATACTGCGATGAATGATCGTTTAAATTTTATTAACATCGTGTTACGTTCGCACCGCTTTTAACACAACGTTTCTCAGTGCTCGTATTCTCACAGGGTCTTGACTCTGGACTTGATATTCCCGTTCAGAATACGAGCCAACGGTCAATCCGGCTTCCATCATATAGTACCTCGTTTACCGGGTGCTGCGGTAATAGGAAATTGAATAACAAAAAAAAAAAAAAATGAAATAAAATAAAAAGATCAAAAAACAGACAAGAAATAAGATAACAAGAATTTTATATGAATTCATGCTCTGGGGACTGCGATAACTATAATGGTAGGCTTTCATTCGTATGGATAAAATTTAATTGAATTGAATACGAAGCAAAAAGAAGAAACGAGGAATCTCTATTTTTCATTTAATTTGCTTTCTTTTTCAAATTTCAGTTCCCCATATGATTAGGCAAGACCCAACCGTAATGACGTGGGGCTTATGGGCTGGTACTTTGGGCACAACTGCATCCGCTTTGGTAGCAGCTGCCCTAGCTGCTTTACTGGCTGTTTTGAACACAGCGACTACACCCAGGGCACAAATTTTGTCAGTACCTGGTGTTTACCTCATGAACATACTGGCGCGTAAGTATAATAAAAAAAATTATTTTTATTATTATAAAACGAAAAAAATGAAAAAAGAAAGCAATTCGAAAACCAATGTAGAGTATAATGTTAAACAAATTTTTCAATTCGTATACCTATGTTTCAAAAATAGCTCTGTGGCTTAGATCGGCGTTTGAAAGAATAGAAAAAGAATAAGAATCATTTCACTTGAACGAAAATTCGTTACTATTAATATTTTTATTATTAATCGTATCAATTTCTATTTTTTTTTCTTCCAGTTCTACTCTGTTTGGCTAGCGCGGGTACATGGTTGGTTCAATATTACACGAAACTGTACTACAACGTCTTGCCTAAAGAAGACATAGACAATATGTGGACAAGCGAACGTTCGGCTGAGCTGGGCTATTCTTTTTGGTAAAAAAAAAAAATGATCATAATTAATAAACTTAGAATGTAGCTTTACTAGTTCCTTATTTTTCTATTTTTCTTTTCTCGATTTTCTCAGGCTAGTCGTCGGAGCTGGAGTCGTTCATTTAATCAGCATAGCATTAGTCGGATGGGGTTCTGGTAGAGATAGAGACGAGAGATCAGAGCCTGCGCCAGCACTAGAGGAAAAGACTGCCGCAGCCATAATGCTCTATTAAATATTAATCAACGAAAAACGAATGAAAAAAACGTTTGCATAGAAGACGTAGGTATCCTTAATTAAATTTTTAGGTATGTAAACTACCCTCCTCTCGCGCTGCAGCGTATTCAAAATAATACGAGAAAAGAAAGTAACAAATTATATATACACCCTAATTTTCCCACTCTTTAATTCAATTCAAATGAATACTATTATTAACAAAAATATAACGTGTATTAACTAATTTTTTTTATTCCAAACACACTAAATGATGATGAAAATAAAAATCGCTGGGGTTGAATGAGGGGATAAAAATTCTGGTGAATATTTGTCACGTAGAAATCGCATGTCTGATTAGTGTAATAATTAGCAATGTTAAAGAGAATATTTCTCCGGTAAGAAACAATTAGCTACCGTGTGAATTTTTTCAATGTTTAAAGACTACGATGGGAAATAGAGCGATTGTATATTCCTTTTTCCTCTTCTTTTATTTTCTTTTCTTCTTCAATATAATTTGATATTATTTTTCTCTCATTTTTATCATTCTTTTTTTTTTTTTGAACTTTTTACATCGTTAATCTTAATCCGAAAGTGTTGCCATGTGCAAACTGTGTGTGTGTGTGTGTGTGTGAACTATGCTAAATTGAAATTAAAATGAAAATAATGTGTAAATAGAAAGTTTCAAGTTTAGCATAGGTATACCTACATAGGTATACATATTACATATAATAACAACCGCGTTAGAGAATACTTTTATTTATTTCACGAATATATAAAACGTGATTAATTAGCTGTTGCGTAAATTAGGTATTGTATTCTTTTCTTATTAGTCTGTATTATAATTATCTATTTAATCTCAGGCATAGTGTTTTTAAATGACGTATTTAAAAAAATTATTCGAAAAGAATCGACGATTCGTTTCGTCTTTTTCTTATTTAATTACGCAAGTATTTAGTACTTTGCGTTGGAGAACTAATAATATTAATGCTTTGCTTAAAATGGACTCGCGATAATTTATTATAAACCCCGTGTCTGTACGTGAAAGAGTAAAAAAAAAAAATATCAATGGTTTCAATTTGTATGTGAAATGAAAATAAATTATTCTCTTAGATAATAGTCGTGAAGATTATTACTGAATAATTATTTGATTTCAGATACTTACCATTATTTTTTTTTTGGGTGGGAATTTTCAGGATTTAAAAGGATATTTCGTTAAGACCATAAATTAATATTTGGTTTTTAAGAGACAGAAATTTTATTAACCCGTTCGAATACGGCAAAGTTTCCGGCTACATGTGTCCGAGATAAAATTGTCAGATACAATGTCGATTCGTAACGTGAGAAAGGTATTCTTAATCAGCTCAAAATTATTTCGTAGTAAATAATACACCTATATAACGTACAGGATAGGATAAAAATATGTCGTCAAAAGTCACAGGATAAAAGCGCAGACTGTGACCCAGCGATTAAATTTAATTAAAGGAAACTAATAATCGAATTTATTTACGTTCATCAAGCTAAGATTTAGATATAGCATAAAGAAATATAGAAGAATAATGATGGTTAAATTAAAATAAGAAACGAAAATGAATAAGAATTTTGTCAACTACTGTTTCTGTTCAGAAATAGATTTCCCTTTGTTTTTAATTGGTGACTGAATAGTGACTTGGTAAGAAAAGAAATTCGAACTGTTAATTTCCTTCTATGTTAATGCCCTTCCCCTCAAAGATTGAAAATTGAAATTAATTAAGAGACCAAATTCGGAACCAAGGATTGAAACCTGATTCAATTTTGAATTCGTTCATCAAATATGTCGAGAAAATTATACCCGATTACGTCTGATTATATTACCACGCTAAACGAGGTCCGAAATGTGTATAAGAATTAAAAAGTAAATAAGAATTCAAAAACTGAAGTTAATTAAAGTTGTGCATTTGTTTTTTTTTTTTTTTATACTACAATTTCAAGCTGTTATAAAACCAGACCAATATTCAAAATTCATGATAATCGGCAATATTTATAGATAACTATCGGTTTTAGATATACATTGTGTATTGTAGCGTTAGATAAGACTGAAATCAGGGAAGGGGCCGGACTTGAAAGGTAAGCATACCGATTCCCAGCACACGGTGTTTTACGTCAGAAATTAGTCAATTTCTGCACATATTAAATCGCATAATCGTAAATATGGCGGTTCATTATCTAACGCCGATTAACTGTAGACCATCCCTCGTTTTCTGCGGGTGGTGGTTCTCTTCGCTCTTCGCGACGTGGAGGCGGTCTCTCTTCTTTACGATCGCGGTCTTCTCGTCTGTAGAAAAATAGTCATTAAATAACGTTTTTTTTTTTATCAATCTCACGTTCAAGAACCGTTCATAACTTTGAAATAAAATCTTTAAAACGATATTCGGACTAAGCAGGCGATAACTCGATTGAATATTTCACAGTTTCTTATCGGGGAAATTATCAACTTCCGATTAAAAAAAAAAAAACGTAGACTCGAATTTCTTTTACCTCTCGTCTCTCTTCGGAGCGTCTCTCGGTGAATCGCGTGACGCAGCATCTCGGCGCCATTCAAGATTGCTGGTGGGTCTTGGTGGTCCATCGCGTCGGAATCTATCTTTGTCGCCACGTTCTTCGCGCGAGCGTGGTCCAATATCAGAACGAGGCGGTGGCTGTTCGCGCGGAGCATCGCGCCAAGAGCTTCCACCGCCCTGCTCAAAATAATATCCGGTATAAGAAAGAGGGAAAGTTCAAAGGAAAATATTGAACATTTTGTAGAAACACACAACAGAAGTCTCATCTGTTAATTAATTAATTAATTAATTAATTAATTATTCAATCAGATGCATACCACGCCGCGATCGCGATCTTCCCTTCTATCGTATCCGCCTCTTCCACCTCCTCCTTCTCGTCTCTCAAATCTTTCTCCGCGATCTCTGTCGCGATCGTCTGTCCGCCTTTTCCATCTGTCCCCGTCATCCCGGTCCCTGTTATCTTCTCTGTCCCTTGGAGCTTCTCTCCTCTTCCATCTTTCCCCATCTTCTGGTTCCTTTCGCTTCCACCTGTACGGTAATTCAAGATTAAAAATATCGTAGATGTTGTTTATTAATTCCTGAGTTTCTATCTCAAAAATATTATTTTTATTAAATATTAATATTATTTTAATTACCTCTCTCCATCCTCGGAATCTTTAGCTGGTGGTGGTTCGCGGCGTTTAAATCTGTCCTCTTCATCCCGATTCTCGCGTCTTTCGGGCTCGCGCCGTTTCCATACGCCCTCGTGTTCTTCCTCACGACGATTTTCCGGCTCTCTACGTTTCCAGCGCTCAGGTTCCTCGCGATTTCCTTCCTCCCTGGAAGCTAGCGCGTCTCCTCTACGCCACGAGCTATCCCCAGCTAGAAAGCAGTGAAGATAACATTTTAGATTTGAATTTAAACAGTTTTTCTTCTCCTCTAAACCTCAAGATACTCACTAGGACGTGGCGGTCCTTCAGACCGACCGATTTCTCTCGAATCACGATCTCTGAGTCCATCCTTAATGTCACGATCGCGTGGCCCATCCCTATCTACACCGCGTCTCCAAGTGTCTGTAGACTTGGCTCTATCCTCTTCTTGTTTCCTTTCAATTTCCAATTCTCTAGCCTTTCGTATCTCAGCCTGTTTCTCCAATTTAGCCATTCGTTCGCTTTCCCTAGCTGCTTCTTCCTCATGCAATATTCTCTCCTCTTCTTCGCGCAGTAGTCTTTCTTCTTCCATACGTTTTCGCTCCTCTTCTTCCTTGGCACGTTGTTCTTCCAGCCGCTTTCTTTCCGCAGCTTCAGCGCGCTCCCTCTCCCATTTAGCCCTGCGTTCTTCCTTGCGTTCAATCTTACGCTCCAACAGCCGCTTAGCCTTTTCTTCGCGTATCATTGCCTCATAGTCCTCAAGTTTTTCCACATAAATGCTCCTTCTTTCCGCAAGTATTTTATCAAGGAAGGTATCATGGTCCTCCTTCATCCTGGCCATACGTTCTCGCGTAGCAACTGCCTGCTGTCTTTCCTCAATCGCTGCTGCAATGCGCTCAGTTTCTTGCTGCTCCCACTCCTTTTTAGCCAGTTCGTTCTTCTCCTCTACCGCTTTTTCCAGCAGTGGTATCTCCTCGATACGTTTAGCCCGCTCTAAGTAGTCGACCTTCTTTTCCTGAGACTTTAACTTCTGCTGCATTTCTCTGCGTTCTTTTTGCAGCTCTTCTGCCTCCCGGGCAGCAATGTGTTCCGCATCTAATTTCTCGTCATCTACGAGTCTCTTAAGGACCTTCTGTCCGTGACTGGTCTGAGATATCTGCTGCATCTTTTCCTTCAAGTGGCGGTCTTTGATCTGTTGAATTTCGTTCTGTTGTCGTTTTCGTTCTCTCTCCTCTCTCTCAAGTTCAAGACGTTTTTGTTCTGCAAGCATTTGCTGACGCTGCAATTCCTCTTGTCTCCTCATCTCCTCCTCCTCTCTTACGGTGTTTATGTGTTCTATGTACTCCTTTCTCTCCTCAATGATCTTGTGTCTTCCCAGGATTCTCTGATGCTCCTTGACCTTAGTCTCGTGATAATGAGCGACTAGCGTAGCCCTAAGTTTCTCTCTCTCAAGTTTCTTCTTGTTGGGATTTATCACTGCCACAGCGCGGTGCAAAACTGTAGCCATGTTAACAAGCTGGCATCTAATCTGCTCCGAAGGCATTGGTTGTAGCACTGGTCCGTCGGGATGATCCTCTCTCTGTGCTTCGGACAAATCGACGCCAAAATGTATGCATTTTTTGCCGTGGTCAATTCTGACCTGCATATCATTATACCTGACGCAATCGACTAGGAGTCTTTCGAGGTGAAAGTCGGTAGTGAATTTGGCAAGCTCAAGTAAACGAGCAAACTGAATAGTCTGATAGACCTGAGATATCTGGCGTACAAGACGAACAAGCGTTACGTCTTGTAACGCGGGTACGTATTGAGCCAAAGGGCTGTTTTCATCAACCTGAAGACTTTGTATCACCGTTTGAACTCTGGTGCATAGTTCTAACGGGTGGAATTCGACCTCTAACCAAGAGTAGAGATCCTGGAGATGAGGAGAGGCCAGATTGACTACATTCAAACGAACGATGTCCTTCAGAAGTGAAACTCTAGTCGGAGGCTGAGTAAGACCGAGGAGAACGGCGAGCCGTTGAGCCTTTTCTAGCGGGCTTTTATCTGTCTCTATAAAGCGATCGAATTCAGGATGCGCTGATGGAAGAGGAATCGATAAAGTAGCCAGCAGGACTCTGTTAGCCATTCGTTGCTGCTCCTCTAAAGACATGTTCTTTTTCATCTCTCTGGAGAGTTGGAGGAGTTTGAAGAGAGCTGCAGCGTGAAAGAGGTAGTTTCCAGCCTTCCAGAATACCATAGCTAACTTCTGGTAGTAATTAGCCATAGTTTTTGGCACGGGAGGTTTCTTGGAGAGGTTCATTAGCCCGTGGATATCTTCAATAGCTTTGTACGCCTCCTGCCAAAGCTCCATCTGTATAGCAGAGTCGAGCTGATTTAGACGAGTCTCTAAATTGAGCTGCTGAGTTTCTGCCTTATTGATAGAGACATTGGAAACGAGAGGCGGGAGCTTGCAGATCTCCTCTAAATGTTTACGCAGCTTTTCGCACAGTTTGCGGAACTCCGTCTTGCGGTTGTACTCTAGACAGAACTGAAAAGCCATCCTGGCAATATCGTGGTAGAGAGTTTCGACATGGGCATTTGTTCTCAGTAATTCTAGACACTGGCAGTAAGATTCCCATAGAAATTTAACCCACGGTGTTAAGATCGTTCGGTCGCTTCTGTCTTGGGCATCTTCCCCGCTTACCGCAGATAGCAAAATACTTTCTGGGGTTGCTAGATTGTCTAGATCATCTATATCGATCACAGCTTGTTGACTCTGCTTTCTAGCCGCCTCAGTCTTCTCCTCGGCCATACGCAAGTAACCACGTATCACATTTTCCAAACTCCCAACGTTCACCGATTGGAACATGTTCCGGTATTGGAATAAGCCCTCTTTTGCTATGTGGGACTTTTTCAATTCCACACAGAGGTCCAAATACTTGAACATTATCGGTTCCAATACCGACTCCGACCAACTGTACGTCCATTTTTTATTACGGAATACTTCTTGAAGCGTGTCTAAAGCCCGCGCAGGTTTTCCCACCTCGATGAACTCTAGATTGTTAAGAAAAAAGAAACAAATACCGGGTCAGGGCTTAGGGGTTCTTATTATCAGCTGGGATTTACCTTAAAAGTAGTAATTTATTTCTGTTATACAAACTAAGAGAATTAAGAAAGACAAAATTAGAAAATGATTTTGAAGATAAATTCAACGCTAAATAATCGGCACAGTGTTGCAGAGTGTACATTCTATATCCAAAACTGTATTGCGGAAAAATAAAGTTGAGGTAATGAAACGATCGGCACAGATGTGTGTCTGTGGTAAACTAAATAAAAATTCGTGAAATCGTCTAAAATAAGTAAAATTACGAATGCCATTTACTCTCTATTTTTCGATTGGTAGTTTGAATAAATTTTTCCTCAGTTCAGTAGAAAAGAAATTCTATTCTAAACATTTCGATATTCGTATCATAATTTTCTGAGCACCCATCTTCGATGTAGGTCGTACCACAGGCAGAGTCGCGATGATTTTCGTTAATCCATGATTGTAAAGTACGTGTTTCCGAGAGCTCGAAAATTGATCTACGAACCCTAATCTTTACTCAAAATTTCTGTAAAACTACCGTGTTGGAGGTTAGCGGAAAAAATGTAAATTATTTTTTGATTATCTTCACGATATCGTTAATCGAACGTGGCTGTAATATTCATAACGGGAGTGACGTAACGATTAATGTATGAATGTGAGAATTTATTTTTGATGTGATTTTCTTGATAGTTTTTTGTTTAAGTGACAGCTGTCACAATCCGGCGATAAAAGCTATAGGGAGTGTAATTTAAATCAAGAAATTATAACGCGAGATCAAAGCTATAAAGATAATATAGGGAACCACAAAGCTGAGGGTTGAAATAAGGGAAATTTACGCCCAAGCAAAGGCATGATCGAAGGCCCTTTGCTCTGCCATATTGAAAAGTGCGCTTGAAGGTGTTCGCCCTGAGCAAGTCGACTTACCGTTGGCTCTTTTAAGAGCATTTTCGGGTCTCTGCCCGTATCTCGCCATCCTTATAGTTGTGGATTATCACTGGATTAACATGAGACGTGAATCTGAATCTTCAGAACTCGTAACAACCCGGCTACTTGAACTTTTTAATAGCCGCGAGTTGTTCCACTGCGGACATGAAACCGCGTGTTCTGGATAAAAGACTGAACTCAAAATCACTCTCGTAGATATCAAAACCAGCATACAAATCGATGGGGGATTCTATAAAATAAATTCAATATTTACTGTCAGAGAATCAATGATAAATTTAACCTATATCACCTCTATTGTACTAAATGAATATTATTTAGTTATGACAACACCATAACGACTCGCATAGTATATCCCTAAACAAAGATGGCGGCGTCGATGGATCTGCTATCTTGTAGCATAATCGGTAATATCACCTTATTATTTCGCCTGTATTTATCGAAAATCTATGTTAAAATGATCCCCAATAATTCCCACGTATTTTAAGCATCGATTTATCCCTCGCTTATAACCTAAAACTACAATATTCTCAATCTAAAACTCGGTCTGCTTGGCTTCGGCGTTCGGTGGCTTACTTTCGATTGGTTAACCTCAAGTCCACGAATTTCCTGCCCGTAAATTTAAATGAAATGAAATAAGAGAACCCTTGAAGTTTAGAAAATGAACAGAATTACACTAAAAATCACTTGTTCCATGATAATTACAGAAAAAGATTGCAACGGTGATGTTCTATGGACATGGAACTACCCTAGTGTAACGGAACCTCAAAAATCTTTGGTATTGAAAAAATTCTCATTACAATCTGAACACAACGATATTCTACCTTTCGTTTACGCAAGACACGCCACAAACTCCTGGTTCTATATTCAATGCACCGAAATCTCAGACTCGGATAATTTGCCGAGAGTAAGTTTCTCATTCGTGTAATTAATTTTAAAAAAAACAACTTAAAAACCTGCCTAATTAACGATTATGAAGAAAATATCTTATCGATTATGAATAAAATATCCCTTCGACTAGTGAGAAAACTTTCATAGAAAATGAAAATTTTATTTATTCATTTATTTATATCCAGGTAAAGCAGCTGGCGCTCGTTTTATTTGCCAAAGATTTCAACCCTCAGAAATACGAGGCGCTGTCCAGAATTTTGAGTAAAACTTACTGCGGGACTGGAAGCCCGACAGATTTGCTCCATCTTTATCTATCAGTTTTCACAAAAGGCTCTTGTATAACGCAAGACAATGGGATGTTCGTTTGCGACGAATATAATGGGCGCAGAGCTTTAAACAGTAACAGCAACGTCAGAGGATTGATAAAAGCCTTTGAATTAAAGACTATTCTTATATACACAGCGATATTGCTTAAAAAAAGGATAATCGTCTATCATCACAGCCTAGAACATCTTCTTAAATGGATAAGAACGTTCCCTGCTCTGATGAAACACAGAAATGTTACCGAACATCTTTTCCCATGGGTAGACCTCATCAGAGACGAGGTTCTCGAGCTAAAGGTCATTTGCTGAAACCCTAATCTATTATTTTATGATAAATTTACCCAATCTTATTCCCTAATTGATTTTAATTTACGAAAAGGAGGCTAACTTAATTTACAACGTTTTAACTCTGTTTCCTTGTCACATTCTACTAGGGTCATTCTTCCTACATAGCTGGATGCAGGGATAGTCTGGTTGCTTCGAGATCAGAGCTCTATGATCTACTCGTAAATTTGCCTGCTAGAGAGATCACTGTTGCGCCGCACGCCAAAGGTAGTATTTAATGTTGGTGAATTACTGGTGATTTCAACTAATCGTTTGATTAATCGTGAATCTTGTGATTTATATCTTCAGAGAGTCTTACAATGACGAAAACGCACAAAGAAATAGCTCTGTTCATGGTGCAGTTGGGGGATAATCAGTCCTACAACGAGGCTCAAATAATATCTGAGATATCTGACAAAACTCAAGATCTTTTGAACCAGTTAAAGTCTTTGGCAACGGTCACAACACCAGAGGGTAGAAAAATGGTATCCATTGAGACGTTTAAAGAGAAGAACTTGGCCCCTGCCGTCGAGAATTTTCTCATCAATTTAGCAATTGCTGAAAATTTGATTATGCTGTGATTGCGTGGACTGGAGAATGTTTTTACCTATTTCTTTGCCGCCTGACACTCTCCTATGAATCCCGTTTCCCACTTTTAATATATAAGGTAAGCGGCTGTGTTATAATATGATTCAATCATTGATTTATGAAGAATACTAAGTATATGTTGTATTAAAGTGGTTCTGCACAAGGCAGAAAGGGAATGTGAATGTTAATTTAATTGTATGATACGATATAAATATCGAGAAGTGCATTTATAGCACTAGTCTATATCATACAGAGATATAGGTATTAATTATGGTCATTTTCTATACAAAGTTATATCTCTACACATTTTATTTTATTAATGTATATCAGATTTCGCAAACTATTTATAAACTACCTACAGATTATAATAATATGTGAATAAAACTATACGCTACTATATTATTATATCATAAATAATTATGGATGATTATGGGACTCAAACTTCTTTTCTCTCCGTTGCGGCAAAAAGATAATATCTTCTCAAGCTTTTAATTATTAACAGGTATCTATTTCAAATAAACTAATCGAATATTTATAGCTGCATTGCATCACAGTTATTGCATACGTTTCATCATATGTATAATAGAACATATTTTCACATTTACAAACTGCCTCAGATAATCAATTAACAACAAGTAAGGACTTGGCAATATTTTTCAAGGCGTTAAAAACGGATTTCTTCATTCTAGGGCTACAAATTTGACGCGATTCGTCGCTCGGGCGAAATTTTACGACTTTTTTTGCAAATGAAATTTACATGGTGACCTCCTCGTCGCTTATAACAAATATTTACACTTCTATACAGATCTTTTATAATACTGACCAGTCTAACTATTTTCATATCAACCTATGACCAATTATAGAGGTCTATTGCTAAACGTTTTTCCACGAGCAGACAGCCCTTTGATCGTCAGGAGCCTTTGCAAATGGCCTGGAGCCATCCGGTGCAACATACTTATTTACTTGGTAGTCTAGCAGGACTTCGTAGCCATAAATATCAGTCCCCAATTGCTGTAATCATGATTAAAAGCGTTAGTTTTACCTCTAAGTCCTCAAAAATATTGTAATTTTCTCTCCAAACTCAAGCATTTTGGATTTCTGTAGGTGGATAAAATTACCTGTGTCAAAGGGCTGGTGTTAGTCGTGAAAATCCCAGCGTAACCATTCTGTCTAGCTACTTTAAGGGTGTGTTCCTCCATTTCCCTCATTAGAATAACATTCTCAGCTGAGTTGAGACTGCTGTTCGTTCCCATCATGAAACTGTGCAAAATCTGTCCCTTGCCTTTCGGTAGCTGTCCTTCTCTTATCGGTCCTTCAAGATACTCTAAAAACTCAAAGATTATCGTCAGCTTTGAGTTTATTTCAACCTCAGGTTCGTCTCTTGCGTCAAAACTCAACGCCACACTCAGGGACTCCCCGGATTGAGATTTGACCACAAAACTCAGTCGTTTTTCTAGCAGGGGTTCCCATAGCTTATTCATAAGGTCTGTGTAATCTTCTCTCGTAATATCAGGCATTAACCATTTTTCCAAGTCTGCTTTTGAGTAGAAACTTTCTGTAATCATCCTGAAATTGATATTTTAGATAAACAAAAGTTACTCTCTCTCTCCTCTGCAAGTTTCTACGAAATCTAAACTCACTCTATGACGTCTTCTTTGTGTGAATCATTCAACTCTTCGATGACGTATAGTTCTCCATCAGCAGACTCGTCCGTGTCAGAATCAGTCTCAACTTTCATCCTTTCCAGTATATCCCCCATGTTTTTAGCGCTTATAAAGTCTGTTATTCCAATCTGATAGCCTTGGTCTCGAAGTCTGGTCACCGTATAGATTGAATTCAGAGAGTTACCTCCTAGCTCGTAAAAATTAGCGTCAATAGAAACCACAGCTCGAGCACTTCGTCCAACGACTGATGCTACGGTCGGGAACAGAACTCTGGCTGCAGTAAGTAGTGACAAGGGAACCCTTTCGTAGTCACAATTGATGGTAAATTCTTCTTCTATAAAAGAGAAGAATATAATAAAAAAACCGAAGATAGAAGCGGATTGTAGAAAGCAGAATTTAGTCTCTGTCTCACCTGCGCTTGACGCCTCGTATTGCTTCAACAATGTCTGTCTATCAGTCTTTCCGTTCACCAGTAGAGGTATAACATCGATTACCATCACCTGAGGAATCATGTAAGGTGGGAGTACGGTCTGTAAGTAGGATTCTATCTGAAGTCCTGAGATCTGGGTGTTTTCTTTTGGCGTTACGAATGAAATGAGTGCCTGAAAACGGGTTGAGTCATTATTGAATACACGAGATAATGATAGGATCAGATATTCTCGTATTTTCGAATTTATTACAGGTATAATATTGTGTATACTTCTTCATCCAATCTAGTATCTTCCTTCCTTCGCTTTTCCCTGTTTTTGCCTCTTTCTAAAAATTTTATTTACCTGCGATAATTCTCCGGGCTTGTAACAAAGAACTACTGCTTTGTCGACTGCGGGAGAAGCTGCAACAGCTCGTTCTACTTCTGCGAGATCCACTCTGTGTCCTCTGATCTTAATTTGCGCATCTGTTCTACCCTCGTATATCACGATCCCTTTTACTATTCTAGCATAGTCACCAGTGCGATAGATTCTCGAGTATTCTGTAAAAAAATAAATAATTGTAGATTGTTACCAGCTTCCAGTTAACTATCATATGCAAGTGTCAATTGATTGTTAACAGACTATGGATAATTATATACTATTCACTCTAGCTAGTCTGATCTAACGGCGTTTGACCAAGGCTACCAATTATATCTCCCATATATTTATTGCTCGATAATATAGATGCATGGGTATAGGATAGAATATCAATATTAGTTGTATACATTTCTGTATGATCAACAAAAACCATAATTACAGTTCGAAAATTTGCAACAGCGTCATACATAAATTAAAATTCCAACTTAATTGAAAGTACTCATTATGTGAAGTTGATGATGAATTATTAACATCATCTTGCGTTACCTACTGATGTCATATCCCAAGCTGTTGCCTAACAATTCAATTTGTCCTTCAAGACTAATTACCTGGATCAACAGCGTGAGGATTGTCCAGGAAACGGTGAGGGTCTCTTCCTCGTATGTAACCAGCAGCCAAATTTCTTCCTGAACAAACCAACTCCCCTACTTCACCTTGAGGAACCAAACGCATCTCCTTGTCGACTAGGTAAATAATTGTGTTGTCTAACGGCTTTCCTGTGGAAATGATTAACAGATTTGTTACCGCTTATCTATTTTTTTCTTCACCTTATTCCATGCAATCAATTGTAAGCTTAGTTTTTTACCTATCGGAACTTTGTCCAAACCCTGAAGCTGCTTTGGATGATTCACGAGGTGGTATGTTACGTCCCCCATCACCTCAGTGCTGCCGTAAAAATTGGCCAAGGTGTGTTTGCCCGTTGAAAATCTATTAAGGAATTGTTCTGCCAAAGAAACTACTAACGTCTCACCAGAGCAGACCCAGAGCTTTAAATTTTGCAGGAGGTTTGCATCCCCTTGCATATCCAGATACATCAATAAAGTTCGAAGCAGAGATGGAACTAGGACAAGACGCTCGATCTGCGAAAGAGGTAAAATATTATGAAGAACAACAGGATGAAAGTAGAGATATTGCGAGGCAATCAATCAAATTGTAGCAGTGAGAATCTCGTTTTAGAAATTCATATTCACCTTGTGGTCTTCTAGAAGATTAATGAACCGCTGTGGGTCCTTGGTTACGTGTTTTGGAACAACTACTATACTTCTTCCTTGAAGTAAAGGTCCCCAAATTTCTGGGACACTGTCTACAAAGGTCAAGGCCGTCTTGAATACGCAACGTTCTTCTGTATCTGAATAAGGCAAAGTGCCCCACTGCCAGCGGAGACGATTCATCAACGTTTCATGGGGCAGTCTAACACCTAAAACGAAATTCCAAAGGGTTAATATTCTTTTTCGAATTTATCCCGTCGGAGATTATAAGTCAAGGGACCAATAGATCAAAAATAAATTATCAATAACTTCAACGTCATTAAATACTCGCCTTTTGGAACCCCTGTGCTACCCGAAGTATACAATACAAGGGCCAGTTCAGAGCAGATCTCAAGATTTAAAGGCTCTATTGATTCGTTGCTTGCCTCTTCAAGGAGTTCTTCGTAGGTAATGGCACTTGTGCCAGAGTAGATTGTCATGTCCGCTAAAACGATTAGAATTTCATTTATTGGAGGATTAATTTTTCTGTACAGGACAGAATATGATAGAAAAATTAACGAAAACTCAGGCTTTTGACCGATTTCACTGTACTTCAAGGAAACAATTACCTTAATTTGCGTAAAGTAATCTCTGAGCTCGTTTGTTAAACTTATTTAAGAAACATGTAACAAAGAAAATTGAGATAATAGAATAGAGTCTATTCCACGCCTTGGAATGAGTCTGAATAATTGTTAGAATTAAAAAAGAGTAAAACTAATTGATTCATTACATTTTTCAGACGTTTCTGTAAACCTGGGACTCATCTATATTCAGTTAAACTTGAAGACTGTATAATTAAACGTTTACTGAGGGGTCAACTGTAGCAGCAAGCTTGATTGACGTGCACATTCACGTACTCAAGGAATGCAGACTCTCCATACTTGGAGTAGAAGAAAAACAATGAAAAAGAAGGACAATTTTCTATAGAGGTACAAAATCTAGAATCGTTAATTGGCCATTCATCTTAGTTCTTGCTTGCTTTGAGTTATAAATTGCCATCTCTTTTTTTTACAAATCTCTGATTGATTCATGATGGATACCTACCCAATGTATAAAGCTTTCCATTTTCATACAATGCTGCACCATGCCACGATACAATTCATATACACGGCTTCATTCATGTATAACAAGAGGTATCAATTATAGTAATTAAATGCAATTAGAATAATACATGAACCCAATTACCCAGCGGTATAATATTGAAATTATTATTATACGGGTATGCAATACTGTACACTGCATGGCGAGCAAGGCTGGCAAGCTTGAATTGTTCATTGTGAAACTAGGAAATGGACATTTAATTTACTTTGCGTAACTGTTCAGTTTACTTAGTAGAAAAACCTATCTCACAGACTCTGAATGTCGTTTTTCAAGCGGATCAGGGCCAAGGTCCTCCTTTATTTTTTTTTTATTTTTTTTTCTCTCCTTTTTTTAAATGTATAGGCATTAAATTTTCTAGGACAAATCGTTGCTACAAAGAAGTAGCTGATTTCTTCACACCTATTTTAACTATATCATAAATCAAGCTTCTCGTCTTTCTCTTCTATTTAGTTTTCTAACTACAACACGGCCACGAAAATACAATGAAAAAATCATTTCATTCATTACAGATTTTCTCACCTCCTTCTTCTGCGACAACAAGAAGCGGCTCAGCTTCTTCAAGGATATGCTTAACTCTGGGAATTGGAAAGCCTGGATCTAATGGAAGATACGCCATCCCAGCCTTCAATGTTGCTAATAATATCGTTGGAAGATGGTCTGTTGGGTGCATTGAGATTGCTATTAAATCATCGAGACCTTCTGATCGCCTACAGCGTTTTGAAAGGACTCTAGACAGCTGATTAGTAGTGGCCTCCAGTTGACGGTAAGTCAAACATCTTTCCTTGGCAAACTTGTCTGCAATGAGATTGACAAAAATAATAATGATACGTTTTTGATCCTCCTTGTTATGTTCCTTTTTGTTTTTTTTTTCTATGTACCTCTTCACTTAATCATTCATTTATTTACTCACCTTCGTATATGATTGCTGTGTGATTTGGGTGGTTGGCGGCTACTTGAGAAAATATCTTGTGAATGTAAACCTCCTCGTTGTTTCTTGGAATGTTTTCTCCCCTTAGTTGAGATTGCTGTTTCAGTGAGCCCATCTAAATTAATGAATTGATTAATCGATTATTTTTTAGATCATATTTAGACTATACTAAAAAAATTTCAAGATTTGACTGAGAGACTTCATATAGGTGTTTCGAAATTCGATTTCTCTTGCTTTTTTTTCAAGTTTATTTACATAGTATTTAAATTAAAATCGCTCTTTTTGCGCTGAATTCTTATAAATTAATTTGCAAAAAAAAAAAAAAATGACTCGAAAATGAGGTTCTAGTTTAATAAAATCAAATTTCTGGTTCTCTCACTGAATGCATATAATTTTTTTTTCTTTTTCCATGTATCTACATACTATTTGTACGATTGAGTATAATATATTCGTCGGATAATCGATTGCTTGACACGCTTCCCTCAAGATAAATAAAATTAAAAAAATCAACATAATTTCATTTAAACATCTGGGCTTTCGACAGTCTGTGGATACATGTATAATAATCTCAAGGGTAACAACTACTGTAAGTTAACGAGTCCCACGAAAACGTGACAAGGTGAAATAAACGCGGCTACCGAATCCAGCTACTCAATTTGAATCATACTTCAATACTGCAATTGACTGACTCAACCGATTGATTGATTGATTGATTGATTGATTGATAGATTGATAATTGAATGCAATAACTTAATCGATTTAGAGGTGGTTGGCTCGTATGTATTACTGCCGCGAATCATTCATGAATCAACGCGTATAATTATAAAGGATACCAAAGTCCGCAAAACTTTATTACATCTATCGCGATTTAATTCATTTAATACATTACGATATCATATTATTTCGATATTATTATTTCTGAAACGATATATATATTATATATGTTAGGGTGCTCCGAAAAAAAAAGTTTTTTGGCTATCATCTCAAAAGTTTCTAGTATGTATAAAAAAAATTCTCCCACAAGGACAGCTCGATATTTTGATTCTACGTGACGCGCAACGGTTTTCCGTTTTCCCATATAAATAACACGTAAGAAAATTTTTTTTTTGTATTTCTCAAATAGAACTACTAAAAAATTTTTTTTTACAATTTTGATGGACATGTTCTTGCAGGAAATTAAATTGTCTACAAAAAAGCTCTGATATGATTTCCTCGTAAACCTAACGGGTAAAACGTTATCAGACTTTGAATACTCGCAACTAAGTGGATATAGGTTGAATTTTTTTTATTTTCAAAAAGAAATTTGATTGCAATATGAGCTAGTATTGAGACTTATAGGTCTCTTTTCAACCACTGAGTAAATATTCGCAGTGTAAAAACAATATAAATCATACAGTAACATCCAGTGAAATACAAAATGCGTTCTAAAATCATATACGGTTAGATTTAACTTGGTTGCGGGTATTCAAAGTCTGATAACGTTTTACCCGTTAGGTTTACGAGAAAATCATATCAGAGCTTTTTTGTAGATAATTCAATTTCCTACAAGAACAGGTCCATCAAAATTGTGAAGAAAAATTTTTCAGTAGTTTTATTTGAGAAATACAAAAAAAAAATTTTCTTATGTGTTATTTATATGTGAAAACGGAAAACCGTTGCGCGTCACGTAGAATCAAAATATCGAGCTGTCCTTGTGGGAGAATTTTTTTTATACCTACTAGAAACTTTTGAGATGATAGCACTTGAAAAAAAAACAAAAAATGTTTTCTTTTGGAACACCCTAATATATATATATATATATATATATATATATATATACCTATATGCATCCGCATAAAATTATTAAAATTGTTTTATGGGCTGTTTCTTTCTTTTTCAAATTTATAACTTGTTTTTCGACGGGAATTAACTAATCGACAATCGACAAAGAACTTCATCTATATTAATATTATTTATTCAAATACATGGCTTGAGTGACGTTGTGCAAATAATCAATAACAAATAATTACCCAATTTTCAAGATCGTATCGATATTCTAATTAACACACCGTATTTTAATTAATCCGCAATAGTTTCGTTTCCGGTCATAAAATTAACTCTAATTATAATTATAATTGACTTATAGTTTTACTTCGTTAATTAATCGAATTATGAAATTTCATGGACACGTATATACTATCCCAAAAATTCTTTTCCTAATTAATCGTTACGCTGAATCTAATCATCAGATCCGAAAAGGGGGCTCGTGGTTCAAAATACGATTTGTTTTTTTTTCTGTTACCTTTTTTCAAAATTCTCTCACCAGTTTTATTCTCTGGTTTACCCAAACCGACGAAATCTAGCTAACACAAATCAAATTGGATGGCATTTTTTTTTGCTTTTTTTTCGATTTTTTTCGCCGGTCGCTAAATAGTAAATATCGATGGCTTGCGAGCAGGTACGTAGTTCTCACATCGAATAAATCATAAGTATTAGACATTATCGCGGTATAATATTTGTACATCTTGCAACATCGGTTGTTTATAATGATAAAATTGTGAAACTGAAATACGAAAGTTTGCAGTGTCCTTGTCTACACACACGTTCCCGCCACGAACCCATACCGATTGTTCTATCCTTATTATTCAGTTTCGTTCACTAAACCATAAGCGATACTATACTACTATACACGTATATACCTGTATACCAGGAAATTAGACAACCTTCAAAATTTCCTGTAAAAATTCTTACTTTGGCAATAATAATTCGACTCGAATCACGGAATAGAATGGAGATACGTTATTTCCATACGATTATACTGATCCTTGAAAATTTTGACAACTCGTGTACCTTGTCGATTTATCGGCGGGTTATTTTCGATTTCCGCGGTTTCATCTGTATAGTGTGAAGAAAAAAATTAATTAATCTCCAAGCCCAGGGTGCTTATTCGCTAACTTTTGCATTATGCGTAACTGCAAGAATAACTGCTGTCTGATTGGAAGCAGCCAATAGATTGACTATTTCTCATGGAGTAGAATAACTGTAAAATAACTCTAATTGTATTTTTATCGTATTCTCTAACGTTTTCTATAACGCTGTTGTTACAGGCAACCAATAATAATTCAAATTAGATAGTGGCGCATCACCGAAGAACGAATAATATTATATGATCGGATTCCTACGGGGCTTGGAGCTTCGTGCATGTATATGCACGAGGCTTGGCTTTTCGTGCATATATATATGTATATATATATTTATATATATATATATATATTGTTATATCTCGCAAGTTTATAATTTTTTCATGTCGTCATTGGAATTTTTTTTTTTTCTGATCGGTCATAACTTTTTCAAATCTCAATTAAAAATGGAAGATTGTAACAAGAATCACATTATTTTCATGATTTCGCAATCTATTTAGATCGAGAAACAGAAAGAAAGGAGAAACTCCAATTCTGGCATGAAAAAACTAACAACTTGCGAAAAAAATAGTGAATATTGTGAGCTTAAAAATCATATTTGAAATCATAATGAATTGAGCCATAAAATTAACGTTATGAAATGTCCGAACTTCAATTGTCTTCGCCATTATTCTAACAGGCGATATTTCGACGTTATCGTACATATAACGAAAAAGTTAGCGATAAGCCCCCAGAACTGTGAGAAAAAAATTGAAGAAGAAAAAAAGTACTTGAATAAGAAACAATACGTCTAACGCAGTGAAAAATCTTATTTTCCATTATACCGGTAATTTAGAATAAATGCTAAATATGTATAACACAGCTTAATTGACTAGTCATCTGCCGGTGTCGCAAAAAACTAAATCATGAAAAAAATAAAAAACAGTAAAACTTAACACGCGTTCTAACATCAAGTTCCGGTCATTAGTCGCGTGTATCATAAAATCGACGGGAAGAAACATTAATTAATACATCGTCAATTTTATTCGAATTAATTTATACCGTATCAAGATCGAATTTGAATTTCAAATATCTTGCTCCTGTACATTATATGGGTGAATAACACCCTAGTTAAATTTAAAAAAAAGAAGAAATTATACACCTGTATGTTAGGTAGTAAATAATTATATAAACTATACATATAATATGCATTCATTAATTTATTTCCGATATTTATATAATCAATTTGTAATAAAAAATAAGAATTATTAACGTTAGCCCTTACCCCACTACGGGCTACGGCAATATTCGCTGGTACTGCACTGGGTTCGCGAAAGTTGCAGTGCGAACTTTTACTCGGTGTCCTTGATAGAGCATATATACCTATATGCCGCGATAGCTGCGGGAGTGCAACGCGATATACGCGCGAAAGCAAAGTGCAACGAACTAACTACCGCTGATTCTTTAATATACCTATATATTTACATCTACGTACGTATACATACGTACATACATATATAAGTATGAACATATAATGAGGTATAACTGTCCGAGATGCATCACGGTGCGGTTATACCGTGAGTGTGTGTGCATTTCCTCACATGCATATTATATATACCTATCCGTTCTCCTCGACGTTATCTACCCACATTTATAAACGGATATATATATATCCGTATATATGTGTATATATACATATATATAGGTATATTAATTTTATATTTTATTATACTACATTATATATGTATGCATAATTGCAACCGTAGTGGGGATTTCAATGCCTATATTCTGGGAGCGTTGATCGATCAGCATTTAATATGTTATTATTAATAATAATATATTGCATGAATATTATGGTATATATATATATATATATATATATATATATATATATATATATATATATATATATATATAATAATTAATAATGAATTGTATGTATGGATAAATATATTCAATGGTTCAGTTTCATTTAATTTCATTTCAGTCGCGTATTATACAAAGCGAAACTTATAGAGCGCTGCAGTTGTACTCGGTCTTGATTTTATATCCTCAGTCTGCCCTCGAACGGTTGCGAATTATTTGCGTCCTTCGTGAATAATCGCGAATCCGGTATGAGAAAAAATAAAGAGAAAAAATTGAAATAAAAGAAAAAAAACTGCTTGTACCATACGATCGGTTATTAAAAACAAATTTTCTTATTCCAATCAAATCACGGATCTCTTATAATTTTTATTTCTATATTTTTCATATCTTTTACTCTTCTTTTTCTTCTCTCTGTCTATCTCTCTCTCTCTCTCTCTCTCTCTCTCTCTCTCTCTCTCTCTCTCTCTCTCTCTCTCTCTCTCTCTCTCTCTATTTAATTGCAGTTTCGTAGCTGTAGAGACGTATACAACATTTTTTTCAAGATCAAATAATCGTTTAGTCAAGTAATAAAATATAATTTTTCATTCTATATAAACATACCTCGAAATTGTTATCTCCGTTGTTAGTTGATAATAAGTTTTTATTTGTTTTCTTTCTTTTTGTTTTTCGATAGATCGACAACAGTAATGAAAACAAATATATTCACTATGCACATAAATTTTTCACAGACACAGTTATATATATATATACATATGTGTATATATGTATATGTTAAGCAAAAAAATTGAAAATTATACTCCCGCACTTATCCACAATCGTTACCAGGCCAGTTGAAATAATTTCTTAACTCGGGGACAGAGACGAAACGAAGAAATGAAAAAGCAAAAACGAGAATAAAGAAGAGAACGAAAAAAAGTTTCTTCAAATTTTGACAAACTTTTTAATCATTACTTTCAATCATTAATTTTTTTTTTCCTCTTTCTTTCTCGCTATCGACACACGTTCATCCACGCATCCGTTATTATAATATTAATGTTTGATACCCGAACTTTATTGAGGAAAAAATAAAAATAAGTCAAAAACCACGTTTGAAACTAATACGTCTCAAACTTGTTGGCGGTGGCCTCCGCTAAGGATACTACGGGAGTGTAAGACCGTTTGACGTAGCCTGGCTTTTATACCAAACTGCGACAGGCTTTACACTGACCTATAGCTGTATGGTTGTGACTGTTACCCACTGGTTCCCTGCATTTACCATATTCACCGTCATTCACTCAGGCATCGTCATTCGCTGCATATAGGTGTTATTATACATGGCTAGTTAGTTATATGGGTATGGATAAAGCGGAACCAAAGACAACGATCTATCGCGATACGAATCTCTAATCAAAATGAGAAATCGGATCTAAAAGGTTAAGAAAAATCAATAGTTCATCAATTCTCATTCAATAAGATACCGAAAGTTAAGAAGACCAAGAAAAAGAAAAGATAACTTGATTCGATTAAAAATGAATAGATGCATTTGATTATTAGCAATCAATACTGTCCGATACATAGTGTAAAAACGATAATTAACGATATAATTAGCTTGGCGGACTGTCTTAGTGATACTTTGTCCTTCTGCGATGATTGACAAAAAAATTAGAAAAAAAAATAAGAGTTATCACTTCACAAGATGATCAGACAAGTGCCGATGCGAGATTCAATTAGAAATGAATGGATGCATTTAATTATTAGCAATCAATACTGTCCGATACATATGTGTAAAAATGATAATTAACGATATAATTAGCTTGGCGGACTGTCTAACTGATACCTTGTCCTTCTGCGATGATTGACAAAAAAATTAGAAAAAAAATAAGGGTCATCACTACACAAGATGATCAGACAAGTGCCGAACACGTAGCAATACATGAATATTCCTTGTTATATGTCAAGGAATAACGTAAAGACCAAAAAAAAAGAAGGGAAAGAACGAAAAAAAAAGAAAAAAATTTATACTCGTCGGAAGCGTTTTTATAGTTTATGCATATTTTCGTGTAGAACATCGATTCGTAGTATCAAGATTGCTGTATCTCAGGTGTAAGAACCTTGTTAACAGGATACATTCGTCATGGTTATACATATTCAGGTGATCCTTCATTTGATCATTTTCGAATTTCAATCCTCCCATGGACCAGGACTCCTCCAAATATGTACGAAATTGTATCCAAAAGCCCAGGTCTCTATCTGAATTTTAAAAACCGCCCCAAAGCCTTGAATATATTTGGAGACGTTCTGACCCATGGAAGCATTGGAATTTGAATATGACCGAATTAAGGGCCAATCTATTCAACGTGGACTAATATGGTAACGAAATGCAGTAAGTGGGTTTCGCAAATTCGATATCATTTATCCTATCTCACACGTAGCAGGGAAATTCCTTTCACTCGACATATTATATACGCAATTATTATCAAACGGCTTGGGAAACTCATGCAATTCATATGCTCATACGGTTCGGGGAAACCCGAGGAACATTCTACAATTGCAGCTTGTTACGCGCATGCGATTTACCTCAAACTGTAACGAGAAAGATTCCTAGTCGGACTCATATCCGCAGAGGTATTGATTCGAGATCGAAGTTTCCACTTGCGACACGCACGTTGATCGATGCAATATCGTTTTTTTTTCGTCTCTATCATTCGAAAATTCCATTCATAGTTTTCGGCAATGACATTTCTGATCCTCAGTAATTTATTCAATTTCCGTCATTGATGTCTTACCTATGTTCACTGTACCGACAGGATTGATGCTAATTGGTACATAACGCATGCGATTAGATCTAACTTGAATGTATAATCAATGTTTCAGCAGTTTACCTGTTCAAGTAGAAGGCGAAATTCAATGCATAGAGTAGGTACGGTAGATCAGTGAGTGATTACACGCAATTGTCACGATTTTTAAGAGCCGTGAACTGATTTCTCGAAATAGGTTTGGAGTCGATTTACGAATAATTACAACGTTAGGCCAAGGACTATTAGAATCGATCACAATATGACATTCGGACCGAAACTCTCGTTCCTAAATATCAGATATCGGGGGAATATTTTTCTTTACGTGAAACATGTCTTTACTCTCGGAAGAAAAAATCTATTATACCGTATCACCACGATTAATAATTATGATAGTTACCGCAAATATGCGGAAATCACTTTCTGCCGTTCAAATAAAAATCAGGAAAATTCATATCGACAGATAGAGGCTTTCTCGACAGATTTTCAAAGGCGAAATTTTCGGGGAATATAATTTCAGTTCATTAAAAAAATAGGTTAACGAACTAATCCCTTTCTTGAAAACATACAATTATTTATACGATGCTTGACTATTGATCAATCGATTACACCAGTGTATCCGTAGATCGAAATAAATCTCGTTCTCATAGATTCGAACCATTCTTAGAATATGTCAGAATACCTTTTTTCCGTGATAATCCGAAGATTAACGAAGAAGTTATTAACAAATCGCGGAATATAGTGAATCGGAATAACTTCAATGGAACAAATTATGCTTTTTGTCATTTCTTCGTACTCACTGGACTGCTTACGTACATACTCGTAAGTTCCGCTAATTGTAGGTCTGCGGTATAGAAACCCTTGACGACGCTTTGGTATGTCCGGTACAAAGATTTCACTCGATGTAATCATCGCGTAGCTTGATACTCATATAATTATTTATAGTTTTTTTTTGTGTTTATTTTCATTTTTTTTTTCTTTCAAATGTGTAGAATGAAAAATTAACCATAAAACGATGAATAATTATACGGCGAGAAAAATTTTACGGTTGTTCACCCTGTCGCCATATATATGCATGTGTGTGTATGTGTATGTGGGGATTTGTATGCTCGGTGCATCGACTTCCTCGGAATTACGACAGCCTGCGAATGTGTATGGACGTGACTTATTAAGATGAAAAGATTTACGCAGACGCAACGCGACGTTGCGGTATATACATTTATACATGTACGTAATTATTAGACGTGTTCATAGATAGATATCCTCATGATTTATTATCGTATAACTGTGTTAGCTGTTAACTATATACTTGCTTAAGCTGGTCAGTTATGTTGCGATCTTTTTTTTTTTTTATATGAATGTCTCGATGCAAGGTGCAGATCTACGTCATTGAGAAATTCCTGATATTGCTTTTGCTTGCAATTAAATATTGTAGAAATTTAATGGATGCATAAACTCATGTAGGTAGTGCTACATAATATAGGTATGTATGTACTTATATCGTAATTATACCGAATAATTGTAAAACTCTTAATTTCATTTTTCATTTTTTATCACTAGCAATTAACATACGTACAGTACGCAATATACGTAATAACAGCTCGTACAAATCCTAGAATGAACATAGGTATACGTATATTGCTCGATAAAAAGTGGCGCCTCGTTTCATATACGCGAATTATACAATGATTGAACAGTGAGGGTCGAATCTTGCCGAATAACCTTTCAAAAGGATCCATTAATCCTCATTTTTCTATGTATAATCGTTATCATTGCCGATCTTTCGGAACGATTCGAGGGACTTCCAGTAGTTTGATATTCCCAAATACCTCCATGATATAATCACATACTGCAGAATTATGTGTAAACGATCATTTTCACAGCAGGTATTTTCACACCTATTCCTATTTATCGGATCGAGGTCGTCATAAGATATTTTTAAATAAAAATTAAGAATCCTTCTTTTCGTCAAATTTTATCTTCAGATTTCCAACGGCGTCGAGTCCCCACTGCGTGGGTATACTGGTCAGGATTGTCGGTACACGCTAAACGTTTCAGTATCAGAGTTTCATCTAACATTTGCGATCAAAATCTAGATCGAAAACATTATTTTGAATTTTCCTTTTCATTCGATCATTTATGACATCGTGAAGTTATTGATCGGAGTAGATGAAATGGAATTCCGTAAAGAGGGTCTCGATTAGAATGAACTACTTTTTGTTCTTCACATCCTGAGAAAAAGACCGAAATTTGAAGATTCTGGGCCTTCGGTGGGTCTGAGCTTTCGGCGGCTTAGTCTCTTGAACTTTAACGTTTCTGAAAATTCAATATGGTCTTGAACGAATTCGGAATTTTGAAAATTCGGAACTTCAACCTGGCTCCCTTTGTTCGATGAATTATCCGCGAATACGTATTATATTACAATTTGTACCGCACACCAGATTCACCTTCTTATATTTTCCTTGTTGATCATGACACCGCGACCGCAAGCTATATCGAAACTCAATTTTTCTTTATTTTCCCTACCAGTTCTGACGATCTCCTTTTTTAGGCATACACATGGCTATGGAATGCCAAGATCCTGCTCTCGAATAATCACTGCGAAGTTAGATCCTGATTTTATTTTTTTCTTTCTGAAAACTTCTCGGTCAAATTCCTGCAGTCTACCTATAATCTCACTGTAGCAATTTCAGCGAAACATATTTTCCGATAAATCTTATTATATAAGTTAAAAAATGACGCGATTCGATTCCTTCTGTACGACAAAAAAATAACAAAAACAAATTCAACAAATTACCAATACTTATTTCCAAATCCACGATCATATGAATACATTAATTACTCCGTAATAAACGACACACAAATAGATCGACACCGTATTGTCAGGTATTTACATAATTATGTAAAACATGTAATTTCATAAACTCATTCATTCAGCTGTACCAGATTTTGGCATAATTCATTAGATTTTAACAGTAGCAAACGATATGTCTTACTTATCGTACTAATTGATCAGGTTTTGCAGTGCTTCTGTGTATCTTGTCTATTTCAATTAGCGTATACATCTACTAATATGTTCATATTACTTGTCTAAACTATACATGACATGATATAATTATTTATGAATATATATTTCCCAATGGTATATTCGTATACGTATCATGCAATATCTTTATATACCCAAGAGAGCTTTTAGGATTTAGTAAGTATAGGTAATTTTAATGTATATTATATAGTATAACAAGAATATAACAACGTTTATGTACGGGGGATCAGCGACTATTTTGCTGCTGGTTACGTAACTAGCTATTTGATTGGGTCAAGTGGCGAGAACAATAGTAGATAGATAGGTAGATAGATAAAGAGCTTATCTACCATTATAATTTAATACGCGACATCCGTGGCCACGTTAACATACGCAATGTTAACAGCTGTTAGTCAAATCTTAAACTATGGTTATATTGGTTTTTATCAGGTTAATCAACGCTAATTATTAACCCCGTGCTGATTTTTTTCTTTTTTCTCTTCTTCTAATTTTCATTTTTCATCACTGAAGTATAGGCATACGTGTTTCAGGATTTCCAGGATTCAGTTTAATTCAATTTCTAAATTGTTGTACAAACAGCCTGAGTTTTTTTTTTTCTTTAGTTCATTTTTATTTCATTTTTACAATCATTTTGATTTACATTTTTATATTTTTTGAATCAACTGCAGATTTGGATCTCGTTCTCGTTGGTTCTTATCGTATAGTTAAATACAAACGTTGGGTAAATAATGATCACCGACCTCAAACAAGTTCTCATTCCGCCATCCTCTATCGACATTGGAAATAAATAAATAAATAAATAAATAAATAAATAAATAAATAAATACATAATTCATTTGTATTACTTATCGTTCAGGTTTCCTGGGAGGGATTCAAGGATTAATACATATAATATTGAACAAACCAGACGATATTTGATTTAAGACAGGCAATAATAAGATCGAGATCGTATGGAACAAAGTGTAATCAATATTCTAAATAATTTGATTACAGTCATTAATAATAACAAGAACAATATAATATGACGGTGTATCTAATCAGACACTTCTGTCTGAGATATTGCTACGTAGGCTGTCTCTTCGATGAGCAGAATTATGCTGTTGCCGTTGCTGCTGTCTTTGGTTTCTTCCATTTCCGACAACTGGTGATCCTCTGTCACTTCCTACCCTATGCAATGAGGTATCATTCTCCACGCTGTATCTTCGGCCAGTAGATGATTGTCCCTTGGGACTACGAGGTCCTCGTATATTCGTGTAAACTATATAAACGGCGAGTATACCGACGACGAACATCGCAACTCCAACACCGCTCACTGTGCCGACCTGGAGAAGAACAAATTTTCATTTTATCTTGCGGGTGTTTACCTAGACCTAGTTTTCGACATTATTTTCCGAACACCCATCTACGGAATTTTTTAATTTTTTTACTGAATATAAGTAACTAGAATTTTAAATATGTTCTTCGTTCTTTCGTTAAAACGTGAGAATGTAAAAAATTCTCTAGGGGCGAGACTCAATTTTGCAAAACAGACATACCGATGATTTATGAGTTGTAAAAAAAAAACGTAAGAAAAATCGTATCTCACCATTGTCCACCATTCGGAATCGTCCATTTCGGATACTACGATATGCGTCGCGTGTTCCTCCTCGTCTTTTGTGAGTTTAGCTTCATGGAGATCGGCGACACAGCCGGTAGCTGTTTCCTCGATTTTAGATTTTTCGGTAATTTTAGCGATCGTTCTGGGCACGGTTTCGTCTTCTTCCTCGGTATCTTCGTCTTCGTCGTCCTCGTCCTCGTCTTCGTCTTCGGTCCCTTTAGTCGATGCCTTTTGCTTTCCTTCCTTCTTTTTCGTCGTTTTTTGTGTCTCCTGGAGGCCCGTATTCCACGATATTTTCGCGACGTTATTTTTGACGATGATTTTACCGAGGTTCTGGACCCCCGTACGGTATTTACTTTTTGAAAATATATTCAAACCCCTTGGTTCATCGACGGTCTGGACGTTACGTGACGATGAAATTTTCGATATCATTTCGTTCCAGTCAGCCGCGTTCACCGGAGCCTTGCACTTCTTCTTTTTGCTACGTAAAATCATAGACACATCACACATATATCTATCTGTCGAATAATAATTAAGAAGAAAAAAGAAGAAAAAGAAAGAAAAAATGAAGATTTGAAGGAGAAGGTAAAAGAATTTTTATATTGATTTCAATTTCACGCATCGTTACTCTCGAAAAAATTTGCTCGCTGCAGGTCCTCGATCGCGAAACCTTGTCCTATACATTTCTGTGTCGCTTTAATCCGGTTATAAATCTCACCAACTTACCAAATCGAGTCCAAAGCCGTGCCGTACGATTCGATAGCGTCCTGAAGCCAGCGTACCTCTCTCAATTCTTCAGGGTCGAATTTTCCGGATTTATTTGCGTTCCACCACTTCGACTTCTCGACCCTGGCCTGCAGCCCGCTCAGATCATTCCTAGGAATGAGAAAAAGAAAGAAGAAGTATAGAGAAAAAAAAATTGAAATAATAATTACAGCCTCAATAACCCTTCGGCCTTTTATCAAATTTTGAAACCTTGAAAGCATACTCGTGTCTGCCTTATAATCAGAATCATATACATAATTAATGGGGGATTTGAATAAATCCTAATTTGCCAATTAAAAATAGGAAGTGATCAATTCATTTTACCGGACTGTCATGAAGGTAGATATAGTATAACAAAATGAATTCAGGCTAAGGACCTTGCGATAGAGCGTAAACAGCGAGAAGGTAGGTAAACGTAATAAGTCTAGGTATGGATAAGTAAATCTGTTAGAGTCGGTCGTTTTTTTTATTTTATTTTATTTTTTTCTCCTTTTTCTATATCCTAGATTATAGTGGGACTGAGACGAAGGTTGCATAGCGATTTACGTTCAGTTTATTGTTCTTCGAAGCAACTGATTGCTACTCGTCTCTCGTTACTAGCTATAAATTATATAATTGCGAAACTTCACTGTGATTGTAATAGCCTAGTAGTTGCGGGGTGTATAAGAAAATTGATATTCAGATAACGAGCGAATATAGAAGATCGTGAAAAGGATCGTCACCTTTTTCACAATCCTCGTGAATATCTAATTATTCTTTAACCGTCGAATTTTTTCCATTTTTTTTTTTTTTTGATTTAATTCAATATCTATAAAATAATTTTTTATATACTGGAAGAATGAAACGTTACAGTTATACGTCCGTACATACGTACGTTGCACAGGTACTCTTGGCAGCTTTCTCTCCGATGAGAACAAGGTCTTTTTAATTATACGTATTATATGAGCAAGGTTTAGACTCAGAATTGCAAAAAAAAAGAAAAAAAAAAATTGAATCAAAAATATGATATTTATAATAAAGTTCACTTTATGGCTCGCTATTGAAGAGAGAAGGAAATCTGATCAAAGATATGTCGTTCAAAGATATGAAAATGAGGTCAAAACACAGAATCATCAACTAAAACTAGGATATCGTCGTATCCTTCGATAGCAAGTCCTAACTATAGCTGCTAGTATTCTGAAAAGGTTGGGCGAATGTAAAATCAACTAATTATTTCTCAAACAGTAAAAAGCTTTTAGTTATCTTACATTCTGTACCGAGCGCATATTATTTCCTGAACGACGTTGGTAATTGGTAGAAATCAATGAGTCGGTAAATAGTTCATTTTTTCTTTCTAAAAATGACTTCGTCGAAGGACGATTTTTTTTTATTCATCGTCATGCCGATTACATATGTCTTTAATTAATTGAGCGATTATTTCTTATCTCGTGTATAATTGGGTTGGGTTATATATGATAAATATGTACAAGATAGAACATGATGTTATAAATAAAACTTGAATCTAGTCTCATATATACATAAATTTCAAACTTACGTACATATATTTTTTTTTTTGCAAAACTGAACCAGCTAGCTACATTCTTATTCATCGATACTAATTATTTCTATCCATGAATTTCAACTGCTTTATTATATCTGAAGGCTCGCAACAGCAACGTAGTACCCAACCATATATGAAAATTAAATTTTTACTGTAAAATACAAAAAAAAATTTGATTAAACGGCTCTTCTCTCACCTGTCATCTTCAAGTAGAAGAACCGTGTTCGGTGTAGTAATTCGGTTTAATTGACTTTGCAATAAACCCTCGCTGACTACAAGAACTGTCGAGTTAACTGGACCAGAGAAGAAGTTATCCTCTGGTTTTCCAATGTGTATAACGTTTTTAGTAAAATCTAAAATAACAGTAATATAATAATATATATTATTAGTTTTTTTTTTTTTTTCATCCGTTGGTGTTTACAGGTGAATAGAAATCCTTGTTCACGGTAATTGTACGAGATTTCTAATGTTATTGTTATTTAATGGCTCACCTCCTTCTTCACTGTCGTAAACTATAACGCATAAGTTTCTCGCTATAGCTTCGATAGTTAATTTCTTAGCGATATTCTGCACGTCGTCATTGCCTTCGTCGTCTACTGGTGCAACCAATGTGAACGTTTTCCATTTTAGACGTTCGATTAACTTCAGTATTCCCTGGGAATAGATGCGTGATAATGTGAGATGATGAAAAAAATTCTTGTTATTTATATTTCATACGGTTAGTAAATGTTGCAACGTCAATAATCGAAACTAGTTATACTTCGCGCAGTGTTACGTGGTAAATATTATAAATTCATTATACCTGAACTATGTAGGAGTTATTCTCCATTGCCAAATGATGCAAGAACGCGGAAGTAGACGGTTTTCGTACAAGGTGGGGTACCCGGAGAACGGAAGTCACCTTTTGCACGGCTTCGGCATTTGTGGGATTGTCCGGTCCTATGATACCTGAAATCGCGAATAAATATTGTCGAGTTGTCGTCTTACGCGTTAAAACGCCTCAAGATATGACGGCGACTTTCTAACGATTAAATAGCACCGATCGCATACAGTAAATCCTTTACAATCCTGGCGGGTATTCCTCCTTGTAATTTTTCCTGGTAGTAAAATTGCAGAGCGTAAATGTAATGAGCGTCGAAAGACGTGCGTCAGCGGGGATGGGGTTTTTTTTTTTGTTTCTCTTTCGAACAAATTGGAAACAACCGCAATCCGCGTCGCGACACTTCGTTCCATTGATTCCGGCGAAATGCAGAGTAAAGTTTCTTCGGAAGAAGTATAATTAATCGCGGTTTCTTGCCGGCTAGGTAATCACCCGAATTATATACCGTGTGCGGATATATAATACGATGAAATCTCGCGGTCGTCCAATTCTAGGAATATTGACTCCACCAAACGCAAACATTATATCGATTAATCGGATAAGATTTAAGAAAAGAAAAGAAAAGGTGACGAGGCTGGTCCTTTTTTACCACGAGTTCGAGTGTGACAAATCCCCTTGATTCGCTGATTATTGCAGCACTCAAATTTCTGATAAAAAAAAAAAGGAAAAGAGAAAAACCTTTATGCGTAAGATTATACTGACCGAGATAATGTGGTGGTTGAAGACAGCTGACATCGGCAGAGACAAGAGCTTTCATAGCTGCTTTTAGAGCCCCAGTAATGCTTCCGCAGGTGTCCAAGACTGCGAGTTCTGTTTTATTTATAATCAAAGAAAATATGGGTGATTATTGATGGATAGATTTTTCCGGCCTTGGATGAAGTTTTCATTGATATGTTAACGTACCGAGCTTAAAACCAGTCGTTTTACTATTGTATTGTTCTACAATGAGCTGCGAAGCTTCGTAAAGAAGGACTCCGCGGTTTGAAACTCGTCTGCACGAACTATCGTCATGAATTCCAGTCAGTAGAGAAATTTTAGATTGGCCATTGCACTCTGTACGAGCACCGCAGGTGCAGGCGGCAGCGACGATAAATATAACAAGCCAATTGCTGAACTTTGACATGTTTGATTTTTCCTTCGACGATGATATGAAGCACGCGCTAAAACCTATGGGCGAAATTCTTATTGAGACATATTCAACGATATATCACTGTTTTTTCACTGGTCAGTTATTTTCGTCCCTATTTTTCATTTATTAATAAATTATGACGTTATGTACCTGCGCCAATGCAGATTTTCGTGATTACTTAACCACCCCGTCAAGTATTAGAAATTCCGCGTATTCAGTTTCGTGCTATTTACACACTACCCCGAGGTAGGTACTTCTTTAAAACTGGCCAAAGGGACCCTCGAGAAGCTCGATTCGCACTAAGAACCTTGTTCTTGAAATCCTCGGTTTTATACGGAAGCCTGCCTACCCTGATCATTGTATTCCTAGGGTTTTAGTCAAGGCTAAAAAAGGTGTTCTCATTACATCGTCGTAGGATCTATCGCGGGTTAGAGTATAAAGTATGATTTTCTCAATCCCGAAATGGAAAAGAAGAGAAAGAAGAAGGTGATGGCAGATAAAGAAAACGTTGCATTATTTTTCAATTAAAACAAGCCTCGGTAAAAAGGTTGGCTTGCTGTGCCCCGCTTTTTTATTTGGTGACATAATTTGAGCACCTTTTCGCTAATTAGCTTATTGTAACTCCGTTATAACGGATCGGTAGAGAGTTGGAAACGTACGCTTGCGTATCTTGCACAAGCAGCTGCTTTACATAAGACAAAAGTCAGACTTTCGTATAATCAATAATAATTAAATAAATATACTTAAATCGCCTATATAAGTGCAAATTATATATACGATGTATGGTTTGCATGTCACATAGTAGCAACAAAACGTACCTAACTATGTACTACGTCGTAATTTTAGGCATGCAAAAATCAGTGATTCAGATATCACATATGCAGCTGTAAAACGCGTGATAACTGCTCTAGATGCAGTCTGGGATTTGAATGATTTATTCTTTTACTTTTTGCGATTAATATTTTTTTTCTTATATCTCGGACGTCAGAGGTGATACATTTGCGAGAATTAATATGGTAATCAAATCAGCAGACCAGTAGTGACCATAAAAATCTTTATAATCAAATTCCAGTTTTTAAATCCGTTCAAATGCAATTTCCCCGGGTTTTGCGGCTCGAATAACTTGTGAAATCGTCGTACGCGGCGCTCCCGGCAGATCAGTTCTTTCTTTATCTTTATATTCTGCTCTGCTGCGATGAGAAGCTTACTTTCTTTACCGACGACCACGACTTATGATCAAGGCAAGGAAAAATTCTTCGAGAATTACTTTATCGATACGGATATCCTTCATTATCATAGTCGGACACATTGTACTCGTATACCGATGAATAGCGCTATGTCGCTACGATATTATAGTTAAAGACGACAACGCCAGGTGGCAACACGTAAACAACAAACGCTATCTGGAAATATCAATATGTGCGAAGCCAAATCAGCAACTAGAGGAACAAATCATGTTATTCTAACAAAGAAATCGGGTTTCACCAATCGGTAGGACCTCATTAAACTATCTTATAATTGTTCATTGAAATTTTCTATTAACGTGCGCCTGGCATACATTGATTTTAGGCTTTGGTAAATAATTTTCGCTTCAGGCCGGATATCATTACCAAATGAGAGGGAACATGATATTTTTAGGGAAAATGCGTAATATTATTGATTTCCGAAAGTGGAATTCTCATTTCGTGTTGTATAATTGCCAATTTTTATGCGTAGTAACTATCTAGGTAGTCGAATAATAGCCTCGACAATTGTAATGATAAAAGTAACGTTAGACGTGAGCCAGGAATGCATCATCAAGCGGGAAAAATAGGTCTGCCATTTTGGATTGTTCAAATGCGCGAGGCGGCATTTCACCTCCAACACATAATCAGCAAATAAATAAACTGGGTCTAAATAAAGGAAAATAAACGGGTAGGGATTTTCAAAAAATTATAAAACGTATATTGGCCAGTTTTTTGGAATAAATTTATATGAAATATTACCGAGAAATAAATAGTGAACTTGACCGCTTGCACATAAAATAGTCCGGGCCAAAAAACGTTGACCATGTTCCAATAAAATCTGTAAATCATGAAGATATATCGCAATATTATGCACGGGGCGTCATAACAAAATTGTAGAGAATAAAAAACTGATACAATTCGGTCCATATTGTATACCGTTTTATAAACCCTAAAAAAAGTTATATATTTTACAATCCAACAGCTCCGAGAACTGCGTCCATTACTGCGCGCCGCGACTGTACGATCGACGCTACAGGAGGCCAGCCGGCTTAGCTTCAGTTTGTAGCAGTACGCACGACGCAACACACCACCATGGCCGATATCTCCAAAGACGAGCTAAGGAAGGAAATCACCGGTAAGTCGATATATCTTTGAAATTACCGAGGCCTTATAACGCATAATATAAAAACCGAGTTTCAAATAAAATACGAAATAGTTTTTGTATATAAATTTGACCCGCTCGATTAAGGAAATAAGCCATTTTACTCTTGAGCTCAGGACTTGGCGCGGAAGATACACGACGGGTCTAGCGTACCCAAGCCAGCCATTATTGCAATGCAACGTACCACCAGTATATCTCGTTATACGATCGTCCCGGCTAGAAATTATTTGTACTAAAATTAAGTTCAATTTTAATCTTAATTAAACGGTTATAGGTTCGGATATAGATAATATGCTAATTTTTATAGTAAATCGAAATAATAGGTGCGTCCTCTTTCCGTGTGACGCGTTGATTGGCCGTGCTATGCCCCGCCGAAATATTCCCGAATAAAATCTAATTGTTTTATTTATTTATTTTCATTGCTTATTTTTTTTTCGCTTGTTATCGTCGAGTTGTTATTATCGCATGGAATAGCATCGAGTAATCGGTAAATCGAAAAATAGGTATATATTATAACATCGATACTCAATTTAATAAACTCCCTGACTTTCTACCGTGCACGGAAATCCCTTCTTTCAAATCGCGTATTTACACTTATTTCGGGTCGATTGTTGCAGCCATCCTAAAGGATGCCGACCTCACAACAATGTCCGCCAAGAAAGTGAGGCAACAGATCGAGGAAAAACTAGACGTCGACCTCACGGACAGGTAAACAACAACTCGCTACTGAAATTTTATTCATTGCAATTGATCATTATTATTTTTAGATCTTTAATACCCAAGATTTAACACAGATACATAACCCATTTTACATAGGTCGTTCAACTCTTGATGCAATTTCAAATAATCTAAACACTATCGTTTGCCGCTTCGCGATTTCTTGACAAATATACCTATATATGTTTTTTTTTTTTTACAAGATAAAAAATAGAAATTAAAAGTTAGTTTCTTTTTCTCTCGTTTCTTTTTCACATTCAGTAATTTTAATAGGAAAGTAATTTTCTACGATTAATTTATAAATATTTCTGCAACTTTTGACTCTATCCTCTCCTTTTCCCCCTCCCCTACCATTATCACCGTTCAGTGTTTTGATAACAATGAGTATTAGGTGGAAAGCCAAGAATACTCGAAATTCATTTTCTCTGTGTCAAATGTTGACGAAAAATCAGGAATTACACTGATTTCGTTGTAATTTGAATTTTTGCTATCGAATATTATCAATTATTTATTCATTTCCTCTCAATTCTTACCTCCAATTTGTTTTTCTCTTCTAATATTCAATTTTTCTTTGTCTAATTAAACAAATAAATAAAACTACATACAACTATGAGTAATGAAATTTCCTGAAGTATTTTAATCGTTTTTAAATAAATTTTGGGACAAATTTCAGGGACTCTTAGTGCACCTACTCATACGCGACAAATAATTTGCGCAAGAGTAGCACTTTTTGTCCGATATAAAAAAGAGGGACTCTGCGTGGGCTTGAATATGAGAATAAGCTACCACCTCGTTCCCCCTCGAACAAATATTGACTAAAATCTTCAAATTGTCACCAGGATTTGAAAAGAAAAGAAGAAAAATACAGCCTAAATACCAAATTATGTCATTTTAGTTTATTTTTCTTTGGTCCATCTTCTTAGAAAGAAGGAAGTCGACGATTTGGTGATGGAGTGTCTCCAGGAGAAACAGGACGGAGGTAAAAAAAGTAAGAAAAGTAAGGCAGCCAGTGAAGAGTCAGAGGAAGGTGAAGAGGAGGAAGAAGAAGGATCCGAGGAAGAGGAGGAGGAGGAAGAAAAGAAACCCGCAAAACGTGGACCAGCTAAGAAAACCGTTGCTAAACGCAAGAAGGGTTCATCAGACGATGAGGAAAGCGCCAGCGACGATGATGCTAGCGACGAAGAGTACAGTCCTAAGAAAGCCAAACCCACCCCCAAGAAAGGTAGTAGTAAGTTTGAAACAAAAAAGAGGATTCGTATACTTAACTCATTAATAAATTTGACTATTGCCATGCCAAATGAATTCAATTTTATTATAAGTTCAATCATTTCAATTTCTCGTTAGTTTCTTTCTTTGATTTAAATATTTTTCTCGGATATATGAAATAATTATTCTTCTTATTAATAAATTGGCACAGGCAAGCCTGGCAAAAAGGGTAAGAAGAAGGGAAGCGACAGCGACAGTGACGAGGATTGGGGTAAAAGCAAGAAGGCTGTTGGCGGAGCTAAGAAAGGAGCTGGTAAAGGCAAAGGCGGTGGTTATACTCGTGCGATAACACTTTCGCCTGAACTTGCGGCTGTGGTTGGTGCCGAACAAATGGCCCGACACGAAGTCGTCAAGAAAGTGTGGAGTATCATTAAGGAGAGAAATCTTTACGTGAGTATTGAATTATCAAGATTTAACATGTTTCAATGTTGAAAAGTTTTAGAAAGAATTTCATTTGTATTTTTAAGAAGTGATTTTTTGAATGTAAATAATGAAAATTTTTGAAAATCTCTTCAGGATCCCAAGAACAAGCAGTTTGCGATTTGCGACGAGGAGCTGCTGAAGGTTATTGGAGTGAAGCGTTTCAGAACCTTTGGTATGATGAAGTACCTCAAAAATCACTTCGTAGATTAAGTAATTAACTCCGGGTTTCTCGACTCTGAAGGTTATATATTCCACATTAAGAAAAAAACAGACATGATTTCTCATGCAATTCTTCATCCCGTTCATAAAACCATTACGACACACATGCCACACGACGACGAAACAGACATTGTCAAACGATTTAAACGTTTTTTTTTTAAACTTAGATTCGACCATTCAAATTTAATATTACTCATTTTATTATTAAATAAAGCAGGAAAATCATCCTGATTCTGACATAAAAATCAATTATAATCAATTAGCTCCAAAACTTTTCTTCTCTCTATAATGATTGAATTGAACTTGAAAAAAAATAGATAAATTGAAGTGATTTCTGGGCATTAATAATTAATCGAGCCAAAAAGAAAAGGAGAAAGATTTCTATTTAATTTTATTCGGTTTAAAACTATTTTTTTTTTTCAATCGATTCTTTTTGCTCAGAATAAATTTAAATGGTTGAAGCTAATTTAAATATTTACGTTAAACTAGTGATTTGAAACTGTTTTTACATAGTTTTTATTCCCACGATGAAAAATATTATCAAATGATAATTCTTTGGAAAAAAGAAAGAAAAGAAGAATCGGTTTGAAAATCGAGATACAGTTTATAGTTTGAAGTTTGAAAAACCGGGAAAGAAAAATTTAATTCAATGACGAGAGCAAGAAAAGAGAAATATGCTTTATAGAAGGTTTAACATACCGTGTGGAAACTGGTTTTTGACAAATAGTGAATTAATTCATCTATAAGGGGGAAATAAATAAATAAATAAAAGAAAAAAAATGAAAATGGCGGGGAGGGGGGAAAAAAAAAGAGAAGTAAAGAAAAGAACAAACGATTTTTTATATTTTAACTTTGATGACTCCTCGAGAACGGGCGTAGTCGACGGATGTCCCCACCTCCCTCCCGGACCCCTCGCCCACCCCTTTTCCCCATTAAAAGAGAAAAAAAAAAGTAAAATCGACATTCTGTACTTCTTCTGTATAATAGTTATATTATACAATGAAAGAATATTAAGTAAAAAGTATAACTATATATTAATGTGTAATTACTAATTAATTATTATCGTCGTAACGTAGGTTTTTTTGGTGTAAAAAAAAAAAAAACGGAAAAAAAACAACAAAAAACAAAATCACGAAAAAAAATAAAACATTGACCTCTAACGTATAAGAATCAATTAATTAATAATTAATTGCTAAACTGATGAATTTCATTTAACGATATATGAAAACGACAAGTTTCAAGTCAGAAAAAAAGAAAACAAAAAAAAAAGGAAAAAAAATGTGTGCGAAATTATTTTCTGTGCACGGTGTTGAGTAGGAATAATGATAATGATAATGATAATGATGAATAAAAATAAAGAATGAAAAAAAAGAACAAAAAAAAAACAAAACAAAAATAAATAACTAGGATTTTATTACGAGTTGAAGTATGAACGTTCTAATTTTATGAAGTTATTCGTATATATGGTAGCCTCGTTGTACTTCATCACGTATGTACAGGCAGAAACTCTTGAGGTATTTTGAAATATAAATTGATAACGCCCGGCTTGAATGAACATCGAAATGGGAATATAATGAAATAGGGAGTGAGACTAAAAATAGGCCTGAAAACGGGAAAAGAACCGAAAGATAACACAGTGAATAAGAAGAAGAAATAAATGAATAAATAAATAATTAAAGAGAAAGAAATAGAGAGAGAGAGTGAGAGTGAGAGAAACAAAAAAATTAACATAAAAGCAACAAAAAATGATAAATGTTATAGAAGGATAAAAGGTATATTGATTTCTATTTTTTTTTCCTTTCAAATAGAACGAACACAACGATAAGATGTTCTAAAATTATTGTATTTCGAAATAATTGACAATTATTGAATATTGCTTTAATTTTTTTTTTTTTCTTTTGCCTCATTTTCAAATATCCGAAATCTCGGAAATTTCTATTTCTATTTCTATTTCTATTTCTATTCTAGACCTAGATATCCATCCATTATCCGGTTTGAATAAAAAAAAATCATTTTGCATAATGACATGTCTGGAACTTCGATATTTTTTTTTTTTTTCATTCTTTCATTTTTTTTTTTATCATATCTTATTATCGCGATTCTGGCTTAATCTTCTCTCTGTCAGAAGTTTCGGTTGCATAAATAAACTATACAAATTATAGTGCTCAGAATCTCCGCCAAAGATGTGTAAATCTGTTAAATTTCGATTGGGTATGTTGATACCGTGAAAAGATACAAAACTTCATAGTATTTTAATGTAGTACGGATGAAAAGTATAGATAATTCATTTCTATTTACTCAGCTGTTGTATTCAAAATTTTTGAATTTAAAACACTTACAGTATTTTGACACAAATCGATTTCATATTCAGTCATAACTATCCTCCGTACAGCTAATAACGTGCTGTTGATTATCGCGTCTCCCGCGTAATCCGTAAATAAAATTCTTCAGTTTATTCGTATTAGCATAATTCTCTCGCATAGTTTGTATCTCACGATCTTTTGACGGGGCTGCGGACGTGTATACGCCAGTTCGAAAATTCGATTTATAAGTCTGGGTACCGTGGGTAACACGTCGACAAATATCTGCCTAAAACCGAAAATGAATACGTTTCAAGTATTTATTTATTAAATCAGCTAATGCGTTATGCAACAGATACTAAATAATTAAATATTAAACATTATATACATACCAGCTGTAATGCTCTTCGTCTATATTCCCACGTACTAGACGTGTAACTTTTTACTATGTTCGACTCTTGAGGGTGCAGATCGGTTTGCACTCCCTGGTCTTGTGTCACCTTTGGCTCAGAGCTTGCGACTGACCTGTCGATTTGTTGAAAAAAATTTAGAGTTAATCTTGATAATCAAATATCTAGCGTAAATGACTCTTACCCGTCTTGAACTCTCGAAGGTTTCATGTCTTCGTAAATTTGAAGCAAATTAACGTACTCGGGGTGATTGTAAACGATTTCTATAGCTTCGTTCATGAATCTGTTTTAAATAATGGGGATTTAATAAATTCTGATTTTTTTTTTTTAATGCCAGGATTAAGGAAATTGTTTTAACAAACCTTGATGGATTGACGCCAAACTTACTAGCCGCTTCTCTAGAACTAAATGCGAAATATTTGCCGTTCCATTTAACGACACCGATGTTTGGATTACCGGGAATCAAAGCACCAATTCCTTCGGTGAAACTCCACGCGCAAAAACCGAGATACTATAAAACGAAGAAAACAGAGAAACGAGTACCTTTACTTTAAAGTCTTTTATTTCCAATAAATTCCAATGTTTAATTCACCTCGACGTGAATTTGATCAAAATTTTTAGTTATATTCGGGTAGAATATTTCACATTCTCCCGCTTCCGCTGAAATATACGAAAACTTGTTAATATATTGAAGAAAAAACAACCAAAAAAATAAGTTCAATATTTTCAGAGTCATTACTTATCATTTTTCCCATTGGCTCTTCGAGCCTTTCGGCATCGGTTAAGATTTGATTATCGTCAATCATTGTTCCCAGTAATTCATCGTCGTAGGTATCTACGCTCTGCAATGTAATTTGATAATCAATACGATTTTTACCGGACATTATATCGTCGATAATCAAATATACTTATAGTATCACACGAACTTTGTATATATGAGGAGAAGTCGCCTCAAAAAAAAAAAAAAAAAAAAAAAAAACTACCTTACCTTTACAGTCATTGATTGCATTTCCCATAAAAATGTGTTCACGTTGCTCAAAACTACTACTTCGTCTTGTAATTGCATCCACGTATTAGCTAGGTCTATGAATTGAGGCTGAAAACGAGATTAATAAAGTACAGTACAATCGTCGAACGATACTCTGAACCAAATACAAAATATTCTTACATATATTTCAACGGTAGGTATCGCAGTTCTACTATGAATGGATCCATGAAGCTGGAGGAAACGAGCCTGCAACTTCTCCATCAGACTTTTAACGTTGCATTCGCAGCGTTCTATGTCGTCTAGTAACTTGCTGCGATTATCAATCGGAAAAAAAAGAAATCAATTGAATGGGGTAATTATTTAAAACCATCTATTTTCTTTTTATTCATTTTTCCCACACGTAACTAATTACTAACCGAATGTATACCTCCTGCTGACGACCAGCTGCCAACATTTCAATAGCCCATTCAATTTGTTCAGGATTAATTTCTGCATCAATTTCAATCTTTTGCCTCGAACGATTCGAACAGATTTCTTCATCCTCTATAAGAGATGTTGAAATCGTTCTGTCTACTGCCGCAGTAAATTTGTATACTTTGTTCATTATTTTTTCTAATACATGCATTGTGGATGATTGAGTCTTAGCAACTGCTTCTTGAAGAACACTCGGTACTGTTGATTAATTAATTAATCGAAATATTTAGTGAACACGGGTTTAAAACTCATGGATTTTTTAATAACTATTTACAGCATTATATATTTACTTACGATCGTCTATACCCTCTCCACCTCGCTGTAAATCTCTATTGAACAGACGAATTCCAGCCACAATGCACATTAGCTCAGTTAATTGTGTTTCTTTATCTTCTAGTGGCAATGTAACAAAGTGAGTCAGCTCCGAGAGACGGTATACACTTTGCAATGCCACATTTCCTTCCCTTAGTACCGCGGGAACCGAAGGATTTCCAAGTCCGCTTAGAAGAATTATAAATACAACTATTTTCTGATACAATTTTTCGATCTCTTGATCCCCAGCCTTGTGTAATGTCGTATTGCAAATTTCCTTCAATAGGGGCGCGGATTTTGTATAAATGCATTTTCGGTGTTTCAGAATTACTTCGTCTGTTGATTTTTAATAAAAAAATATTATCAAGCAGTTCCTTTAATAGCCGATATTTGAACTCGATTAATCACCTCTCGTAACGTAGTGCTTATTGAAGTAAAGTTGAAGTTTTAAAACTACGAGACTTGGTCGATTTTGATTTACTAGTTTCGAAGTAACTGCAGATACAATACTCGCTAAATCCGTTTGGCACGTGTCTTCTTTAACGAAATCATACTCGGGATTGAGAAGCAGTAAGTTCAGCTGTGAAAAATATTATAAATTTATTGTTTAGGCTCGCTAAGTATTTTTTTTTTTTATTCAAACGGCAAATAATACACACCAAAAATTCAACCAGGTCAGCAGACACCGGGCATTCTTTTAGCTGACAATCTTTCACGATAGTTTCGATCAAATATTCCTTCACTCTATTCTCCATGATCAGATCTTAGAGCTTTGTTTTATACTGACTCATGCGGATTTGTTTGATCAATAATCTAAGCGCGGTGATATCATATTCCGGCCATTTAAAAATGACCCTCGTTTATTCGTTTCTAACTTCAAGATTTTCCCCAAATTTTCAGCCAACAATAAATGAAATTTAAAAATCGTTTAACAAATATTTTTATTCATTCACTACGCCTTACAGGGTTGCTTATTCTAAATAAACGATATAGATTCTCAAAAGTAAGTTATCAATACGGTTATCTATCAACGCAAGTATCATATGAGTTAAAAATAAAGAAACTTTCATTCCGACCCCGACCCTCTCTTATAAATTAAATAATCTCTCGTTAACAACAATCAAATCTATCCTCGCGTAATTCGAATTTGAATTTCAGTTCGCGGGGTCGAATTTACGAAACCGAGTTACGCGTGCGCGTCAGAATTCTGGGTAATGAGCAGGCGCGCCGATGCGTAGATCGCGGCTGACTTCAGTGTGTTCAATGACGCCGATCAGTTGTTGCTCTGAGCGAGCGAGGTAAAGGTCAGGTTGGTAGCGTGCCTGCTGATGGAATTCGTTAGTGGCGTCGTAGTAGGGTAGAGATCTGTACGCTGTCTCATAATGTTCGTATAATAAATTGTATTGTAAATGAAAAAACATGGCGAAAGATATCTGGTGCTCATATTTATCTCCGGCGACAAGCCGAGGTGCGGGAGTGGTGTGTTTGGTGCTGGTTTTGTTCGTTCAACCCGGAATTATATTAGCCCGATCTACTGGTCGAGGTGAGTAGATTTGACTACATGTCGTTCTCGTCTCATCGTCAGCCCTGTACCATTTTTATAGAAATAACATTCTTCCTTCGATACGATATCAGGCATTTTAACGATTATTCGATTTCTTTAACCAATCCGCGTGATCTGATCCAACGTTATTACAATTGCGCGTAGAATCGTGCTCGGAATACATTATGTAAACAAAAATACTTCGCTATTTTCTTTGTTGTTTATACCATTGTATTACTTCGCTTTATTCGCGACTGCGTCGAGTGGAGCTTTCTTCTTTTCTTCATATCCATCGCACAAACGAAGCTAACGATTAAAGCGAGTAATGAGAGTCGGAGTGAGACAGAGAGAGCTAAACAATGGCGTGAGTAACCTGCGAATATTAAAAAAGCTCTCTATGCATATCGCGGTGTAACTGACCTCGGGGATCTCTCTCTCTCTCTCTCATTTATTTGTTCATTTATTTATTTTCTCGTTCGCGATATAATTCCATACCCACCATCGTTATTCACGTAGTGCGTGATAGATCGAGAAGAAACAAAGGATAGAAAGAAAGAATAGATTGATTTTTAGTTACGGATTAAAGAGTGATGATCGTGAAACGGTTCACGAACCTTTATCATGCGATTGTCGAATCGTCAAATAAATAAGGTTTGATTTGACGTTTGTAAACCTTCCACATCAGGGGCGGGTAGGTATGAAGGTATAGGTACGAAGGTCCACGTTAGAGAAATAAATTGGGTTGGTTTTGTTGCGGCGAGCAACGTTTTGGACCAACAATCAAACAGAGGGTGACGCTGGGCCGGGGGGTAACGAAGTCCAAATAAATTTCCGTTATTATTACATACGAAATTTGATGATCGCGTTAAAAGATTTCCATCATTTCATTTAGAAATTATTTAATTGATAATTTGAATCTTGTAATTGCTCGAAACCATTGAATAATCGCTTTCTGAAATCTATGAAGCTACGATCTATGTATAAATCGAGTTGAGGTGCTTGAGCCTGTGATCTCTTCCCTCCTGACCTAGCTTAATCTTGTCGCGATATAATGTAGGCATTGCTAGCCTTGCGGTCTTCTGTAATATAATATCGAACCCGCAAAAATCCATATATGGTTTTATCTTCAAGGTTAATTAGCTGCATAATAATTAAATGCAATTTAATTATATTAATAATATATTATATTATATTAATTTGCGGTATTCTGCATTCACGCATTGCAGTATTGTACGTAATTATACATATTGCCATATCGTTAGAGAACCAAGAACATAACAACTACCGTTCAATTATAACGGCGACATGGTCATTTTTTTTAAATTTATTCAAATGTTAGATTTTTATCATTATTATTATCGAGTTTTATCATTCAGAGCTGAATTTCGATCGTTCTATGAGTTTTTTTCTTTTCTCTACTTCTTTTTTTCATATGAAATAAAACCGAATAGAAATTTCACAGTTCGTTGGAGCTGGTATAATAATATATAACTGCATAATTTACCGCCAGTAGAAATGTGCCGTTGTCATTTCGAGTTTCTAGATCGCGGAGTCTCTAGTGGTATAAAGTGGCCCGTTGTTAAGGTAATTACTTAATCACTTGATGATTCGAACTCGGCTGTCCCCTCCAGGGGTCTATAAAGACATATTCTATAGGTATACATATAAACATATAATTATTTAATTATCAACCATTATAACGATTAAAAGAATTTTTTTTCTTCGTACCTCGAACGAAGAATAAAAAAAATCTACACGATATTAAAATTGAATCAAATTCAATTCATTTTCACAACTGACGGGTTAAATGATAATATATATATTCTACGCGGTGTGTTATATACATATATATGTATAAACGGTTATTTAAATTAGAGGAAATTCCAATTTAACTCGGGTAACACGTATACTCGGACTTATATTATAAATTCTAATTTATATCAATGCCGCCGTGGTCGCGATTCCGGCTAAAATCTCATACAATCAGAATTAATCGTATTTATAACCGTAAGATTTCTACGCGCGGGGGAGGATATGGCTCGTCGCTGCTGATCACCACGTGGGTGGGTGCAACTGCGAGGGCGGATTTTGCACCTACGCGCCTTACGCCGATGACCGTAATATATCCCTGATAAATTTGCGATGATTTTGTTTTTTCTTTTGGTTTTCTTTTCGATCTATGCATTCCTTTCAATTATTTCTAACAAATAAACATCGCGTATGGCTTAGGCCTTAGGTGAACGGTGAAAGAAAATATATTCGCGAATAAGATATTCATTTTTTGAAATTTATCCACGATATATAAATTCAGATATTATGCATATGGCATAGCTGTAGCTACTATACATGGCTCGATAGTATAATAATAAATAAAGAGAGAGCGAACGGGTGGTAATGTTATTGAGGAATTATATTATATAAAAGCCTTGGAGACTCTTGTAAACTTCCTTAGCGATCTGTTAATAAAATAAAGTTAAATGAAACAACTTAAAGTCCAAGTGGGTGGTATAGTAGCTGAATATCATCGCCTCAGTTCTGAACCCGAACTTTTAGATTCTTTCAAATATTAGATATTTCCATTTCCGTTTAGACTTCGATTTCGATTTCTACTAAAATATATGTATATTCAAAATCCTATGTGAATTATTAATAACATTAGAATAACAAATTGAAATTACACTGTGTTACACAATATCAGTACCCATAAAACAACTGGCTGTAGCAGTTTACTATTATTTATAGTCTCTAATTGTAAGTAGTGGACATCATATTATGTTCCTATCACGTCTAGTTTTTGAGGTACCCGCCGGTCATTCCTTAACTTCTTTATTTTACGCATATTTCTAAAAATTAACGTAATTGACGGTATCTGTTTTTTTTTTTTTTTTTTTTCCAATGGTAGTAACTCTGTGACCAACTATCTATGAGAAAATGAATTATTTTTCACGATGAATACTGAAAAAAGTGACCTTTGCCAGTGCAAAAATTCACCAAACAAATTTTGCTACGTATGTGGACAGTGCATTTTCAAGTCGCAAGGAAAAAATGTATCTGAAAAATTTCTATTCTTTTCAAATAGTTTTTAATAAAATTAAAATAGTACATGCTGGGTGTTCATTTTTTCGATCATTTGCACTGGTAACTTTACCTAAGAAACGGTACGTGTTAGAAAAAAAATATGTATATATTCTCAATATGCGTTAAATATAGATAAATAAACACCAAAATTTCAAAAGGGTAGTCATTTTTTTTCTTCATTTGTAACGCAGTGTGATTCGGTTGAAATTTTTTTTTCTTCTTCTCATAATATACATATAACGAATCGCTTGTCGGAAATATTATCTTTAAATATTGAAAATTTAGGGAAACGGTCTTCTTAAATTGAGAGCCTCTGTTACGTATACGTATAGATATACAGGTATATACGTATATGTATGTATACGTAGTATGTACATAGCTGCTGCAGCAGCAGCGGCGAAGCCGGATTCGAATCTATTCTGGTCCAGAACAATGCCCCACAGTTTAACTTTGCCCTAAGTCCCCAGGGGCAGTCGTACCAAGCTTTTGACGCGACTGAAACAGCAACAGAAACAGAAACAGCACATATATGCATGTAGATCGAGGACTAACAGCATCAGTTTCTATAGTTTTATAGAAAAGAAATTAATTACTGTAAACGGTACACGTATATGCATATGGTAGTACTAGTAGTAGGAGGATAGGGATGAGGGCTGTGAAGAGGGACGACGTTGGCGTCGAGAATCCCCCGCCCCAAAAAAAAAAAAAACAAAAAAAAAACGAGCCCTTCTATAGAAGCCTGCAGTAGAAAGAGTCCTTACAACTTATGTTTAGTCTGACTAACTATACTACCCGTATATGTATACTAGCCGACCGAATATCGAACAACGCGACACGACTAGGAGGTACTTATACTAAAAACTAGGACAAATACAATGATTATCATTGTTATTATAATCGTTATACATAGCACGGTAAATTCTAAAGTTTGATTATATGGAACAGCTGCGTACTATAATATGTAGTAGCTTTACACGCCTCTCATCAATTAACGTACGTCTATTAATAGATATTGGGTTAGCCCAAAAAAGTTGGACGATACATATAATACCTACATATATATATATAAATATTAAATACTTGTTCGGTGTATTTAAAAAGCGTAAAAAAAAAAACACAGAAATAGATAATCGATTCTTTTTCTTTTTTTTTTCTATTTTTTCTTTTTTTTTCCTTTTCGCGTTTTTCTGAAATGAGAACTCCTGTGCAGCGAGGAAGCAGGGCGTGTTCGACTGAATTCAGTCGAAGTCGTTCGTGGCGTGGCGTCGCGTCGCGTCGGTGGCGTCTTAGGGCGCGAGAGATTGGATATATAACATCCCTCACACGCAAGACATCCGACCAAACATTTATGGGAATTTTTCTTTAACCCCTGTAGCACATCTGACTCGTATGAAATATAAAAAATATTCCGTATAGTGCTGATTAGAAGAAAAGCCGAGAGAAAAGTATTATCAGTTTTCGGGTAATCGTGAAATCGTATAAAAAAGTATGCAACAATTAAGGGGATCTAGATATATGATTTAGAAGAATTTAATATCTAATATATTAATATTGATCGAATAATTTTATTGATAATAATAATGATAATTATATTTCAAGGAATAGAAATGATGGGGTTGTTTATAAAATGGGTATACATCTGTTGTTCATTATACATCTGGATCACTCTAAACACACTTTGTTTGGTCGCGTGGCTGATGTCAAATTAGAAGAAAAAAAAATATATATATATATATACAGCATTTTTCAACCCTGAACAGTACCTGCTGCAGCTGCTTGACTCAAACTGCAGCCGTACCATAAAGACGCGTGTCGTACACCCCCTTATGCTACCCGGTGCAGGGTGTTAAATAACTAAAGAGAAGAGGGTCTCCTTTCGTTACGCTGGGGCTAGGGTGAGGTTCCAAATTTTTCACGTTCCGAATGGTAAGAATTCTCGATTCGTTTTACATGATTTCGAAATTAGTTCATTCCAATCGAGACCCTTCGTATGGAAAACCCATTTTATTTACTTCGATCGATCATTTCGATGTGATAAATGATTGATAGGATTTTTAAACTTTTTTTCTAAAAAGTAAATCTCAAGACGATTAATTTTACCACTTATTAGTTTCGATATTATCAATACAGCCCGAGTTATTAAACCCTGAATGAATACGTGCGCGAATTTTGGGCATTTCGGAATAATTTTGAAACTCCGGTGTTTTTCGTTTAAAAGTTTCTTTCGAATCGGCTATGTAGACTTTCGGGGGAATTTCTCTTCAAAAACTGTGAATCGGTAATATTCAAATTCGGATTTTTTTACCGTTCTCGAGTTTGAAAATTCGCAACTTCAAACTGGCCCTGTTATGCTACTTTTAATTTAACGGCCCCCCCTAGTTAAAACATCTAATAAAGCACGCACACGCACATACACACACACACACACACGTCTGCGTGTGGTGTGTGTGTGTGTGTGTGTGTGTGTGCGCGTGCGTGTGTGTGTGTGTGTGTGTGCACTTAAGCAATGACTTATAAATAAAACCTGCAAGATATCAGAGCAGTAGCAGCAGCAGCGAGTTGCTGCAATAGCGGTAGAATATCTTATTTTCTGTCTATCGTATTGACGACGAGTGCTGTTGCATCTGTATATACGTACACCATATATATATATATATATGCAGTGGAAAAAATTGAAGTCATTGAACTATCGATTTCTCGGAATAAGTCGGTGATTTATTGATAAGAAATTACTCTTTTATTGCTATATATGTGTATCTACCATATATTGATCGAACTATACAGAATAATTTGCTTGATCTTCTGTTTATTTATTTTTACAATATTATAAATCATATCTCGCCTGATTATAGATTTATACGGTTTCTTGTGTATTGTCTTCATCAGCCTACGTATAGGCGCACATAGGCTGAATCGGAACGTTTCGCGAGCCGTTCCAATGCCTTTCTATAAGATTATTATTCATTTTTATTATCCGTACTCTTTTTCAAAATTCACGAATATATCGTACGTGTGAATGTAACACGTAAGTTACTGTTATTTACCTAATCATTTATTGACGTGGGTAAATAACTCACCGAATTATTCATATAGAATAAAATCTTGTCGTGTCTGTTCAGAAATCTGTTTTATTATAATTTTTTGAATCAGCTCTCATCGCTATATTTTGCGAAAATAGACGGGGAAAAATGAAATATACCTGTTAATTATTATCGCTGATTATTTTCTTTCGTTGAGAAAACAGAAAAAAATGTTGAGCGTGCTTATATCCAACGTATCGTACAGATGTATCTTTAAAGGATGGGATAAATCCAGCCCGTGGGACCGGGAAAACTCGCTACGGGTGAAATTAATGGTCGCGGAACAATTTCGGGGAGGGGTGGGTTGTAAAAAACGATAGTCAGAAAGTTAAATCAATCCATGACCACGAAGATCCGATGGTAATAATGATAACTGCGCGGAAAGCAAAAGCAAAATTCCAAAATTTTTATTCCAGTTTCGTTTTATCTTTCAATTTCGAAATTTTTGATTTCCTTTTTTCGTAATCGGTAGACGGCAGGTTTTGTTAAAAAAAAACTTATCCCTATGATTATACGATTCTATAACTCGCGCCTCGCGTACCTAAGACGTGGCTGCTAAATAATTTATTAGTTCAATACCTCAAGTGATTCACCCTTAGCATATATATGTATATATAATATATTGGTCACACACGCCCGCCCACGCATATAATAGGTATACAGGCGTCGGTGTGGCTAGAATTTTTTTTTTCTTTGTCTTATTACTCTGATTTCGAAGAAAATATCCCAGAGGTGTTGTCTTATTATCTCCTTCATTCATTCAGTCGTTTTTTTTTTTCTTTTACATTTTGACAGCTCGGACCAGTCCTGTTATTAATTATTAAAAATTATCGAACGGAAGAAAGACTCGCGGTTCTCTGCAGTAATATACCTACATATATATACGTTTACATATATCTGTAATGATATTCGGTTATTATACTACTATACGTGGTGCGATGCGAGCACCAATTTCATGGGATATCGAACCGCGCTGTGTTTTATGGTGAGTCATATATATATATTTTGTGTGTGGGGTGCCAGTCGAGTGTATAGAGCCAGTATGTACAGACGGCCAAATTAATCGATCCCATTGCTGCTGCTGCTGCCGCTGCTGCTGCTGTTACAACTGCTGCTTGACTCACATACAAATGTTTCTAGGGTTTATTTTATACATAATTTTCCAAAGTTTGAAACAATGAGAAAAACTAAAACAAAAAAAAATCAAGATAATTGTTAATCAATCTTCGAAGATTTTCGTTCTTATTCTATTCATTTATCGACTCTCATTGTTTGTTATACGATCAAACTTTTTACCTACCTGCATCGATATTAGCTTATCCGTGACATATACGTATGTACGAATGCGTAGCCTGAACCCCACATATATACATTTTAGCTACGGGTCTCTTATCGAATAGTGTAACTGGTAACGGTATTTGTGGTTCGAGAGAATATAATGATGGACACGTTTCGCGGGTCTGTACTTTGTACAGAGAATAGCCAGCTCACGATCAGAGAGAGAAAAAAAGGAAGAAAGAAAGAAAGACCCGGGGACGCGGATGTATGCCGCGTATATAGCCCGGGATGTTATATTGGGTGTGTGTCATCGCCCTTAAGAGAGATATACCTCTACTATACGGCCCAAATACATTTGCGGTAAAAAGCAGAAAAATTGATCCATCTCATTTTTTTTTTTTTTTGTTTTCCCCCATCTTCAATTTTATCGTCTCGATTTTTTGGAAATATATCTGACCCGGTATAGACATATTTGTAATATCTTTGTCTTACGATTAAAAAAAAAAAAAAAAGAAAAGATGCGTACCTACTGTAGAAATTATTATCACAACGTCATCCGCCTAGTTTTTGATTCTTTCATTATTTTATTATTCCGCTTAAATACATGCATGTATCTCGTTCTTGTCAACTTCCGTCTTTCTGGATAACGTTACTCTATCGTATAGTCGCGGTGGTTTCGTCCTTGCGCGGTCCGAGGCTGGGCTCGAAGATACGAATAAAATTTTCAAAGTTTAGAAAAGTCGAGAATTACGAATTTGTTTCTGACGATTACGGATTTTTTTCGGAAACGTTGGAGTCTAGAATACCGACACTCCGACATTCCAGATCCTTGAAATCACAAGAATATAAAAGTTTCCGTCTATGTCTCGCGATCCGAAGACAAAAAACCTCCGAAATTTCGAACCACCGGTGTTTTTCGTTTAAAAGTTTCTTCTAAATCGGCTGTGCAGACTTTTGGGAAAATAATACCCTTTCTAAAAACTTCGAGTCTGGAATATTGAAATTCTGAATTTTTCTACCGTTCGGGACTTTTAAAATTCGGAACTTTAACCCGCAACCCCCACCGTTCATCGTATTCCTCATTTATACGCAACCGGCAAACTTCCGGTCTACCAAACCCGGGGATCCGACCTACGTAGCCTAAACAAACTAGCCCGACACTGTACCTATATAGCTAATCGTGATTTTCGTTAGATTAGTCAACCGGAAGTCAGCTGTACTTTAGCAAGCTCTTTTTTTTTTCTTTTTTTCTCAACCTTCAGAATCATGAATACGATTTCTAATTTACATTCTTTGTCATTATATCATTACGCATCCGTCATTATCATACCACATGATACATGTAGGAAAGAGAATCTGCGATACGCGGATTTTCTTCACTTCCAGAAACAAATGATTCGCGATAATTTTGCGGTTAGGAAAAAAAAAAACTTCGTATTCATATGTAGGATACGTGTTATACATCTTTCCACTACGATCTTCCGAAAGATAAAAAAAAATTCATTTACAACAAAGTTCATTTGAGGTATTTTTGTGTAATATATAATAACTTTTGAATCCTATTTCGATTTATAGTAATTTATCTTTTCGAATAATTATATATACCAAAGTATCCGAGAATTTTTTTTAATTTGCGCGATAGAAACTGGTGGATACCAACACGGTTTGGAGATATACCTAAGCTGCACCGTGCGCGTTATTTCAAGAATCGAAAAACAGACTCACCACCACGTCGCCCTGTTATATTTTGAGAAGTCCTGCGGTCTATACTAACTTTACAGATAACATATTCGTCAAACCAAATAGTTAACGTTTTAAATAAAAGGCGAGTTCTTGTCGCGTTGAGAAAGGGGTCAGTATACATACATATATATATATATATATATATATATATATATATATGTATATAATAAATAAAATAAAGTAATAAGTAAACTAGGACTTTAATTTTACTAAAATATTGAACATATTTTTTCGTCCACTGGTTCTGGAAAATTCGAGATAGATAACAAGAAGCCGGAGATTTTTTTTTAACCCGCGTTAATTATCTTCCTGCCCAATTTTCTTGTTTCTTTCTATTTTTTTTTCTTCTCTTTATTTTTATTTTTCTTGTTATTTTGTTATTTTTCGTCGTCGCTGTTGCAACGAAATCCACAGACCAGACGGTTCGAGTATTCCTTTTCGTAAGCTTGGAACTTGGTTATAGTCTTCTAAAAATAATTCAGTTAAGGAAGCTGCAGCACCATCGGCCACCAGCGACAGCAGTAGACTATGATCTCTGCATTTCGAATATCTCGAATACTGCAGTCGTAGAGTAACCAAACGTACGTATAAATCTATATGAATACCTAATTTGTAGGATACGCGAGAAATAACGACACGACCAAACTCCACATTAATACATATATTCATACGTTCTCCCATTAAATATAATTGGATCTATAAAAAATTTATTTATACGCTGTTGAATATATTTTAAAATTCAAATTGAGAAGACTGATTTTTGTATTTATAATACACGACTCGAGTAATCGTGTGTAATTTTTATTCAAAAATCTATTTTCTTTACGGTCTTCATCTTCGTTTTATCCTGGTGCTATACGCGTACCTTACCTACTGCTGCACACGAACGACGAGGGGTTTAATCTAAATTTACATTTTATCCACGGGCTTTTTAGTTCGCCGATGGCTACTACGTACTGCTACCGAGTCGTTAGTATTTTGTATTTCAAATTTCGTATTTAATTACGTGTATAACCATTAGAATAGTCGCTTTCATTTTTATTATAGAATTTCAATTGAAAATTTTTGATACACATACGTTTCATTTAAACCTGGTTTATATATGCATACCGTGTTATAGTCGCATATATATCTCTATTTGAGTTTCATCCCGTTATCCATTCGGCTAGTTAATTTAAATCCAGTTAAAACTATACCAGCTCCCGGCTTTATATACCCAATGGATTACTCTAATCAAATTATACTACCCCGATTTTATTGGAATATACGATTGATGTACCCAACCCTCGTATGCCAGTTTAATTCGCTCCCGGTTTTACCTCGATTGCATTAAATGGTCTTTAGGCGAGGGAAATAAAATATATTTCTCTTTATCGGCTTCCTTTCTAGTCGTTTTTTTTTTCGTTTTTCTTTTTCCTTTTTTCTTTCCTTTTTTTCTTCTTTCTCCCGCATTGAAATCCTTTATTCCGAATCCAGACGATACGTGAGTATAGTGAGCCAAATATATACTCGAGTTTCTAAGCCGTTCGGTCTCGGGGTTAATTGCTTGATAGACTGCAAGTGCCACTTCCAAGTCAGTGCTGCAGCCGGTTTTATCAACGAAATATTCTCCACCGAGACACGCGTATAAAATATTGTTATTAATAAAAAAAATTTTTATAGAAAACTCGTGATTACGCTTTTCAAAAATCTCCGTTTTCCATTAACTCGCGATCAAAAAATACAGACACGTAAGAAACGAAGAAATTATAACTTTATTCTCGATCTCTTTTTACCCATGTTTCCATATCTTCATTGTATGCAATATATTGCATCGAAAAAAAAATGCATATGGATGTAACTGCGCTTGATCGATGCATTGAGAGGCGATGAATCGTTTTTTGAGACGACAGTATTCAACTCGCAAAGGAATTCCTCACTCATATATGCAGACATAGTCAGACTATGGAATGACTGTACCCTGGTTTCAGTTTGCGAAATATATTTTTATTCAAATTTTCCTTTTCGTTCAAATCTGCGTGCATGTGTGATTTTTTTTTTTAGGTAGAAAATATCGCACGTTGCTTTTTTCCTCGACTTGACAATATATTCTCAAGCTTTTATAAAATCGTTTCGCAACATCTAACGTATATATTCGCGATAAAATTCGCAATAACATAATATGACGAGATAGATGTACGCGGTATAAATTTTAATCCAAGAGCACAGTTTATCCCGGTGAATCATTCTATGATTAATACATACGTATGTACCTATGTATACATATATATATATGCAACTAATTCATAATACATAATTATTTTATGTATCTATACGACTGTTATAATTATTCTATACGTACTTTATCGTCATACAGTACTGCAGATATTATAAGTCACGTAATAATCATTTATTTTTTGTCAATTTAACGATAATGTACGAAACATCTTGTTTCAAAGATGCTTAATTAATGATAAAAGCCATACAAAACTGGCTGCTTTTTGGCTCCTTCCTTCGTTGTACAATATCATATCTTATCAGTTTTTTTCGTTGTCATGTCTTCCTGTACCGCTGTAGCTGCATCCTGAAAATTCGATTAAGAAAATGTAATCATTTATACCCCATTTTCATTTATCCGTTTTCAATATTTTCGCGATTTTTATTTATATGTATAATGTGTGTGTGTGTGTGTACAAATCATTCGACGGTTAACTTTTCGCGACTTGTATCTCTATAGGTATATATACCTATCTTCGATTTAATGTCAGCCTTGCGTCGTGTCGCGACGCGTCGTCGCGTTTCCTAATACGGTATCTCTTGCTGTTACACCGGTTCCTCAAGTCGAGAAGAGAATTGCAAATCTTTCGCGAGGGAGAACTGAGAAGAAAGGTATATTATATACCGCAGCATATAGGTATGTAGCAGCAGCAGTCACCAGTAGCAGCATGTTATATAAACCCTTTAAATAAATTTTATTTAACATTCGCGTATATCAATAATTATTTCACAAATATCAGGGAAAAACTCGAATTTCATGTATTCCTTAGACAGAAAAAGAAAAAAAAAGAAAATGTTTATTATATATACTATGGTATTCTTCTCTGTTTGCCATGAGAGATTTAACATATAAGATGAGTTGCTATATAGTGCAACTCTAGACTTGCAATTAAAATTTCGGAGCATGTGTGCGCAGATTATATTCGCGGTATATAGTAGTGCAGCCAAGCTAATTTAGCTACACGTGGACTTGTTTATGTATATAGTTTTGATCCTGATCCGTAAATGTGGGTTGTAGAGGCGGATCTTTAGGTTCCCATGCATATCCTGATTAAACATCTGCGCGACATCACGCAGCATCCCGCGGTTGTCTGTCTATCGTACAGATATGTATGCATATATCCATCTTAAATATATACTGCATGATTATGAGATACGTAATTCGAAGAAGATTCGGAAAATAAAAATCCTACATTTTCCGGGGCAAAATTTCGAAAGCTAAAGACCCTAGAGGCAAAACTCCGAAATTTGAAATTCGCGCATGTATTTATTCAGTGTTAATTAACTCGGGCTGTATCGAACGTATATCGAAATCAATAAGTGGTCAAATTAATCGTATCGAGATTTACTTTTCGGAAAAAAAAAAAACATCAAAGTTTCAAAATCCTATATATCAATCATTTATGACGTCGCGAAGTTATCGATTGAAGTACATATAAAATGGATTTCCGTAAAGAGGGTCTTGATTAGGATGAATTATTTTTTGTCATCACATCCAGCTGAGAACCAAGACCGAAATTTTCGGTTCTTTGAGTTTCCGGCGTTTCGAGCTGGTTCGCATTCATATCATTCGGTATTTTTATTTTCTATCGAGAAAACTCGATTTATTAAACGAAAGAGGTTCGCTCTTTATAGTTTCTTCCGAATTATTTATTACTATTCATATAGGTATAAACTCATCGGTTTCGAGATGCTCACGCGTTTATTCTCTCCGCTCGGTGGTTCTGTCATATGAATAATTTACTGACAAAGAAAACTCGTTAAAGTTTCTTCCGGCTTGCCAGACGCCCATTTTTTATATACATATTAATATACATATGATTGTATACTATATATACATATATACATATATATTTCGTTTTTTTTTCTTCTCATATATACACGCGTATATGTATAGAAAGAGATACGTTTTTATTCCTTTATAGTTCCCCGTTCTAATCAGTCAACGCTTTTGACTCTACACGGCAATATCTCTCTCCCTTTCTCCTCTTATAGTATGTACAGCCCACGTATACGTATCGTTTTAAAATAATAATAGCTTTGTTTCTATATATACATTATTTATTTATTGAACAAATTAACATACTATATACATAAACATACATTCACGTGTCTAAATAATTTTCTAAAAATAACTTTAATATTTATTTATTCTATATGGTGATATAATTAAGACTCTTTTGCTTTAATTCTTAATTGGTATATAATTTCATATTTCTATTCTATTACATATACATTTTTTTTACAAAAGTCTGACCAACGTATGTAACGGGTTCTGTACACAGTATACAGATATACTCAAAAGCAATTATACGTTGATTGCCTGTGCAGTAGCAATACCACCATCGAATGACGTCAGTATCCTTTTAATTCCACGTAAACCCTTGACTTGATACTTTAACAAAATGTGGCTTGGTACACTACTGCATCGTTTCTATTGACGTCACAAGCCATTTTATATACCTATATAGTATATGTATATGTATATGTATATGTATATGTATATGTATATGCATATGAGTATGATACAGGAAGGAGAAAGAAAAACCATCTTAACAAACGGAAATGACGTTGCCGGGAAACCTCATCGTCGCTTCTTACTTTCGCATTTATTTATTTTCTTCATTTACTCGTGATATAACAAAAATATTGAAAATTTTTAATAAAAATTGAAAAACAAAAAAAAAAAAAGGAATATAAAATATAAAAAACTGTTGGTTCGCTCGAGACTGAATATATCCATAGCCTTTGTAATCTCGACGTTCTAGTCGTTCTACTGCAATAGGTACGCCGCTACAAGCATTGTAAAAGTGTTGGCTGTTAGGTATCGTTGATATGATCTCTTTAGCTGGTTTATATACGGACAGAATTTATACCCGATATCAGCGATAAAATTGCGAAAGGAGATTCTTGTAACTGTAAATAAACGTATTTACAACTATATAGGCAGTATAGTATAGTATAACATTGTGAAAAAAATATATATATGATAGGTTTATATACAGAGGGGGAATTCCTGGTTCTGTATTTTTATTTATTTTCTCATATTTATCAGGTGATTTTACAAAACGTTTTTCTTACCCGGAATCGATTTTTTTATCTATATGTTGCAGAACCTTCGACGGACTTTAGCAGACATTCCGTTATACATCCTAAAGTATTTCACGCTAGAACCAAAAGAGAGATTTCATCGACCAAAGAAAACGTAAGTAAGAAATTAAATTTTTATATACATACATGTACATATTTTGATGATGATATAAAAAAAAGAGGAAAAAAAAATTCTCTTTCATTTTTCTTCCGTCTTTTGAAAAAAAGTTTCTTGAAAACTGATTCAATGAAAGGTGAAAAATTCCTTAACTCAATAGCAGTTCATTTCAATGAATCCTAATCTACGAAACGATTTCTGCGAACTTTAATTTCGCCAATTTTTATCGCTGCGGGTATTCGCGGCTAGTAATAATGAATATATAATCTAACTACGTTCGTTTAAAAACTGCACTAACAGTTCTACGAATCGATATATCATATATAATATACACACGTTCATTGCTCTAATGAATGTATAAGTTTAATTACTTCATATCCGTCAGAATATGTTTAATTATAAATAATATTTTACCGTTTATATTTACGTATACATGCGTGTGTTTAGGGGGATATATAAGCTTGAGTTTTTCGGTATAAGTTAATGACAAATAAACTATACGACAGGATACAGAGTACGTCCCTACACATCTACCTCTACTTCCGCTCGTATAAGTTCTTCATGTTTGAAACGTTGCCCTAGGGCTTAGGCGTGTAATTGAGGGACCGTTATAATATACCTTTGACCAACTATAAAACCACCGTACTATACGTGTACGACACGGTAGCCTCATTCTCTGTCTCAGCGTTTGAAAAGCGTTTTTACCTTTTTTCTTTCGTTTGTACAGATCTATATGCATAGTTATATATATATATACAATAAAACTATACATATAACTATATATATATATATATATATATAATGAAATATATTACTATATACAATATATTCGCGTATGAAAGAATCTCGTTGAATGGTTTTGCCTAAATCATATGAAACAAAGAAAAAAAAATCAAATAATGAATCTAGCCATGTATATTTTATTCTAATCACTTGTAAGACGGTATATTTCGACGATATTTAGCCCGTTGAATATAAAGGGACAGATACCAAAGGCTATCGCGTACTAAAAGGGACGGTAAGAGATAAAATTAAAACGCGATATAATTTTTCGGTCCAGGGTAAACTCCGTTAGATCACTTTTGTCGAGAAAATTGTGGACATAATATAATATAATATATATATATATATATATATTTATTAATTATGTCTACTAATTCTATAGTACAGTATACCTATACATAATACGTCTTCTTAATTTTCGAATTCTTTGAAATATGTTATCAGTCCATTTATACCACCTGCGCGAGTTGGAAGAATGCGGACTTATCTTTTATCTCGTTGGATATGATAATGCACTCACTTTTCTTTACCTTACCTTGCGTACATTATATCACATATTTTACTCGTCTATGGCAATCTCAGATTTATTTTATTTTATAACCCGCTGGATCCAGGGTATAATTAAAACAACAAAAATTCTACGTTTCTATTTCTTCTTTTCTCGTTTCGAAGTAGTCATTCTTTGTATTGAAAAAGGAAACGAAATTTCGGTATATACATATATATTTTATTTGACGATAATTTACTTTTTAGAAATATTTAGTTATAAGGCCGTTTCGGTCTTTCTTTATATGAATAATATAAAATAAATACAAAAATACGAAAATTATATCCCGTGCGTACATATCGCATAAAACTATTCCTGGATGGATGTACGATGAATTATTTTGCAGAGCGCTTTATATTATAATATATAAATCGGGATTTAGAGACATATAAAACGCGTTTACTTATAAATCGCGAATACTATCGAAATATCCTCATTGAGTTTCGCCAACCGTTGTCAAACCCGTCACTTTTCTGCTACAGATATACATATATATACGGTATCTTTAATCTGACGTGAAAAAAAAACTGCCTTTCATACATTTATCTGATATATTTTTTTGTAAGAGAGAAAGAAAGAAATGAAAAAAAAGGAACAGCAAGCACAAAAAGCTCTTATATATAATTTATATACCTATATGTATAAAAATAGAATAGAATAGGATCGAATATTAGGAGAATTTTATGTGTATATGTATTATACACATATAAGAACAATAATTGCAATAATTAACTATAACTCTCACTTGGGCGAAAAAAAACTTTTGGTTTACACGCTTACGCAGGCACATAGTAATATATATACTACTAGCATATTATTATATCCGGTTAATAACGCTAGTTGCTGTGTGTATATATATATATATACACATATATATCATACTGGGGCAAAGTTGCTAGGCGTGAGTAAAAGTTTTTCTTCTTTATTTCGTACTACAGTATATACAGGATGATTCAAAATTTCTGACTGATATTTCACAGGTTCAATCTTTGTCAAAATTGGGATCAAGACTTCCTTAGTCATTTTTTTTTTTTTTTTTTGAAATTATTCTTTTGGTGTTCGAGTCGGTAATTTTCCAAGAGTCTGTACATACTCGATGTGGAAAACTTTTGAAGGAAGAACACCGGATGTTCAGAATTCCGAAAGCTAAAGATCCGAAACGCCAAAACTCCGAAATTTGAAATTCACGCGTGTATTCATTCAGGGTTCAATAACTCGGGCTGTATCGATCGTATCGAAACCAATAAGCGGTCAAATTAATCGTCTTGAGATTTACTTTCTGAAAAAAAAAAGTTTCAAAATTCTATCAATTATTTATGACATCACCCAGTCATCGGTCGAAGTAGATAAAATGGATTTCCGTAAAGAAACTATATTTTGTCCTCACATCCTGAGAAATAGACGAAAATTTTCGGATCTTTGGGCTTCGAGGTTCTGGACTTTCGGAGTCTCTTAGTCTTCTGAACTTTTTCAAAAATTCTGAACGTTTTTAAAAATTCGAAATCGTCTCAATTTCCAAATTTCGAACATCAACCCGGCCCCGATTGACTATGTTAAATATTTCTCACAAATACAGACCGTATATCGTAATATAAGTACATATTCCGATACTGTTCGTATGTACGAGACGCAGTGCAGCATGATATACACGTAAGCTTAAAGTTCTGACACAACTTCTCTTACGGGTCGCGTAGCAAGTTTTTCACTTAACGCTATTAACACCAGCCTGGCTAGATCCTTGACAACGACGTCGTGCAGTCGAAGGTTTTCATCCGATTATTATTTACTATTTAAAGTCTTTAAGATAGATGAATTTGGATAACAATATTCGTTATACACATCAATGAAAAAAAGTCATAAGGTCGAGAGACAAGACAAAAATCTTTCAGGTAATTATATTCGCGATCATTTATCGTTTATGCAAATCGACGATTCAAGACCTGATAAATATATTTCTGTTCTTATTTTTTATCTGTCTTTTTGCATTCGAAATTAGATACCGCGTTCGCTCTTATCGCTCTCTTACAGGTTAGACAAATTTATATATCATTACTTCAAGTAGAATTTTGCTCTTGGGTTGATGCTAGACACGCGTAACTACCTTGAGGGTATTTCAAGGGTTTCTCTTCCCCTTGTATAACTGAAGGCTAACAAAACTGCAGAAGCTTAAATGACACGGTTACATGTATACCTAGTTAAATAACTACACAAACAATATCATATTATCTATAATATATACCTATACATTTATGTAGACATATGTTTCCATTTTATCGACTTCCGTTTCAGCGGACCGATAACCTATTTAATACTATTTCCGGTCTAGCTAGATGTTATGGAATCACATAGTCGGTAGTCCTCCTCTATGTGAAATGTATAGATTAAATTTAAACCGCGATACGACAAGTTAATTAGATACTATTTATTCATATATTCAGTTTCATTTATATTTTACTTGAATTTGAATTAATCAATATGGAAGTAGTTATTGGATTTGTTTAGATACAAATTTTTGCTAGCTTCGGTTATACCCGAGCTATTATTCCCTGAGGTGGTTTAATTCAATCAGAAAATAGGTATCTGTAACGCCGCGCCCTTGTCATTCGCGGACTATAAATCGCCGAGATTTATACGTGATAAAAAAAAAAAAGAGAAAGAATTGATTTCCGCAAAGAAGAACGCGGAATTGATTTGCGATAAAGAGAACGCCACACCTCAGGTTACCTCGGTCTGCGGAACACGCGATTCTATGAGAATATCGGAATTAACGTCCACCATGTTTTCAGCAAACTCGTTAGTCTAATGAAATGAGTCAGAAAAGAAAAGAAAACCGAATCACTGAGCTGATATACATACATGATGGTTAGAATTTTCTTTGTTTAACTTTGAACTTATATGCTAATGTAGTACAGAGACTAAAGGAATTTCCGTTTTGCACAAAAGTTTTTCACTCTCCCCTGCACATCGGGTTAATTATACACAGTACATTGTGCAGCTCGATTTTACAAAGCCGTAGGTAAAACGCATTCTTCGGATCGTAGAACACGATCATTCGTCCGTGTATAATGGAATATACTCACATATTATTTCTTTGTCGCGTACTTTACGAGGAATTATATATGCATGCTGATGGGTTACCCTTTGCGTAGGTGTAGAGGAAAGTTTTTTTTTTTTTTTTAATTTTTTAAAAATTAATTTGAAATGTCATTTTTTGATTCTTCTTCTTCATTACAGGATTTAAAACATACGGATTTACTCACAGTTGGATTTATCGTCGATGGTGTAGAACGCGTTTTGGATCTACGACTCAATACCGATCTGATTCCCTTTGGTCACCGGCAACGTGTTCAGATTGCTAAGGGATCATTCAAAACGCACAAGCCTTCGAAAGAGGTGAAGTAACACACACACACACACGTATATATATGTGTGTGTATGTATATATATGTATATATATTTATTTATTTCATACAATTTGTACATACCTACGTATATGCATATCGAATTTATGAATCTTATTCTAGTATACACACAAGTATAGATCATACCTATACATATGTGTTCTTCGGTCAGATGAAAGAATTTAGAAAATTTGGAGGAAACGAAATCTTGAAGTACATTGATTCATCTTCCAAGAAAAAAAAAAAAAAAAAAAAAAATTATAAAAATTTGGGGGATATGATAGACGCAACAGAGCAATAGCCGCCTTTTTGTGGCTGCTTAAAACCTAATAGGGGTATACTTCGGTTACACACCTGTGATATTTGATACCTAATACTCGATGCCGCGCTCTATGTACTGAATATGATATATAAACTGGATATAGTATGTCTTACGTATTCCCTTCGTGTTCGATACTAATGTCACTTGAGTCATAGAAAAGTTGTGTCTACTACCTATTTATAACTAGGAGGTAAAGAATAAAGATATGAAAATATGATTTAAAGATCTTATGGCGAATGAAATTTTTTTTTTATCAATCGAATGACTTTATAAATCGTCTAGGGTTATTGATTTTATATACCTAATTGAAATTATCGCTGACTCATATGTATATGGATCGAAGTATTTGATTGTACCTGTAATAGCTCGGTGATTAATCATCATAATTTATTATATGGTCATTATGGGTATACAAAGACGACTTCCGGTTAGCTAATTTGCAGTTTACCCCGTTCCCATGGTGAGGAGACGGTCTTTTTTAGTTTTCATATACTTGTTAGTAGGTAGGCATTTAATAGTTGAAATATAATAACATTAGGTTTAGTTGTTAGCAACAGGCTTCTTCCTGCCTCTTTAAAATTGAAAAAAATAATATTTCACAGTAACAGAGTGAGTCTACTACTCATAAAGCGGTAATTTCCTTTAGCTTATACCTACCTACGTCCACACGTTGAGAGTAAATATATGAATCGACTTGGTGACTCATTCACTCACTCACTCACTCACTCACTCATTCACTCATTCACTCATATGAGACTGAATAGAAATCATTGCTTTTCTCAGAAATTTTATACCGGATTCGAGAATAATTCGTCATTGATTTTTGACTCATATTATAATATCTCATTCATTCATTCATTCGTTCATTCATTTATTTATTTATTCATGAAATTTTACTATCTTCTTGGCTTCGTATCATGGAGAGATTCGAAAAAATTGTGCATTCTGCCTTTTATTTTTAGATATGATAATTTCACACGGCAATCACTTCCTCGATCGTTGCACCTCGTTTTATAACGCTTTTATCATTTTGTGAGAACTATAAATGGGTCTTTGAGAGATCTTCAAAATTTTGTATGTCCATGTATGAATTGATTTTTTTTTTTATATTTCTATACAGGAAATTGAGATTTGTCAATACCAAGGCAGTGTTAGAGGTATACCAGATTCTTGGGCGGCAGTATCTACCTGCAGAGGATTAAGCGGTGTAGTTTTTGATGGGAAAACTCTTCACTATATTCATCCTCAAGATGATTCTCTAGACTCTCCGCATTATATTTACAAACACGATCATCTCGCGGTAAATAATACGTGCGGTAAGGATTTTAGTTCTTTTTTTTTCGACTACCAATTTATTATAATTTTGTTAACTGATATTCAAAAAATCGTTTCCAGACATCTGTGTAAATGCAGATTTTGAGTTTAGTCGCATTTTTACACGATTTTTTGTTCTCTTACAGGATACACCGGCCACCAGCATCACGATGTGTATCAAGAGGCGAACAGAATGCTGAGGGTAATAATTCCCACAGTAATATAACTATAAATAATCGGAAAATCTTTTTAAAATGAAAAACCACATGTTTAAAAAAATTATTTCGTTTCACAGAACCGACGAATTTTATTTCTCTTCCTTATAATTCTCTTGATACAATTTTTTCACTTCATTATACGTAAAAAATACGTGTTCAATAAAATTAATAATAATATACGATTTTTTGGCATTTTTTAAAACAGTACAAAAGAGATGCTGGTGCTATTCGTGGCCCTTATAACGCTAACAAACAGTCTCGCTACGTGGAATTAGTTATGGTGATTGATAAGCAGGGATATACAAGCCTTGGTGAAAAATTGGACAGGGTTTATCATCACTGCAAAGATATAGCCAATATTATTAACGCTGTGAGTAGAGACTGATCCTTTTTTTGCTGATATAAAAATACCCAACAAAGTTCTATAGCCGTTTTATTATGTTCTATTTAAAATCAGTTAATAACATGACATTTTTACTCCTTAGCTGTACACTCCATTGAATATTTTCGTTGCGCTTGTCGGTGTTGAAGTCTGGTCATACTCAAACGAGATATTGCTCTCATCAAATGGGGAGACTACTTTGTCCAACTTTCTGCGATACCGCAGAGATAGATTGGTCAGAGAATCGCCTAATGACAATGCCCAGCTGTTGACGTTAGTATACTTACATGTAAATGAATAAATTCGGAGATAATTTGATTCTGGAAAAAAGTGAAGTTAAACTACTAATCTTATCATCTTTTTACTTCCAGAAAAGTACAATTTGAAGGTGGTGTTGTTGGCAAGGCTCTCAAAGGTCCAATTTGTACCTTCGAATTCTCTGGAGGAGTCTCTATAGATCATTCCGACGTAATTGGTCTAGTAGCAGCTACTGTAGCCCATGAAATGGGCCATAATTTTGGCATGGAACACGACACGATAGAATGCAACTGCCCAGAAGAAAGATGTATAATGGCTGCATCTAGCGGATCGACGGGACCAACTCACTGGTCTTCTTGTTCCCTGGAATATTTAGCTCTAGCTTTCGAACACGGCATGGATTACTGCTTAAGAAACAAACCGGAGAAACTATTTGGCAGTTCAATGTGTGGGAATGGTTTTGTTGAGGCTGGAGAACAGTGCGATTGCGGCTTGGAAATAAACTGCAATAATCCTTGCTGCAACGCGACTACTTGTATGCTACATGTTAACGCCAGCTGTGCTACCGGCGAATGCTGTGATCTGACAACTTGTAGACCAAAAACAGCAGGAACTGAATGCCGTTTAGCAGAACACGAATGTGATTTGCCAGAATATTGCACCGGACAGAGCGAGTATTGCCCTACAGATGTGTCGAAAATAGACGGAGAAGTATGCAGCATGGGGAAAGCATTCTGTTATCAAGGATCTTGTAGGACTAGGGATGACCAGTGCAAACTTTTGTGGGGACCTTCGGGATATTCCTCGGCTATGCAGTGTTATGAAAAAAATAACAGGGGAAACAAAGTCGGGAATTGTGGGTATAATAAGGTCGATGATGTCTACATCAAGTGCAACGATACGTGAGTGACAACTTCATTGAATAATAATTAGACGTAATTAGGAACATTGGTATTATGGGTACGAAAAATTGCCTTGTCTCGTTTGATTTGAACGTTTGCCTTGCTGCTGGAAAATAATTCGTCTGTTAATTTTTTATTGACGTATTACATTCTTTACATACTTGTTGTTTCTGATTAGATGAAAAGTGGCTTGAATGATCCTGCTTTTACGTTTTATTTTTATAATCATTCTATCTTTTTCCACAGAAACAGCTTTTGCGGTATGCTACATTGTGTGCACTATAACGAACGTCTAGAATTCGGCATGGAATCAGTCGCGATTTTAGGTCAATCGTTTCTCAACAACGGAGGAAAGATTATTCCTTGTCGAACAGCTATCGTTGATTTAGGACTCAACCAGGTTGATCCTGGCCTCGTGCCTGACGGAGCAAAATGTGATACTGGAAAGGTAAAGCGGCGGTCCTTAATTATACCTACTTCAGATCTGTCTATTAGAATTATATAGCATATTGAATCCTTGTGTTATTATTTTCTGAATCAGATGTGCGTCAACCAGAAGTGCATGCCAGTAGCAGCAATGAGACTCTCTTCAACTGCGGGGGCAGAAGCTTGCCCTAATAATTGCAGCGGAAACGGTGTCTGTAATAGTTTGGGGCACTGCCACTGCCATAGAGGTTTCAAACCACCTTTATGCGACGAGATAGGAGTCGGCGGTTCGGTAGACAGCGGACCTGCTGAAGACCCGAATGGTTTGAATACTTTTCTAAGAGAGATTCATGTTGTATTTTCACTAAATAGGATTAATAGTCATGTCAATTAGTTGTTTGCTCGAGAAATTAAGACAAAGTTTAAAACTTATCTTTGGCTGATAAGTTTTATCAATATTGCGAATTTTCGTATTTAAAGAACAGCTAGTAATGTTGATCTACTCTTGTTACAGCGAGGAGAGAATTCATCATCTCCCTGTACGTGATTTTCTTTGGTATAGTGCCTCTGGTCGCACTTATCGCCCTGTTTATTTGGTCCAGGAACAACGGGAGATATAAATGGAAAAAAGGAGCTAGTTCAGCGTACGTATCTAATCTAAATTGCTTTAAGTTTGGGCCTAATAGGTCAAATAATCAAGTTAGAACGGGATGCGTTAGTACTCACGGTAGGAGTAGCGGGAATCTCTTTAGGAAATTAGTACGTCAGTTATTTGACAGGCAATCAAATCCTGAACCTAAACAGGAGGCAGGAAATAAAGTATTTACAATCAGCGATAACGTGAGTAGCAACAAGCATCAATTGCAAATCACAAAGACTGATCTAGTCTCGACGACTAATCCCGACGCTATTAACTGCAGCAATTATATTGAACATCAGAAATCAATGCTGTTCAATGATCAAAGATTAGATTATAAAAATTCGCAAGAATCTCATTATGCTAATGCCTTTTTGCAACCCAGTGGTCCTGCGCCAAAAGTATTGATATCACTAAAGAAAGAGGTGGAGTGTAAAACATCAGTACCGATACAGAACTTCCAAAAAATACCGACGAAAAATTTTAAAGGACTTAAAATCACTACTGAACTCAAGTTCCAACACTTGACTGAAAGCCAATGCAGCACTTCTGTTATTACTCCCTGTACTGCGGAAAATGCTGTTCCAAATTTTACACCTAAGTCAACTATATTATTTTATGATAAAAAAGCGCCGCCTCCGCCTCCGCCTCCTCAGGGTCTTAAGCCCAAATCATGGAACTGAGAAAGCCTTGATTTCATTTTATAGTTTTTAAATGATTTATCAGTTATGGTGATGTTAAACTTTTAAATGTATCACGAGCCTACATTCAGGGTTTGTAAACTAATCTATATGATCTCGAAACATTGACTTTTAGATATCTTAATTAATGACGAATCTAGTGCATGGATCACACTTGTTTAGGATTTTTGAGTTTTTGTGATTTTTGCATTATATTAGGGAAGTAAACATGGTACTGGTGGTGGTGGTTTTATATTGATGCGGGATAAGTTTTTTCATCAATTATTACGAAAACTATTAATTGCATATCAATTTCCATAATATATATATATATATATAAAATAATTGTACAATAATATAATCTTTATTTCTATAATCTAAACACATAAAAATGGCACAATAATGAGAAGACATGACATATAGTGATATAAATAATCTAACGGGGATAAGCACTTAAAATTCCGGGCTTCAAACTGGTGAAGAATTCATTGCTGTGTTATTAACTGCATAGAAAACTTAACTGCACTTCTCTTATTATTATCGAATTATTGAATTTGTAGCTTATTATTTCCAATATTGATTCATTTTTTATTTAGCTTATTCGCTATAGGAATTGTTTATCCTCGTTCTATAAATTATTTTACTTTGGCTTATTCCAGTTTGATTTTGAAGCCCTGATTATTACTTCTGACTTAATGAATTAAAGTATTCTGGAGGAAGCTGTGCAATATAATTGTTAAAGTCATAGCAGGATACCTTTTAATTGATATATTTAGTAATGGCATAATCGTGATATAATCATATTATAGTTTCTATAGTACACTCTACATTATTATTGTCTGTTACCAGATGCTCAGTTTAGTAAATCAATTTCAAACACAGTAGCAAGGTAAGCTCGATACGAAAATAAAACTATAAGTTTTTTTCACTTATAAAAGAACATCGAATTTACATCTATTCTAGTCTTACAAAGACTTTAATATTTGAATGGAAAATATCTATACATACTTTATGAATGTGAAAACCGATATAGGCCTTCATTATAGTACTTTATTCTCTATATTCTCAAACGTGATTGATATTAGCTTATAGTAATTATAAGAAGAAAGACATATTATATATTTTTGACTTTTTAGGTCACAATTCTGATTTAAAATACAATTTATTATTCTAATAACATAAAATCATCACGAATGAATCTCACTTTTCATTTTTATAACATAATTATTCTTGGCATGAATCGTCTGCATGAGCGAAAAAAAAACGTATAATCACAGATTTTATTCTTAAAGTAGTAAAAGAAAGTATGTGGGTGGTGTTGGTGTAAAACTTTCACAAGTATTCTATTAGATGCATGGTTTATACAGCACCCTCTTAGTTAGCCAACACTCTTGAAGTTTCAAGTTTTCCTTCAAAATTCTTTATACATAATTGTGTAGTTGCACTAGTTTCAATATCATAGCAGTATTAGCATGTTTATTTTCAATTACTTTCGGTGCAATTCTTCCTTACGTATATACACAGATGCACACACGCACACACATCTATGTATAAGAGCACTATATACATTATTATTTGATATAAGATATATTAGATGCATATAAAATATTTTTTTTTAAATTCAAATCACCTTACCATAATCATTTATGAATTCGACCACCGAGTATTCTTGCACTGAGTTGCGAACAATGCTGTCGATCTTTGCTGAGAGCTATTTATATACTCTTTCAGTTATTTGATGCAGTAGGATAGCATTTAATTATTTAAGCATGTATTTTGCTATGGACTGTCTGTACTTTTGTATGCAATAAAACCAATACTCATCAAATCTGTTCTGTTTTCCTTATAATATAATTTGAGTTACCTTTTTCCACTGCTTGCTAATAACTTTCTAATCTCTTACTAACATTACCATAGCAATTGCTTAGATTATTGCATGCGTCGGATATAATTTATAGAGTGTTTGTTATTTATACATTTATGGGAAAAAAAATATGTAGATTTTTGATTCATATGGTTTTTTTTCCTAACAAATTTAATATGTAAATCTTTTTCTACAGATAATAATTAATTTAGTGTGTACTTTGAGTGTAACTGATTGCAAGCTATGACTTGAAACAATTCATTGCTAATGCTGATCATTCATAGGAATTTTATTTTTAAACAATTATTACAAATCTTAAAATATTAAATAAGTAAGAAGTAATAGTTTATTTCCGAGGCTTACGTAGGTTGAATACAGTTATCTACTCGCCTCGTATATTCAATCATATCCATTATTCATAAATAACTTTCGTACATGCTTCTTACCCCGACTTCCCTGCTTAAAAATTGCTTGATATTTCAGGGTCGATCGTGCCAACAACACTTTGTCAATAAAGACAATTGAGCGGTCAAGTCCCATGCCCCGAAACATTGAGACGATTGATTCTACCCTCAGCCAGGATTCAGCTTGCGCAAGTTTATTGCCTAAGGTAGAAGAGGACAAGCGATTCAACAACAATCTGTTTGGCCAATTCAAAGGATTTACAATAAGTCCAATGCAGAATCAATCCAAGCTGGCAGAACCCACAAAACCCGCACCTCCTCCACCTACCGTTCCAACAGTAGCTATTAAAACTAACATAAAATTAACACAGCGAAGTAATAATTTGCGAAGTACTTTGGCCAGCGGAGTAGGAAACGTAAACCAAACTTCAATCGCACCAGCATTGCCTCCACTGAATCCCGGCTGCAATGCAAGACCTTTAATCAGCAGTCCTGTATTAGCAACGACAACTTGTACATCGGTTGAAATTATCGGACCAAAAGTACCCAGCAGACCAGCTCCGGATATACCTAGTAGACTCGCACATGAGATTCAACCTGTAGCTTGCATTGGCCAGAAATTACAAAGGCCCAATAGCACTCCCCTTACTAACGTCATTTTACCAGACACAGAAAAGAAATCTGAGCGGGGAGGAGCGCTCAATCGTATAGCATCTATTTTACGACCAAACTCTGGAATTATGAGGTCTAACTCACAGCCTAATTCAAAGGATGATAAGAAGACAAATTCACTTCCAAGAAATCAACATCACAAAGCAAACAAAGTCATTGACAAGGAGATATTGAGGAACTTGGAAATATCCAACCCTATTCCGCAAACTGAAATCGAAATTCCTACACCTGCGATTCCAGTCATTACTGAGGTCGATGAGGAGGACAAAAAGCCTGTTGTTATGCGTGCGCAGTCTATGAGAGATGGAAAAATTACTGCGAGACCTGCTATCCACACTTTTGGCTCCATGAGGCAAACTAATTCTGCTAAAAGGCCTACTAGTATACCAGCTAGCGCTAGACCAACTTCGCCACCTCCCGGACCACCGAGGCTGCCTCCTACTGAAAAAATTCCAGAAACAGGAATCAAGATTCCTGGATTACCTGGCTATCAAAATCCACTCGTTAAAGATTCTCAAAAAATACAAGACAACGCTTATGACGATTGTATGAACCTTGTGAGTGAACCTTCGTTGGGTAAGATACTGGAAGAATCACCATCGAGCGATAATATTTATGCAGTTATTGAAGAATCTATACCTGAGAAAAATCGTAAGAAAGTTGAACCACAGGTAGCAAATGTGCAAAATGAATACAAATCACCAAAGCCTTTAGAAACATCGCCGAAATCTGGTGGGAGCTCAGACTCTATGGGTTTGTTGTCAGAAATTGTTTCTGAAATATCGAATAGAAATTTTGACTCTATTTATTCGACATCTACACTTGCTAGGAAGAAAAAAGAAAAGGAAGAAAGGGATAAGCACTCTGAAAACTTAGGATCGAACAGCTCTTTGGGAACTTACATTAATTCAAGTCACTACAAAACTCCTGGTAGTACGTACTCCACTTCACCTTCTGGCAAGTTCAATTCTGCCAGCTCAACGACTAGCTCTGGCTACCTGAATCCAGCTGCGGTAAACGTACCTCAGCCAGAAGCTAAGAAAGAAATTGAACAAGAAATAACAGTGCCTCAAAAGGACCCGAAGACTGTATGCAAAAGCAAATTAATGGCTCTAAACTCTAATAATCCTAATATCAATGACGAGATGTCTAAACAACTTGGAATGAAGCCCCCTGATAGTACTCTTAATTTCAAACCGTTTGCAACAGCCACAAGCAAGCCGAACTCAACTTTGGCTACAAGCTCGAAAAAGGATGAGAAGAAAGAGGAATGTAAAGCACCTGCTAAACCACCGTTGAATAGAACTAAAACTCCACCTAATCTTGCCAAGGTCTTTACCTCAAAACAGACTTCTGAAACTAACTTGAAGACTGGGAAACAGGTGCCGGACACGAATCTTAAGCCTACCAGGCAAGGCTCGGACACAAGCTTGAAAACTTCCAGGCAGGGGTCAGATACAAGTTTGAAATCTAGCAAGCAAGGTGTAAGTTTGAACAAATCTAATCCGAATTTGAATAAGTCCAATTCAAATTTAAACAGGTCGACAAATAACTTGAACAAAAATGGTTCGAGCTCGAATTTAAGTACTGTTCCGTTAAAAAACACGCCATCTAGTCCGAAGAACTCTGTGGCAAATCTGAGCACTGCAAACAGTCCTGATCTGGTTTCTAGCTGTTCAAACTCTAGCCAGAATATCGCTAAGTCGCCAGATGTACTAGGGAATAGTCCTAAGACGATGAATACCACGAAAAATATTCAAAAAACACCGACAATGACTAGGAGTGCAAAAACTCCATCAACGCCGCCGAAACCAACGAGTTTATTAATGAAATCAACTAGTCTTATTGACAAGAAGAAATCACCAACCAGTAACACAAGTATAGTAAAATCTTTATCCTCTAAGGAAAGTAATATAAATAAAATTTCGGCCCAGGGTGCAAAAGTAGTGCAAAAGAATGATGCAAAGGTAAGCGGGGAAACGTCGAAAGTACATCTAGTTCAAAAAGCTGCTAGTAGTAAATCAAATGTTGCATCTTTGCAGCAAAGGTTTGAAATAAACAAAAATACTAATCCAACAAGGACTATGTCAGCGATTGGTAAAAAAAATGTTGTTTCTAAGACTGTAGATGTGAGTCGAAGTAGCAGTGCTAGAAAGTGATTATACTATTAATTCGACATTGAAACAACGCGCCGTTTACGAGAGTTATAATTGCTGCAGGTATGAAATTTTGCACTCCAATATATTAATACTATTCTATCTGCAAATCTCTGCCTCCAATTGATACTACCTTTTTCTAATTGGCAAAACCTGGTGCTTACATATAATAGTAATCTCTTTGTCTCATGGTCATTTTCTTAATTGTATAATAAATCTATAACATAAATTTACAATAGCTTAACGACGAATAGGTATTAACCAATCCTGGAGTACAAAATTTTTCATCATGGATTCTATTCTTCTTGACTGTGCATATCCCTTTGCTAGTTGATATGTAAAATCTTTTATTCTTTCAGTCCAGACATATTATGTCTGTGAATTGGATTGTTTAATTATGATTTGTATCAGCTGTTGGAGGAGTAATATGTGCTATGTAATTGTAAGACGATTAGTTTTACTACCAAATATAAATCTTATTTCTTGAATAGCGATAAAATGTTAATATAATGATAATTAAATGTAAGGTATAAAGAAGTGTGTATATATAAGAAATGTGTATAAATGAAAATATTTTGGTGAAAAATTTGCCAAAGTATTTAGAGTCCAGATAAAATTAATGAGAAATTTACTTAATTAAGGCTTTTATAAAAGATGATGAAAAATTCAAACTCTATTTTCACAAATTCATTAAAGAAAAAGAAACGAAGATTATTGTATTCTGTGATATGCAAGAAATTACATGTTTGTTATAATATTATAGAGCAGGTTTTAGGCGAGACCAAATTCAACTAGAAGAAAAAAATTTAAAGTAAAAATATAATACAATTCTTATTATATTTCTCAAGAGAATGAATTAGAATTTAATTCAACGGGAACATTTAATTCCATTTCGAATGATTTCCTACAATTTTTAAAATACATACATCACAGCTACAAACACATATAAATATTCAGACAATTGCATTTTTAATTCTCTTATTATCAAAAAATACAGTATGTTCACAATTACAGTTATAAGTCTATAAATTATGAATTGAAAGAAGGATAGAGATGTAGAATAATGAATTTCGGATTGTATAAGGTGGAAGTATGAGGTGTATATTTATTTGACTGATTTTTGTATATATGTTAATATGTATGGATATATAGAATTGAATGGAATTTTATAAAACGTACCTTTCTGCTTAGGTGAGGTACCACAATCTACTATGAAAGATATAAATTACTACGTACTGTGTAGCTATGTATATGTAAAGACTAAACGTACATTTTTATATGATGTAGGATCAAGACGATTAGTTTACCTAATTAATATAAGTTGCTTTTAAATCTATACACTGCCTTGAAAAGTCTTTTAGTACTAAACTGGAGTCTTTGAGTTTCCTAACTACAATTATAATGCATTTTATTCAGAGCACGAAATCTGTAATTAAGACCACAGGATAAAATCGATTAAGTAATTAACTACAGCATGCAATTGAAATTACTAGAGATTGGTCTTCTCAATCGCGTGAATAACTTGTAAAGAATTTGAAAAAAAAAGAACATGAAATGAAATAAATTAAAAACAAGGCCGATACCTCATAATTGTTATAACGTTTACATACGTAGAGAAGTTTACATTCCGTCGATATTACGCCTTTATTTGAATATTTTATTCCTGTGGCATAATTGTATAAAACTATTCTGACGAAAGAGAGAAAAAAAAAAAAACACGTACACAACCAAGGAAACAAGCATTGTTCAACAGTGATTTGATAATAAGATAGAGCTCCTATTAATTTATTCATAAGTATTTTATGCAGGTTTATAAAAAATTGTTCAAATTTAAATGGCACTACAATACAATACAGGCTAAGTGTTCATTAATGTGTATGAAATGTGTATTTCGCTTAGTTACGATTAGTTAAGGTAATAACGTACATATTTAATTATTTCTAATATATTGAGCAAATCTGAGAGTGTTTGGCTTTGATATTTGGCAATTCTTTTCTTTTGTTTGTTTCTCATTAGAAAAAGAAAAAACAGATTACATATATCGTATGTATTTTATTTAAAATATTAGTGATCCAAGCATTCACTCAAAGACAAACGTCTTTACGTTTTGCCTCTAGTCTACTTATACATATATTGTTTTACAACGGGTAAAGAAAACTATGGTACTGCGTAATTCGGTATATAATTGTAATAACAAACGCTAATAATTATAATAATGTATCATATTCTTGATACCAAAGACACATTATGCTATTATTTCTATTCTAGTGCACGTTCGGTACTAGTTAACAAACTTTACAATGATTAATTAGTTAAATGTGTACACACCATAAATTAAAATTATATTGAAGCAATTTCTTCATTTCTAAGTCCAAATATTATGTATTTTTGAACTTTTGAACTAATTACTCAAAATGTCCTTCGTGGTAAGGTAGTATTTTTTAGCGTTGGTGTCTTTTTTCTTTTCAAAACAGAGCTGATTATTTCTCTGTCATATATTTCAGGCGTGTACTAGAATTATTATAATTTCTAATTTTCGATTTTTTTTGTAAATCTTGCATTCGCGCCTTTCAATAGGCTCGCATGTATTAGATATGGCCTTCCTATAGTTTTCTATTGCTGCAATTTTTATCAATCAGTAATCACACGGTTGGTAGAGAATTCTTCAGAAGTCTATTAAATTTTTTCACCCTAATTCTGAAATCAAGCTGTAAATAAATTATCGCAGCTTTTCATTTAGCATTCAAAAGATCGATTTCACAGGCGCCCGATTGTAGGCCACCCATTGCACATCTGGACGCATCATCATCGTCATATGGCGATTGGCGCCTCCAACGATAAAAAATTACTTTCATCCAGCTAATGTCCAACAGTCCAACCGAAATTAGTAAAAGCTGAATGAAGTAGGATGTTTTTCACATGAATGTTCTACATACCTATACTCTTGACTGAACAAACATATCAATGAATTTTTATTAGGAACACGGTCACAGGTTATGAGAAGTCGTCTGTTTCGAAGTCGTCACAGGCCACAGCAGTCATTCATAAGCGACTGCGCCGGTAGCACCAGTAGCTGAAAAGACACCGGTAATTCATACAAATACGGATGACTTTCCTTCCGTTGAAAGCAAACAAATAATGGCTAGTTTATTAGTTGACATTAAAAACGAGCCGATAAACTACACGGCAGGTACGATAAACTTCAAAATTAGATTATTCACGGTACAATATAACCTAAAAATGGCTTTATTCCCGTCCGCTGTCAAGAATCCGGCGCATTTATTGGCACGAATAACTTTTTAGCTTGAATCATCGTATTTATTGATAATTTATTACAGAAATTCGTCAAATGATGCACGGGTTTGGCGATAGTTCAGATCCGTTGCTAGAATCTGCGAAAATAATCGAGGATGTTGTACTACATCAAATGCGAGCTATTGTTCGTAGGGCTTGCGAAGTAGCAGACCGAAGAAACAGCAGAGTAATATCCCCGGAAGATTTCATATTCCTGATGCGCAAAGACAAAGTCAAGGTTCAACGGCTTTTGAAGTACTTAGGTGAGATTAAAATGGTGTTTTGAATTTTCTTCATCGACTATCATTCTCTGGTTTATTAATAAATTTGGTTGAAATTTCGTATGCGCAGAGGTAAAGGCAATGAAATCTGCTATGCATAAAGCTGTGCATTCGGACGGTATTGGAGATGTGTTAGAATTTGAGAATTACGATGTTTTAAGAAAAAGTAAACGTCCTTGCCAGGATTTTATTCAGTTAATTGACAATACTGGCGAACTGCTCGAGAACAGAACGACTTTTGATATTGTCAAACAGAATAGACTTGTCAGAGCAGAGATGGTGACTAGAAAAATGGACGAGATCCAGTACGCGGAATACTGCAAGGCACGACATACCTCATTCACTAATAAAAATTCCCACAAATTTAGCGACTGGATTTGTCCAGATGGTAAAATATTTTCTATACCTTAGCCTCTCTTCAAAGTCTTGAAATCTTATGATATAATTTCTCCATTTATTAAATGCAAACTTTCATTCATGCAGATGATATCAAAATATCAAAACAAGGGTATCTAATCTTGGGCTATTTGGCTCATGAAACTGTTGCCCAAATTGTCGACTTGGCACTCCTGGTACGTCAGGATCAGAGTAAAATACATGGAGACGCTATCGAGAGGCTTAAACTGAACCATTGTAATCCTTACATGTATAAGCCATATCAACACAACATGGTAATTGATACTAGTTATACTTATTTTTAATTTTACTATCAATTATTGAAGATCTTTATTATTCTGCTGTGTATAGGGTGTCGTGATGAAGCCTATTACTCCCGCAGAGATTAGCGAGGCTTTAAGAAGGTACTGGTCTCCGCAATTGGATGTTACAGGACCGTTTTACAGATCCTCTATGCGTCTGCCTCACCCTAAATTACTTGCACTTTAAGATAACATCAGGAAAGGTACGAGTTTTATCAACAATAAGTATTTAAACAATTTAGACGGTTGACGGTTTCGATTTATTTATCAGGTATTCTAATCGTTCATATTACAATATTGTATACCTCTTGTTATATTTGTATGATACACGGTTAGAAAATCAACAGTTATCCTAATGGTAAGTTCGAAGATCGAAAATTGTTATTCATAACATAAGAATGAATGCTGGATATATTTTTCTGGCATTTTAAAAGTAATAGCCTCTTGCTTAATTCCTTCTCTTTTAAACTGATTAATTTCCTCTTCAGAATTCTCTCTATCTTTTTTCTCTCTTTAAATTCTCTTCTTTATTTAAATATTTAATTCATTTTTACTTCGATTATTGACCATACATTTGTCGGAACTGTACATACATTGTTGTAAAAGATCTGGACGAATTATTTATGAAAAAACAATTTTGTAATTAAAACATTCAACCTCTCACAAACTAGCTCATATAATATATATAATATATTATATATTATATATATACCTATATAGGTGTATATCTTACACCTTAATCTATGTAGTCTCTTAAAATTTATCTCTTAAATTGTTTGAATACTGTTACATATTATGATAAGGCAATATCTACAAAATAACACCTGGGAGCTATATTCTATCAGTAAAATAGGCTCGATATAAAACGAGTTAAAGAATTTTCAATGTCAAAGCCTTTAAATAACTTGAGTGGATTCATCTGGTTATCATAAATGATATTCGTTTGCTAGTTTATTCCTCAATTAGCTTCAGATCAACGATTTTAGATACAAATTCAATAAAATAGAGTCTTATTACTGTTCGACTGATATTAATGACCAATTTATTTAGCTGGACAAAACTAAGGGACGAATTCATTTGCCTAAGAATGTACGCAGAGGCTTATCTTGCTTTTATATCATGGTGAAAGTAGCGTTGATACTCTAGCCTTGCCCTCGGCTCCCCCTGTGATACAGGTTCCAGATTGATTGGCTGTTGACCAGTCGCAGCACAAAGTACCATTGTGGCCTCCAAGTTCTAAAACCTTTTGCGTACCCGGAGGCATCTGAAAAAATTTTACCATAAATTATTACAAGCAATGGGAGACGATATTTAATTAAAGAATCATACTACTAGGCAGGGGAAATTTTACCTTGTAAATGTTACCACCAGACTGTGTACAAAGTAACATATGACTTCCACTTTGATCGAAGGTGAATAGTTTACCATGGACAGTATTTTTTTCAACTTTAACTTTAGTTTCCCATGTAATTTTGTTAATCTGATTCAAACTTCTTTGACAAAGTTGTCCGTCCTCGCTTTGTGCACAGATATTAGTGAAGTCGTTTATTAATTCGATATCTATCACTGCGCTTGAATGGCATTTGAAGTTCTCTATTATTTCGTTTCTTCTCAAGTCGTGTATAACAATATTACCATTAGAAAGACCAGTTATCAGAAGTTGGCCATTATGATTGAAAGTGGTACAAAGGGCAGTCAAGTTTTGGTCCAATGGTAAAGTTCTTTCTAATTTTCTAGTCCTTATATCATAGAGAAGCAATTTTCCTTCGCTTGAATCAGACACTGAACAGACAAAAGTAGACTCAATTGGATTGCATAATAATGTTACAATCCGGGAACCTTCGTGCTGGATTTCCCACAGCTTTTTGCTATCTCTAGTATCATGTAATTGAATTATTCCGTTGTTATCTCCGTGCAAAAAGTATCTCTCATTCTTAGATATCCAATCCAGCGCTGTTATAGCATTATTTGAGTTCGCTGTTGTTGAGGTGAACGTTGCCACTGTTCTGGAATCATAATTTCAAAAGACTATTGTCAGTATTTCCTATTTTATAATATATTACCTAACTAGTTCGTTTAGCAAACTATTCTGATAAGGTATAAGGATAGTTTTAATTACTTAGGAGATGGGATCGGTGTCCATATTTTAATTACTCCGTCTGCATCACCAGTTGCAACGTAAGAACCGCTTGCATTGCTTTTACATTGAATAATTGACGTTTTGTGTTCTATGTATTCTTCCTGTAAAAAAGAATTAGTTATTGTATTAAATAATTCTTTTAAAACTCTTTATATTGGACTATTCGAAGCTAGAATCTCACTTGACTAAGTAGAATATAGTCAGCATCGATTTTCTCTTTATTCTTTCTCTCAAACGCCGCGTCTACTGAAGAATCTCTCTTTCTAGAGCTGTTCAGTCTCGAATCACAGCTTATACTTCTCTTCGCGACTGCCTCTGACTTACTTATTGAATTTATTCTAGATTTAGCGTTTATTCTTTTGGTCATTTGCTCCGGTTCCACCTGCTTCTTCACATTTACTATCGGTTTTTTACCAAGTATTGGACTAGAACTGCCGCCTATATTCTTTATAAGGCTTTTCAATGTCTTTGGGTTTTCTGTCAACGGAGATTCTCTAAAATGAAAGATAGAGTTTCGTTATTACATTTGAAATATTATTTCAATTGAATTCAATCTAAATTTAATAATACCAGTTCTTACTGAGCAATAATATAGAAATCATCCATTATCGGTGGATGCTGAGGCACAGGACCCGCGTTTACGTCTGTTATTGTATCAGATTTAACAGTTTCTCCAAGCCTCTGTTTTAGGGCTTCATTTTCCTCTTGGAGACGCTTGAGTCTTACCGAATCCTCATCTATAGCCAGTAGTGTTGGCTGCGGCATACACTGTAATCAATAGAAAGCGATTCCTCAATTTATTGAGTAATTCTGATTGATTGTTACAAAAAATTTTCGTCACAATTCCCACCTGGAATATTGTGGCTAAAAAATTGTGCAAAGAAACCAGCATAGTGTCTTGCCATTGTCTACTGAAGTGGACTGAATAGACCGGATTATCCTCTGGATTTTTTATGAACGGCAAAGCTGTGGGCCAATAATTTAAATTGAATAATTAATGGGTTTTAACATATTCTTTTGTCTATTGTTCATAATATTTAATGATTTTAATATTCCTCTTACCGAACCATTCCTTCCATTCTGAATGACCTTGCAGTTCCGGTGCCATTTTTGTAAAAAATTCTTGTATACGATCCTGTTTATTATTCAACGCCGCGTTAACCAAATACATTTTTAACACAGCATTTTCAAGTTTTCTTATACCAGGGGCGAAGTGGTTTTCCAAACGGGAAAACATTCTCAAATCCAAATGACCCCATAGTTCTCTTAGCGAGTTTAAATCGTAGTTATAAATGTACTGCATTAACTGATCTACTATTTTTTCTACCTGTCACAAAAAACATAAGGCGAATATTTATTGTTAGAAGAAAATAAAAAATAAATAAATAAATAACGAGATTTAATTCGGTATGAAATAATTTGACTATCGATTTTTTTTTATTTCGTTATAAAATTATCTGATTACTCATGACAACGACATAGTTCTCGTTTCTAATGATTATTTTATTAATTATAAAAAGAAAATGAATAGTATCGCGTTCCACTTACTCGGAATCCCTTTTCTTTCTCGGCTTTCAAATCGTTATCGAAGGATTTTAGGGTCTGACTAAATCCTCTAAATAATAAATATTCCTTAACCAATTCGTCTACGTATTGTACATGAGACATTTTTAAACGTATATCTATGTGTATATATATATATATATATATATATATATACAGGTATAAGTGTTATTTCAATAATCTAACCACTGACAGCTCAATGTTGTTATAACACAGCCATTTTAACTCTTCGTATGATTTTTTTTCACGCTGATATATCAGAGTATATTAGATGGCACCACTCGCTCCGAGTAACACATGCAAACACACACACACACACACATTTATGATACCAGTGTGTTTTTTAAATATATTGGCTCATTTGCCGCAGCTCTGGCGAGTGGCGGGATTATATCCTATAAATTTATTATATCCTAAAATGATCCGCAAAGAGATTGATATTCACTTGGAGGCACTTGCCGGATATATAAACGATGAGGATAAAATGGTAGACATAAATTAACTAATAATTAAACTCTAGTAAAAAGTCTATGCCAGAAACAATTTGTGATCGCATTGTATCTAAGCTAACCTAGAAATAGTTTCGCTATCGTTATTATATACTTCTTGTGTTATTTGATTAGTCTCTTATAGGTATTTTATTTCAATAACTAAATTAGAATTAGACGATTATTTATTCATCATACAATTATCATAGCCTGTAATTTATTCTCGACTTTAATTCGACCTTAATTTCTGATATTGACTTGCTAATTTTAGACAATATTAATATACAACAGGTAACTTACAAGTGGCTGAGCAAGGAGCTTGACATCCACGTGAATTTGGCAAAGCAGATATTATTCGAGTATTGGGATAATCAACGGAAAGAAAAAAATCCTGTAACGGCTACTTTTCTACTCATGGGATATCTCGAGGATGGAGAAATGCGGGTCGAGGTTGTTAAAGAGGCGGATCTCTCATCTGCTAAAGAGAAATTAAGCAAAGTAATATCAGAGCATATTTATAGCCTGCAAAAAACCTTGCCTGAAATAGAATTACTCGCTATTGCTGATAAAGGAGATTCTCGACAAAGTGGTGTACGCTGTGCCGAGTCTGTTATCAGGTCTGAACATGAGATGGAAATTTTACGCTGGGGAAGCAGTATGCCTAACAATGAACCAAAAACTATAAATGTACAGAGTTCAACGTCTAAAATTGAGAAGCAAACAACAGGTGAGACAAAATCAGCCGAGCAGATTAATAATGCTAGCAAAGAATCGGCCATTAAATCTGCTGATAAAACTCAGAAGAGTGCGTTTCATAATTTGTTCGCTAAGGCTATGGAAAAACAGAATAAGGAGAAGATATTTTCTAATAATAATAATAATAGAAGCAAAGGAAAAGTAGCTAAAAACTCTCCACCTAAGAATCCGTGGTTTGAAGCGACGAAGAAGTCCGACTACCGGAAGGAAGAGATAAAGAAGAGTAACGATCTTGTGGAGCCTAGAGATGGTGAAAAAACATCTAAGGATCAGAGGGTTTTGGCTGCAGCAGCTGGCGATGATTCAGATGCTCTTTTGTCGGAAAAAAACTCACGGTTTGAAGCAAAGAAGAAATCTAAGAGTGGAAAGGAACAACCAGAGAGCAGCGATAGTTCTATTGAAGATATAGCTGACGATAAAAGGAAAGAAGAATCACGTGATAGTGAGAAAATTGTTAGAAAGGAATCGCTTGAGAAAAGTATCAGCTCTAGAGAAACTGGAGGCAAAAAAAAGGCTGCTACTAGATCACGAGGAAAGAAGCGCCAGAGTTCTGCAGAAAATGAGAGTATCAATAAGAAACGGAAGCGTATCATTGTTGTGGAATCTACTGACGGATCTAGCAGTAGTGAGATGGAGGATGTTATAGAACCCGATAGTCCCGAAGAACCGCAAGTTATTGAGAAGATTAAGAGCTCTCCTTCGCCGCTGTCAATAAAATGCGAGGGAGGCCGACGCAAGGTTCGAAAATTGGTTGATAAAACATACATCGATGATGATGGCTACTTTGTTACGGAAAAGGAATATGTTTATGAAAGCTGTTCGGATAAAGAAGAGGAAGTACAGCTTGATGTTGTTAAACCATCCACATCTGAGCTTAAAGCTAAAAACCTGAATAAACGGAAGCAGGCAACTTTGCTCAACTTCTTCAAAAAATCATGATGATATTTGAATACGGAATAATTGCTTGTAAAACTAAATTGAAATTCATTTTTAATATATGGATGGTAATTTTAGTTGATATTATCGTATCTTATGTGCCAATTATTGCAGATTTAGAATTTTAATGTTGCTTTGAAATAGTTTAATTAGTTATTGCTATCTGATAGTTTGATATATTCGCGTTCTATGCAGTAGTAGCATACTGGAACCCTTGATTTTTAGTGAATTTTATCTTGATTTTATTGAAATCAAACTATCAATTTTAAACTCGTCTGTATAACTCTAATACAGTACAAATGTATTTTGACTCTGGAAACTCGAAAATAATCAGTAAAAGAGCGTAGGAAGCACCGATAGGGTCTAATAGTAAGATGAATGGAAAAAAAACTCGTATTAACGGAGGTCTTAGTTTCAATGCGACGTGTATTCTTGATTATACATTGTTTGCAGTAGAGAATTATGTATCCAAGTATATTCAATAATTTCTATTCGGTTCTAGCATGGTTCTATTTCTTAAATCAAAAAGTTCTCAGAAAGGAGTGCAATCCTATAAGATTATAATTGATTGTGCCGTATTGCACGCGACCCGCGGATCATTTTGCCCTCTTGATTATTTTGTAGTTTCGTGCCCGAAACATCACCTGCTTGGCTAGCCTACGACGATGTTGCCCCCCCCCCCCCCCCCCGACGCCCCGCCCGACCACTTCGCTTGACGGTAAACCAGCTCAGCTTCCACAATCCACGGCGAAGTTCAGTAGCTTCTGTAGTGTGAACAAATTCTGACGGGTGTGGTGAGAGCTGTTGCAACAGCCAACAACTTTTCTAATTGTGTGACAAGTAACCCACGTGCTCCCTGACAAAGTAAGATTGTTCTCCACTAGTTCGCCGAGTCAATTATCGCAGGGTATATATTTTTACAATATCCTGGCTGCTCTATTACTGGTTTGAGCGGCTGCGAAAGAAAACTCGAGGAAATGCTTGAAAATTGGTACGCCGCGTCGTTCCGCGTTCGAGGAGACACACTTCGCAAACGCTACTGTAAACGAAGACACGTTGGACATGAGTGAGTTTGAAATATTCCGATTAACATGTTACCGTAACGATAATTCATGGAGAATTTTGTAATGCTCCTTTCGTAAAACGAAAATTTTTTGTGATTCGTTTGAAACTCTAAACATAGCATTCGATAATTTTTGGACAGATTTTCCATGTCGCGTATTTCAATCAACAAAGTAAGTGACAATTCGATTGCTACAATCAGACTTCGCTTATAATTGGGGGAATTGTTCATTTTCAAGTATATTTCATCCGTACCGGCGAATAACTGAAAATCCGAATTTTTTTATGAACATAACCTCTCTGACAGTTTTAAATACAAATATAGCAGGCAAAGGAGTTCCACTTGATAACCTCGCAATAATTCTCCTATCACATTAATACTCATATAGTTTCAAGTTCCTCGTACTCTAGTATCGTTTCCTCTGCGAGCATATTATGCGGCTCCGAGGGTAAACTAATTCCTCCTGTTACTTTGAGTTTACAAATGTTTTTCAGGACAATACTGTTCCCCGATTTATACTTTCACTCGACTCGTTGAAAGCATTATCGGTGGATGGAAATCCAAATGAACATCGCAGACACTTGAAACACATAGATCCTTCGTGCCACTTGGTCGGAGATGGATGTCAACCAACACTATCCAGCTAGTCATGGAATAATAGTCAACCAACACAATGGTAAGCTTCATATTGTATCAGCCAAAGATTCTGTATAACTATAAATGTATATCGACAAAACAATCAATGCTGAAACGCATTTATCCAGCCATACTCAGAGAGTATCTATATCTAGATCCGAGAATGTTTGTTTTCATCGCGATAATATTCCCCGCTTCAGAGTTGGGAAGGGGAAACCCGATCTGGTACTTTCACGGCGACTTAGTTCTACTCAGCTGCGAGGAAAACTGTACCGACACGATAATAATATACCCGAAGGCAACATATCGACGTGGTACGTGGAATACTTGGATATCTTATTATAGGGTAAGTCTAAGAGAGTTGGCACGCTCAATTCTTTGAAACAATGATAACTTGTTACTTCTTAACAACAAACTTGAATATTTCTGTTGTATTGACAACAGTAGGAAAATATTGATAAATCTCAAGAAAATATACCTATTTATTCGAATATAGACTGGCCTCGTAATAGAGAAATATTTGAATAAAGAGAATCAAATTTCAAAGATTCGAAAATAAATACAAGTGTAGATTACTGTAGAATTAATGAGGCATCACATTTATTGTTAGATAAATTATCCAATGTACCTATGTTGATATAGTTTTTATCTTCACAGGCATTGTTCATCAAGAGAAACGAGGTCCTGCCCATCTTCAACAAAACCTCTTCAAAATTCTTCAGAATAACGATTCATAAAGGGCAGTGGAGCAGTCCAAGCACTGGGGGAATGGCTATTAGACGACTCTGCACTGCAGATTGTTAATAAAGTAGCATAAGCATATAGTTTTAAGCTGTGTGGTATCGAGTTCGTAATTACAGTTCCTTCGGAACCAGTTTTGGTAAAATCCCACATCCCATCTAATAATGAATTCCGTTTGGAACGTTGTGCAGAAAACAAGGTGAGCTGGTTGCCAATAATTTTCCAGTGCCGATATTAATTATTTAGTATAATTATTGAAAGTATTATCCTTGGTCGATATATTTCTATGGTTTCCCAGGATAGTCACGTTTTTTCGAACAGACTGAGCATAATAAGCGACACAACACCTTTCTATGTTCCGATATTTTACTCTATAAATTGAAGGAACAAATACTGCGTTGCACTGTGATGCAATGAATTATTATTATAAATCGCTTGTAGAGACTATAAGTGGTAATAGATAAACTCTTTTACTGTACAGAAAGCTATGGCGGACTAATTCATACAGTGATGTTATAATCGTACAAGAAAGAGACTTGTATTTTTGTGGAATAATGATATATTATCAATAATATCCCTGTTACGCATATATTATATTGCATTCAGCCACTGGGTACTAATCCAAAGGCCTTAATGTTTCTCCTCATTTGCTCAAACGCGTTGTATTCTGAAGAGAAGACTAGTAGAGATTGAAATAGTTTGATTAGCTATTACCGTATGAAATATTCGCAATATCTATGCAGGTATCAGCACACGATACATGCATATACGGTATACATTCGTGAAGTATACTTCACTCCTTTGTAAAATTGTCCGCAATGAATAGGGAGTAGATAATTGAGAGATCCATGATTTGAAGAGCCTCATTAGTATTTTTTGACAAGAAATGTGTATAGAGTAATGAATTATTTTACTGTTTATGCGGCGAAATTACGTTCTTGAAATATTCTTGCTAATGAAAACCATGATGAAAATAATGACTGTTCTCTATTCATATTACGGGCTGACAAAAATGAACAGCTCGCTGTTCTTGACGAGACCCATATGGAAATTATATGCTTTAAACATTACACTTGACATTCTGTAAAATATACCTTCGTATGTATACGTATGTATCGCAACGATTAGTTTAAAGTATAATGATAGTCTTTTCATATAGCCTAATTATAGGTCAAGCTAATCTCCGAACTTGAAAAATTACAAATATGTAGTTTTCAGTGTTATACGTAATATATTTCAAGTATTACGATCATATTTACAATTATCTGAATGAAATAATCATTTGTTGAAATTGTTTTTCCAACAAATATGTATTATCATAGTAAACAGGCGCATATTTCAATAAATATCTCTTAAGATCGTAAATAATCAATTTGTTTATCTCTGTTCCCTATGCGATTGAACCGGTGAACTAATGCGGCAGTAAATATCAGTGCGCCTTATTGTATGCAACTCATGTCAGTCTTGTACTGCGTGTTGCATATCACCAGGCGCAAAAACCTGGATTAAAATTTTTGTTTTGGCGCCTGATGGTAGACAACCGTTATAACAAGCACGCTGGCAAGATTTTTGTTGCCTACCATCAGGCGCCAAATTAGAAAAAATTTAGTCGGAGTTCTGGCGCCTGATGGTAGGCAACAAAAATCTTGACCGTACACCTGACTTCTGGGTTGTCTACCATCAGGCGCAGGATTTTTTCAGGCGCCTAATGGTAGGCAACCGATAAAACAGGTGCGCGGCAAAGATTTTTGTTGCCTACCATCAGGCGCCAAATTAGAAAAAATTAGTCGAAGTTCTGGCGCCTGATGGTAGGCAACAAAAATCTTGACTGTACACCTGACTTCTGGGTTGTCTACCATCAGGCGCAGGATTTTTTTTCAGGCGCCTAGTGGTAGGCAACCGATCAAACAGGTGTGCGGCGAAGATTTTTGTTGCCTACCATCAGGCGCCAGAATAGAAAAATTTTAGTCCACGTTGTGGCGCCTGATGGTGGCAACAAAAATCTTGCCTGCACGCCTGACTTCTGGGTTGCCTACCATCAGGCGCAAGATTTTTTCTTTGCTGGGGCGCCTGATGGGGGGCAACCGATAAAACAGGCGTGTGAAGAAGATTTTTGTCGCCTACCATCAGGCGCCAGAATAGACAAATTTTAGCCGAAGTTTTGGCGCCTGATGGTAGGCAACAAAAATCTTGCCCGCAAACCTGACTTATCGGCTGCCTACCATCAGTCGTTAGTTTTATATTGCCTACTATCAGGTGCTAAAATAGAAAAATTTTAATCAGATATAAGCATTCATACGCGTCTTCAATCTCCATGCATGGCTCTATATATTAATTTATGTTACCGTTTTTCAGAGTTGGTATCAGGAGAGCATCTGACTCGGGCAAGTGTGTTGAAATTATCATGGACGGGAAGGTGAATAATAAAGAAGCAATTCATTTTTGACGTACTTATCTGTATATTTCTGGCTGGCATATACAATATTATTCATTGTCAAAGATATGTACAATTTATGATTGCTTCTGAAAGATAAATATGCAATAGTTATCCAGTTTCGAAAAAAGAATTATTGTTGCACAGAGATATTTGTATTCTAATAGAAGTTTATTCAACTGCTTTTGCATGTATGTAACCCGCAGTACAAAACTGACTTACGAGTTGCAGGCAACGAGCCACAGTAATATTCACTGCCAAAGTAGTTCGCCGGTTCGACCGGCGCAAGATACCATTTGTCACCCCGTGAGCCAGTCTAGTGATTCTAAACCTACAGATACTTATAATTGACTGAGTAGGCGTCCGTTAGGAATTTACCCTGTATATCGCATGTTGGATAGGAAAAAAGGATGCAGCAATTGATAATTCATGAATCTAGTGTATTATCCACATTTATACCACGTACTACCGCGTTGACATCAGGATCGTCGCTGAGGACGTCCTGAGAATTACTTCAAATCTAGTAGATTTATCCCCCTTGTTTCACCTATTCTGCTTGTCCTGACACCTTGAAACAAGAAAAAGAACTATAAATCGAGAATCGGAACCGCTGTGGAAGCCATTTTGAAAATGGCCTCTACTTCACTTCCTGTGCACATGGCTGTGGTGAGGCTATGGTGTTGTGTGATTACAATTCAGTAATATTTTCACCCCGTTATTACCGAATGAATACCAATTAAAAATGGTAAGGGCTGGTCATGATATTTTAAAAAAACATCATTTTTATTACACACTGATCAACGATATAGAATATTATATGAATATACCTATTTATTTACCGCGTACATAATAACATAAACATAATGAATCCATTCACTCATTAAGCGCTTTGTCAATCTTCATCTAATATTCTTCAAAGAATTTCACGATATTTTCCGGTCTTATACTATTGCAACACGAACATGTTTCTCATACTCTTATTACCGTGGATTTGGACAAACTTTTCCATATACTTCAAACTCCATTAATAATCCAATCTTTCATTTAATTAATTTCCTAAATCGTTTAAAAACCTATGTCAAAATTTTCAAAAATTATCATTAAATAAAATTCACCAATTTACCTAATCCTTACAGTCGAAACTCTTCGTCTTGTTCGAGCACGCCGCAGGCTATGCCTTGTTCAGCGTCAAAGAATTTGAAGAAGTAGGAATGCTGCTTCCCCAAGTCGAGGCTTCGGTAACAGACCTCTCTCGTTTCAACGGTGTTGTAAAGTTGGTTGGATTCTCGCCCTTCAAAACCGCGCTAGCTGCTCTGGAAAATGTGAACAGTATTTCTGAGGGCGTAATACCTGCCGATTTAAAATTATTCCTTGACTCGAGTCTTCCGAGTAAGAAAAAGAAGCTCATTCTCGGTGTTGCAGACCCAAAACTAGGCGCTAGCATCGGCGAAGCATTGGAAATAAAATGTGATCACACTGGTGTAGTGCCGGAATTAATCAGGGGCATAAGATTCCATTTCCCAAATCTTGTCAAAGGATTCACGTCGAAAAGCTCAGGAGTTGCTCAACTCGGTCTTGGCCACAGCTACTCAAGAGCTAAAGTCAAATTCAATGTTCACAGAGTTGATAATATGATTATTCAAAGCATAGCGCTTCTAGATCAACTGGACAAAGATGTGAACACTTTCAGTATGCGTATTAGGTAATAATCTTTGCCCAATGGATGATAAAAACTGATTATCAAAGTAGCTCATCTTATTTTTTATTTATATAAACGTTTTTAAAAATATTCAAGAACGAAAATGTGCCTATACAAACTAATCACAATTGTAATTTTTTTTTCTTCATCTTACAGAGAATGGTACAGCTACCACTTCCCAGAGCTTGTTAAAATCGTACCAGAGAATTACATGTTCGCTAAGGTTGCTCAGCTGATTAAAAACAGGAAGGAACTAACAGAGGAGAAACTGGAGGCTCTTGAGGAAATTGTAATGGATAGCGCGAAGGCTCAGGGTATAATAGATGCCTCAAAGTCTTCAATGGGGATGGATATAAGTCCCGTTGATTTACTGAATATAGAAATGTTTGCGGGGAGAGTGATAGCTTTGGCGGACTATAGAAAACAGTTAGCTGAATATTTGAGATCGAAAATGGCTGGGGTTGCACCAAATTTAGCTACTTTGATAGGGGATCAGGTTGGCGCTCGCTTGATAGCTCATGCAGGATCTTTGACCAACTTAGCAAAGTACCCTGCCTCTACGGTGCAGATATTGGGCGCGGAAAAGGCGCTCTTTAGAGCATTGAAAACTAAAGGTAATACGCCTAAATACGGTCTGCTATTCCATTCAACTTTCATCGGTAGAGCCGGGACTAAAAACAAGGGTAGAATATCTAGGTACTTGGCTAACAAGTGTTCAATAGCATCTAGAATCGACTGTTTTACCGATACACCGACAAATATATTCGGGGAAAAGTTACGCCAGCAAGTTGAGGACAGATTGAAGTTTTACGAGACTGGAGACGTGCCGAAAAAGAACATTGACGTTATGAAAGAAGCCCTGGAAGAGGCTGCGCAAGTAGTTGCCACGGCGGAAGAAGACGAAGAGCCTCCCAAAAAGAAACAGAAGAAGAAAAAGACTAAAATACAGAATCACGAGTGAGCCGCGAGAACATATCATTTCTACCCGCCAGAGTTATCATAAATAGAAGAAGAATTACCTATATGATAATTCTTCTGGTTAAATTTAAGCTCGATAATAGTCAGGTGCATGCGCAAGATAATATTTATAGAAACTTGATGCAATATATGTGTATTTTTTTTAAGATTTGACTATCTCATGTGTAAGAAAATGAGACTTCGCCTTTTCTTCCTAATTTGGAATTTACGGAGTTGATTGAATCATCGTTTTTTCTAACTTAGCAAGAAATAAGTGAAAATATTCTATATATCTATTGAAAAAGAACCAATTATATATAATTATTAAATAGTCAAACTAATATGTACCCCACAGACAAACAATTCTCAATAATTAGCACTCTATGTTCCAAATATTTGTAATTTGTAATCTGTATCTGTTCACGTTCACAATCGTTATTTCTTCTTTTTTTTTTTTACTAAATCTCTGATTATATTATACTGTAAGTATCACCCTTGACTACATTTATGATTTCTCTTTTTTTCATTCTGTTTATTTTACGACAGGTTTGACTATTTAATCAATTGACACAGAATGTTTGGTTTATAATTTTGCTCCTCTGTGCATTCACCTGATAAAGATTCAATAACTCTCGTAATAAAGATTATTCCAAAACATTTTAAGAAATATTATTAACTACTTCAAATGTTTTGGTTACATTGTGATTTTTTCGCAAATAATATATCATCCTCCACCTGCAGTACAGCTATTAAATGTTTTTCTTTTCAATCGTAAAAACAATGTAATTACTTAACATATCCATTTATTTGACAGAAAATGATTGTATATTGAAAATGGAATATCAAATATACTTTGAAAATAAATTTGATCTAATTCTATATATGATTCATTCATTTCCAAACACACCATCCATTCCAAATACATAATGTACTATACTAATAAAAGATAAAAGGTAGGTGATCACTAATAACAGTAAAAAGTTTTAAAAACATCCAATATATTAATACCAGCACCAATGAGCATTTAATATGGTAAAATTAAATTGCAACAGGTATAAATATCTGTATTAATATGTAGTTACAATTTAGGTATATTTATAAAACAGCCGGGTGAATCCAGTTTATAGAGGTCGTTAATTCTAATTTTAATTTTTAATTGAGATATAGGTATATCTGTTTCAATTTGATTATTCATTTTATTAATTGTTGATAGGCCTCTCTCTGATCTGTGAAAAAGTTTGGTCGCTCTTTGTCTGAGATATAAGAAGAAACTGGAATAGAATGATAAGAAACTTTTTTTTTTCACAAATTTCGAAAGCAGAAATTGCTTTTAATGAATTTAGGGGTATAAACCTTATACAACTCTAGTTTGTTATCTGTTTATCGAATATAAACCAGTTTGGTCTCACCATTACCACATTTCTTTATTGCAAAAACCTTCAGATACCACTCAAGTATCCGGATTTTTCTTATTCTTTTTCGTTTTTTTTTTTCATTTTCTGTTTTCTTTGTTTTCTTTCTAATATCTTTTCCGATACAATTATAAGTACATACAATATATACATATAGATTTCTTCGCCACAAAATTGAAAATAATATTCATAATGCTTATAATCGTTGATTAATTATAACAATAATAACAATAATAATAATAATAATAATAATAATAATAATAATAATAATAATAATAATAATAATAATAATAATAATATTAATAATAATAATAATAGTAGTAGTAGTACTAGTAACGAAGAAGATTTGAGATATAATAAATTTTGAAAAAAAAATGGCTAAAAAAATTATTTTAGAAATAAATAATGCAATGGCGAGATGGTAAGGTTTAAATGGAAAATTATCGATTTCATTCATCACCCTGTATTTTAAATGCAAGTGATGTATTTTAACCCAGATATGAATATTAGGCAATTGAATTCAGTCTAAATAATGATACAAGATGATGAGAACCAGAAAATGAAGCTGAAGACTGAGGTCAAAATTATTATAAACGGATCGATAAAGTATTCTAGTATACCCATAAAACAATATGTGTATAATTTTAAAGTATAGATAGAGCCTATGATGTTTAAAGTTTGTAAAGAATAAAACTAAATTAATTTCTGAGTAATAATATGTTCCTATTCATAGTGCATGACGTGGCAAAACTGGAAATATACATTTGTGGACTATCAAGGATTAAAAAATCAAGAAAATTATTCTATAATGGAATATATTGCTACCTCAGGGCTTTACGACAAGGCAATAAAATCGATGGGGTTTCAGATTCATTAACCGATATTCAACTGTAGTTTATTTTGAATATTTAGAAGAAATTTTAGTTTCGTTTTATAGCAAACGGTTGATCTTTTCATAATTTAGGAGTAAAAATCGCCTGACGCAAAGCCCCTTTCAAATATTACTAATATTTCTGCTTCCTGGTTAAAAATGATTCTATCTTGCTTAATGATCTAATTATTAATTAATAATTATTACCTATTATTTTTCATTAAATGATTGATTTACCGTTCAATCCGAAAGATATGCATTTCATATATAATTCCTAATAAGAATCGTATCTTTGTTTTTATATATTCTTTTTTGTATTTTTCTTTTTTGTCTTTATAATTTTTGAAAAAGAATTAAAATATTGAGTAAATAATAGGAATTTAATTTATTTCAGATATAAGAGAAATTTCAATCGTTTAGAATGATTAGGTAATTGTACAAAAATTGAAATAACCAACGTTCAAATAACAGGAATCTTTAATTCGATATTACTTTCTAATTTTTTTTTTCTTTCTTTTCTTCTCTTTCTTGTTAAGTGATATCCCATAAAGGATTATCTTTAAGTTGAACTGTATTTATTTTACAAACTATTGCGCTAGTTTTGTGCTAAAGTGACTAAGATCTATTGTCTACATATACATATGTATATCATACTCATGCTAATAATAATTATAATCATTTTGTCAGTGAAAAACTAGATTTGTGCTTTGGAAGCACGTATTAACATTGCTGGCCCTATAAGCTGCAAGGCCTTTAATTATTATGTGCTTATCGCAATCTAGTATCAAGTATAGTATAGTATAGTATAGTATAGTATAACATACACACGCTTCATTATTTACAATTTACGCTACATGGCCCTGACACGAAACGTTTGAATTAAGGAAGCAGAACTACACATTAGTTGTGAAACATTCTGATACATCATTGATGTATAAATACTGTATAGAAATAAACGGAATAATAAAACAACTATCAGTACTTTCATTTTAAACACATTCATTTCTACCTGACCCATTTCAGTGCCTCTGATTTTATTTTTATAAAATTATCAATATATTATTGCTGACTTGGTCAGTTAACTAATTAACGAATCAATATCTTTCGATACGACATGATACACGATGTGCAAATAATAATATTCTGTAAGATTATTTATTTTACCAATACAGAGCAAGTTTCTGGTTTATTCAACAAGATCAAAAGAACAATTATAGACTGGATTTGAAGAATGATCTTTGAATTTCGTGGCACCCTATTTACAGACGCTAATTCAAACTTCCGAATTAGTTGTTACCACGGAATTTCTCGAACCGCACACTAGAAAATTTCCAACATTTTTGAAAAGCCATTGCATAGATAGTAGCGTAAAATTAACGTTATCGTATTAATAATTCTTGGATATGAATAATTTTCAAAGCATGTATACATAAGTCGGTATGTATGTATGCATCACAACGTTAAAGAGTATATTGAAGAGCTGCCCATTACATATCAAGACCACAAGATCAAATTTTGGTCATTTTTTTTCTTTTTTATTCTCAATTTTCTTTACTTTTCAGTTTTGTTTTTGTTTTAATTTTATTGTTATTATTATTTTTATTTTTTTATCTCAATGAACTATTCATCATCCTCACGTATTTATCGATACATTTTTTTTTTTACCTATCTAATATAGACCTGCTATAGTATGTACCCAAGGCCTTTGGCATTCCTCGATTAGTGATTTATAAGCAGGTAAAATTATTTACATCAATTTCATCACGGTACAATAATAAACACACGCAATACGATCATATTGGTTTTATCTTTTCCTTCTCCAAACTCTACGTGTTCTAATTGTTCGAGCACATTTCGACAAATTCATTTCTTTATTTTACTAGTTTATAATTATTATCCAGTTCTGTTAAACTAAGCCCGGTGAAAACGGTTGTTCATACTTCATCTCTATAGATATTTACCACCAGATCATAATCACTTTTAACCTCAAGCTTCGAACATCAAATAATGATTTTCTAGGTAAGAAATACGAAAAAAAAAAAAAAAAATACAACAAAACTCTATCTATTTTGTATTGAGAACTGATAATTAGTGTGGGTTCACTACAGCAAGCCTTTGCCGATTTATCAACTAATTTTGTATTAATATCTATTCGGAGAATGGTTGTAAAATTAATTCAGTTTTAATTATGTTTCATTGGAATGCAGGGAAGTATCCTGCATTCGTTTGTTGCTGAGGTTGAATAGTTGGCGAAATTAATCCCACAGACGGGACTGCTGAAAAAAATTCCTCTTTTTTAAAAGAAGAAATCAGAAGCTTATCAATAACGACATACGTAAACGTTAATCATTACTTTCTACCATCATATCCCAATTATACATTGATTATGAATTGATTTTATGCAGTCTTTAACTATTGGACAGTATTGAACATTAAATAGAGAAGATTTTGGTAGATATATTAGTTTATTCAGGTACTTTCGATGTCTCTTCATTGCGCAGTGTTTAATTTACCGGACTTGTCCTGTTTTCACCTTTTCTGCTTTCTACAAATTCAGTTTCTCATATCTATAGAAACTTTGTACCATACTAATCAATTTTCATGATCGAATTAGTTGAGACATGTAAAGAAATGGTACAGTTTTTGAGAATATTTACAGAAAAATTCGGCATTCAGCACTTGGTCCAAAGGAGTTTAAATTAATTATCTAATAAAACTTCATATTTACCTATCCCCTTGGGTTGATGTTGGGGGCTATTGCTGGCTAATTGATTCATCGTAGGTGCAGGTCCAGACTGTTTAGATTTACTGCCCATTATATTGTCTAAATCAATATTGAGGCCAGCTCCGGCCCACGTAGAGCCAACCGGTGTCATATTTGGACCAGTTGTTGGCTGCCCTTTGACACTAGTAGACATTGGTATGAGAAGATTGGTCGTTCCAGTCATGTGCATCGAATCTGTATCAGAAAATTCTCATAAAGTCACTTGCTAGTTATAAGTATTTCGTAATTTATCAGCTTATAAAATTTACCTGAATTTTTATTAGCACAAAAGATTGATTTATTTTAAAGAAAACTATTTGCCAATTGTCAGATATTATAAAAAGTAAGTTTATTGCTTATTTGCAAAAGACTTACAGCAAACTTGTGAGTGAATTAATACAATATGTAACTAAAGAACCTTTTCAAAGCTACGAATGTCTCAGAACTTAGAGTTTATTGAAACTGGAACCGATTACCGAATCGATAAGGGATAATACACTGATGCCAAGACTTCTACAGCTACTGTTTGGGTCTCCCCTGAACGTATTTTGTGAAATATCGGCCAGCCAGTTTCTGGCATCTAATATTTGCTCGAATAATTCCGTAGTTAGGACGTGTGTAGGTGTGGAAAGAATAACAGAGGCGATATTTTGGATAACAGCTGTTCTAACTTTTCCTTCAAAGTGATATCTCAGTGTCCAAGATAGATCCAAAATTTCTTTACCCATTTTGGGAGCCAAGTTACAGTTTTTTGCAGACACCATTAAGACTGAAAGAGTTTTCAAAAAGTTAACCAAGAGAATGCAATCCTGATCTTCGTAGATCTTTGGAGTGCCGCACGTAAAAGTTCCTTTACGACCAAACCCGTATAATAATGGGTAAAAGAACGAAGATGCAACGTTTGCAAATTTGTTGACTGCAGTTTTGGAAAGTTTAGTTCCGTGCGTTAATCTCCTTGTATTGGATTGAATTCTTCTATTTACAACGTCTTCCCAATCCACAGTATTCTCGTCAGTCTCATCAATTTCAAAATCATCAGCAAATAGCGTCTTGTATTTCTTAGTCTTATCTGTCTCCACAATTAGCGACATTGGTTTTGCCTGTTTCCTTTGATGCTGCAGCTTTATATCTTCCGATATTAAACCAGGGCTTTCTTTAATTTCAGTATTGGACAATTTTTTAGCAGCCTCTTGCAATACATCCAAGAAAAATAATCGCTGCATTACAGAGTATGTACCCATACCCGCGTGAAACTCTCTGCATAAATATTCGGCACCTTCTTTTGGAAAGACAGTTACAATAGCTGTACAAGATTTGAATTTTAAACTATCAAATTCTTCGACGTAACTGTTCTCTCCCAAAGTAACAAGTATCTGCAATAATTCAACGCCAAAAGAGGGATCGTCGTTTGGTAGCTGCGACAATATCAAATCTTCGCAAATTTCTAAGCTACCAGCAAACACATCTGGGTCACTTTTCCCTTGAGGATCAGTCAAGTTATCACGAAGGTCGCGTAAGTAGGCTGGTCTTTTTCTTTCCGATATTTTAGTGTCCATAGACATGTCGTAAGGCACTAAATCATCGTCGCTGTCCAGATCCTCATCCTGTGATGTATTTGTTGGCGCATTGTTTCCCTCCCCAGGAGGTTTTCTAGCCCCAAGTTTTTCTGCATTTTCAACAAATCTATCGGTCTCGATTGCCAGACTATTTTCTGCTGTTAAATCCGGCAAGAGTTTGGTCTTGACTCCGAGTTGATAGAGCTTTTTATCTCCTAGTTGATGAAACTGGGCATTTCCAACAGTCAGTTTTTCGTCTTTCATCTCCTCTTTGCTTTGACTGTAATCAATCTTTATAAGTCTTAATGCTTTGGTCATTTCTACAACTTCTTCCCCCATTTCCTCGTACTCGAATTTCAGCTCTGCATCAGCCGTAGATTTGTTTAATATTTGGGTGAAAATTTCAGCAGTGACCATGCCGATGGCCCTGAGTTTAGGTTGAATCATTTCGAGATGAGCCTGAGTGCCAGAGAATATTAATCTCAAGACTGTGTTCTTTTCAGTAGGCGTCAGCCTATCGCCCAATTCCTTTATAGACAAGATCATTAATTTAGTGATGAAGATGTGCTGCTCAAACGTGATATGATTTAAAATGCTTCTGTTGCTCCAAGATTCCAAAAGCTGGATAAGTAATTTGGCCAAAACTTGTTCGGAGGATTTGCAGCCTTGTGATAAATAGGATACTAAATTAGCCAGCAAGTATTCTTCGTCGTAAAAAGACAGCAGAGGGATTTTACTCGTCAAAATATATTTCCAGTTAGAATTTGATATCAAGTTGCCAAACACGTAACTAATTCCACGTTCAGGGAGTCTTTGCTTCAAGAACATCACCGCCATTGGCTCTATGCTCTGGCTGTTCACCCCGATTAGAATCTTCTCAATGAGATACCTGATATTGTCCTGATTCGTAAAACACCAATCGGTAAATATACTAGCTAATTCTTTGAGGCCAATTCTGTTCAAGATTAAAGCGCTCTTGCTCAATAATATCGAGAGATATCTAACGTCAGGTTGGATGTTGAATTCTTGTAATCCATAATTGATGAATTTCACAGCTTTTATAATGTGAAAATAAACAATATTCGCGTACGATTCAGAGTTGAAAGACTCAGGCATATGTCCACTCAATTTATTCGCGACTCTATTTGGCAAAGAAGCTAAAATCTGAACAGTATTTTGCCAGGTATTTTCGACTTCTAAATTCGCTAAAGTATTAGAATTTCCCGTAATCTTAGAAAGGTCTGCGATGGCAGAGCACAAAGCGTCGCTTTTAATTAAAGCTTCTAAAATCAAAGATATAACTCGCGATTTCTTCTCATCTTTGCTTTCTTTCAATTTATCGCTGAGCACAGTTAACGATTCGTTTAACAAAAGGCTGTCAGATCCTTCGACTATAAATAAACCCTTGACTAAATCGTCTAGTCTATTGCCAACCAATGGCCAATTATGGTCAAACTTATCGATAATGTTTTCTAATATTCTGCCATAGGAAAGAATGTCTATATAAATATTCTCGTCTAATCCGACGTATTTTTGCGGTGTATAAGATCCAGGCAAAAATTTAATGTATCTGTCGATTTTAGACTTTATGTCTTCCAAGTCCTCGCCACTTTTTATATCTTCAATTCGCCGGAGGGCTTCCAAGAGCTCATTTGCAGCTCGCTTAAAGCTGATTCCTTCCGGTCTTGATGCTGCAAGGAAAGGCTGACTTGGGGGCATTACTTCTCCAAGCATGGAAAATAATCTCTGACTTTGAACCATGGTAAATCAGAATTGATTTTGAACCAGTCAAGTTTTCACATCATAAATAAATGAAAAAACTCTCTTACGTACCTGAACTTAGATCCAAAGGATTTGCAGAACCGAACAAATTTGCATTATTCACGTTGCTTCCTATAGGTGGAATGGTTGGCAACGAGCTGAATCCCCCTAAGTCTGCGAGGAGGTCTGTATTCGAAGACGCTAAAAAATTCAATTCTCGAATTATTGAAAGAGCAAAATGACTGGAATGAAACTGAAAATATTGTCAATAATTAACACCTGGATTGTTATTGCTGTTGTTTATAGACTGAGGCTGATTAGCGAGTCCTTGGGGTGGCAGAGAATTGAAAAGATTATTCCCTACGGCTGAATTCTGTAATATCGAAGTTCCGAAAGCTGGTGCTCCGATGTTTTGTGAAGTGGATAACGGAGAGGGTAAGTTACCTCTCATTGGATTCCCAATGTTTGGTATCGTAGCCCCAAGCAATGAAATTTGAGGCTGAGATTGATTGGTAGTATTAGAAATGGTAACACCGGCATCAAAGGCGGATGTAAAGTCAGCAAACTCGTCGCCATTTTCATCATTGGGTTTGTTCAGAGCTCCGCCGAAGGCGCTAGCGAAATCCCCAAAATCTGCACTATTTTGATTCTGGGATTGTGCCAGGGCATGGTTATTGCCTCTTGGATTAAAGTCGTCGTCGTCATCTCCGAGATTCGGACTGATAACTTCACTCTGAGAGTCGAAAAGGTCATTCAGTATCTCATTTTTACTTCTCTGATCTGTTACCGGCGACGACATAAGGTTGCTCTGTTTAACTGGCGAGCTGTTCTGTAAATAGATAAAAGAAATCAATTAAGCCTTCACGAATCTTCGAATATAAACCCTCAATCATAATTCTCCCAATTCATTGAGACTCCAAACAAACTTACATTGGACTGGTCTTTACCGAAGGTAGCAGCAGCCCCCAAGTCGACCTTTTTAAAAACTCGAGTAGTCTTTGCTGGCGATTGATTAGCCGACGGCGTAGAGGGCTGAGCAGTTTTTCCAACTCTGTCTAGGTTCTCAGTTGTGTCCCTGTATTCTCTACCACCTCGTCTCGGACTTGAAGGAGTATCGTTGTCCGAATCTTCTCTCTCGCCGTCGTCACTGTAACAATAAATTCGAATTAATATACAGAGAATAATCTTAAAGGCAATAAATGGGGAATTGATACTTCTTCGCACCTGTTATTTCCGTCTTCAAAACCTCTGCCTTTACTCTCTCTGTCCCAATCATTATAGCCTCCTTCTGTAGCTGGTTTATTCCACTTTGGGCTGTCCGTCCATCTATCTCCCCCTCCGAATCTCATACCCATAGCCTCGCTGGACATTCCGATATACTTGTCCTTGTTTTTCTTTGCCTTTTTTCTTTCGTCTCTTAGCTTGTCGTCGTCTTGAATGAAGTCTATAAGCTCTCTAACTTTGTGTCTGATGTTTATTCCCTGGTCTTTACCAAACTCGTCTATGTATGTGTAATTCTCAAGTGATCTAAGGTCGTAAATGTGTTCACGAGAGGATGTTACCACACGTTCAGAGCCGTTTCGAACCAGGTAATTTAACAATAGTAGCGACTGTAATTTTAGCAAAATAATTTCATCAGAATTTATTTTTCATTCAGTATTTCATTTATAGTAAGTAGGTCCAAATTCTTCCTTCAGTATTATTCACTAGTTAGTTAGTTAGTTACACTGTGGAACTAGTTTATAATAACAGTCATTACCTTGTACGTTCTACGCCAATTCCGTTTGTTTTCTTGCAACATCCTTTTCCATAGCATTGACATTACCTCAGGGAATTGTTCGTATGTAAAAGTAGCTTGTGCTAATTCTTGCATCATAGCTCCTGGAATTGATATGATCAAAGTGATAATCGGACAGAAGTCTCTCTTGTTATCACCACTAATACAAATTTAGTTATCAACTTTTCAGAAGTGTATCGAAAGATTGCGTCTCGCTGTCTTTTATTTACTCAAGATATTAGGATCATTTTGACCGACTAGTTACATGTAGAATCATAACATCTTTACTATTTTTATTACAGGACTTGAACCTCGCAAAGCATAGTACTTCGATACTTTGTTCTATTTTCTGATAGTTCCTTTAATTTATCGTGGTGTATTATCATATTGTTATGCCATAAATTATTTCTTTTTCTATTCAAAGCAAAAATCTACTTGAGGCCTCGAATTTCATGTATTGTTATCCGCAAGTTGTGTAGGAGGCGCTCAAATTAATGATAATTAGTTCTCCTATTCCTCAAGAGTTTCTTTTAAATATAAACAAAAAAGAAATCATTTTTCGAGGTCGTTAACTGTTGCAATTTTCACTTTTAATATCGGCTAAATAAAATGAATACCTTGAGAATCTATTAGATCATGGATTAACTCCCCTTCCTTACATCTAAAATCATTGAAAATTCTTTCTGATGACTTATAATCTGGTTTTAACTCACCAGTTGGACCCCAAGCATCGTCGTTAGTTGCTTCTCTAACTTTGGCTTCAGTATCTGTATAGTTCATCACGACGTTTGTCCTGTTGATGAATAATAAACTAGTGATAAAAATGGACCGCTTTACATCCGTTCAGATTTAATATTCTACACTATTTCTACACAATCTTTGGAACAAACGATATTTACATAATCAGACAACTTTCATTACTTCAATTAGTATCATTAGAGGATAATTGACTAAATGTCGATATTAAAATCAAAGAGAGAAGAAATCTCGAAGAAATTTCTCATACAAAAATGTGAAAGGAAAAAAAAAGTCATCCAGTTTTCCAGGAAATGATGCGGGGCATATTTTCCCAATTTCCTTTGGCTTAACAATTTATTTGAAAGAATTGGACAACAAGAAAAGATGTTTCAAGCAGCAGCTGATTGTGACAATACGTTATCAGTCCTTACGTAAGAGCTAAGTCATTGCCTAATACAAACATCTCGATGTAACTAAAATAATGTATATATATATATATATATATATATATATATATATATATAATATTATATATATATATATATATAAGCACGTGAGCCGGACGTAAACTTTGTCCTTGGCTAATCTCATTCTTTGATCAGGAAGCATCGATGTGATTAATAATCGATCAACAACGAGCAGAAGAATAAGAGGAATACCCTGTCTTTAAATGCCACTTTTGGTTAACCTACCGGGGAACAGCTTGGAGGATAATAAGAGACGAAAAATATGTCATAATGTTTCGAAATTATGACGCAGATTCATTTATGTTTGAATAAAACTTCAAGGTCGGTGGAAAACGGGACTTTCCGCCTATTGGGAGTACATTTTTTCCCGAAATTAGGCTACGAAGTTTTTCTACGTTATTTTAACGCCGAATTTTTGCGTAAAAAAAAAATAGGGTTAGAATACGCCAGGGTATGGTTGGGGCTGTTTATTGGCGATAGTGAAAATCGACGGATCTTGAGTCGGTGTTTTATAAAAGTGAGGTGAAGATGAGTGAGAGTAATTTGGTGAGAAGAAAAACTTGAAATCAGGTTAGGTTGCTCGCACGGTGTTAATCCGATAAATATGTTTTACTCACGCCTTGTCCATCAGCTCTCGCATTTTCCACATGTTCATCATCTCGTTGCCGTAAAACTACCTCGTGAACTATATAGGTTTTATAATACGCCTCGAATAAACTAGCCAGATGTTTTTCTATTCATTTGAGCGCGTTGAACGAACGAACTGAGTGAGAAACGTCAGCAGAGATCCGCCATCTTTTCGATTCCACGTCTACTTGCGAGTTTAAATTGACAAACGTCAAACCTCGATTATTAAAGCGCGAAAAATTGACTATTTAAATAAATAATATCCGGATTTAAGAGAGCGGTAGATTATGAGACCTTGGCTGTTTGTTGGGAACTAATTTCTTTGCATTTGATTACTATAAAAGCTCTTCAATGAAAAGGGGGCGTGTTTATCGTTCCATTGTCTCTTTTGTCATGCGCCTGCCACCTGTTATGGCGGAGAATAACTAGCTTGGTAAAAACATGGCTCCATGTTAAACGTCAATGCAGAGTTCTACTCCGATAATATAATAATATTAAAAAACTTATTTATTTGACTGTAAGCTCGGTTATTTGTTGATCATTGAATCGTTGCTTTATATTTATTAATTACCATTCAGCGAACATGAAGAGAGTTGTTCTTTTCATCAATGGGACGGACGTAAACGGCAAGGTAATGTATCGTAATTATTATTTATTTTTTTATTTTTTTTTCATAATAACCACGTGGGTAATATTAAAAGAGAATTAAAAATTAGAATAATTATTCGTCGACGATATTGAATTCTCTCTTTACTAAATGATCAGGTTTTTGAAAGCTTATTAACCACTTTCGACTGGCGTAGTATTTCATCACACGCCTCCGCGGCGCGGTAATATTCGGATTTAAAAAACAGTCCAGAGTCGCTATTTTTGATTGTAGGTATTTATGGTGACGCATTCTATCGACGAATTATTGGCGGCAGCAAGTTTGAAATTTGAAATGAGTGCTAAAAGACTGTTCACTCCTCACGGCGGAGAAATTGACGATTTGAAATTAATTAGGTAAATAAAAGATGGAAATAAAATCAAGAGTTATCGACTAATTAAAAGAAATCATAGACGAGCTAAGCTAATTATTTTTTCATACAGGGACGACGATGTATTGTACGTTTCTAGCGGTGGTGATTTTATATCGAAAAAATTAATCGAGGAACAAATAATAACGAATAAAAATTCCGAATGGTTAACTTTGAACGTTGGTGGTAAATGCTTCGTTACTACGAGAAGTACTCTCACGAATAAAGAACCTATGAGCATGTTGGCTAGGTAAATTAAGAAGAATTTGAAAATTGGAAAAGCAAAATTAAACAGTAATTATGATTACTGCTGGATTAGTTTGTTCATTTTCAATAAAATGTGTATGTATATTCACAACAGAATGTTTACCCAAGAAGTTGATACTGAATGGCGAATACAACCCAGTGAACGAGATCAAAATGGGGCATTTTTGATCGACAGAAGCCCGGCGTATTTTGAACCGTTATTAAATTACCTCAGGCACGGTCAATTGATAATCGACAATAACATAAACGCTGCGGGTAAGAAACTGTATTGAGAAAAAGGGGGGTAAAACAAATTGCAAAAATTCTGAGTCCGATCATTATTTTCTTTAATCCAATTAATTGCGTTTCTTGATAATTTCGCGAATTCAGATACCCTGCATTTTGCGATGCTAAGAGGCTCACCTACTTACTCGTCTGCGAAACTATGTTCTCGAATAGTATTATACACAATTAATCTGTTTTTAGACACAAATAGAATTCCCGAGTAATTGTATATGAACAGTTTCACGTATATCTATAATATGTATAATATAAAGTCTCCTTATATCTCTGACGACCTTCAACTCTACTCAATTTTAGGCTTCACATTGTTCGATTGTCAGCCACTCATTGTCAGCCGGTTATCTTCTAAATAGATTGACACTCAAACGTCTAGACTCTAGGTTCCAGATCTTAGATTGAAGATTATTGTATAATATGATACCGTAACCTCATCCCGATTCCACCCCACGCACTAAAACCGATTATAATGATCAAACCGAATTCCGAAACTGAATTATAAAAAAAAAAAAATTAAGGAACTCAAAGTAAATTAATGTTTCATCATTCCTTAGGTATGTGACAGCCTTAAATTACTAATATGATTATTTATCGACCAGGAGTCTTGGAAGAGGCCAAATTTTACGGTATAGAAGGTGCAGTAGAAATTTTAGAGCCCATAGTAGCCGGTTTTGGAATCGGTGAAAACGAAACAGCCCCGTTAACACGAAGCGATGTTCTAAAAGCAATATTATCAACGCCTACAACCCAGGAACTTAGATTTCAAGGGGTTAATTTGGCTGGTGCCGATCTCTCGAGGCTAGATCTTCGCAATATAAATTTTAAGGTGAGTTGTAATTACAGGGGCATATAGGATAACGTTACCAAAAAGAAACGAATCAATTTTTATTCATTTTTTAATACGATGAGAAAGTTTTCATAGAAGTTTCAAATTTCTATAAAAATATAATTACGCGACGGCATATATGTATGTACGTACACATATATATATATATATTTATATATTTATACCAAAATCATGTCCTCGAAAGGTCGAACAAGCTAGTCGATTAAGACTTAACTACATACCGTATAGTCATCCAGGGTACTTATCGCAGGGAGAACACGTAATTATTCAGCGACCCTGCCTGCAGACGTTGGGCTATCTCGACTGACTGAGATAACCCGGGCAATATCGGTGTTGGGGGCCCTTTGAAGCCGGCTAAACCATTCAACTTTGAAATTATGTCTCCGTAATTGACCCCCAACTTTCCTTAGTTCTACAGACTGAAGGATAATAAGAAAGACGCTAAACCTCATTTCACGTGTTTTCAGATCAAGCTGTACGAAGGGTGTTCACGTGTTTTTTGATTAAAATAATGTTTCCCACTCTTCTACCATTCGAAATTATTTATTACTTTTGAACAATTTTCATTTTTCACTCGTTCTTCGCAAATTGAATTCTCAAACTCAGAGAGAATTTTTCACTATCATAGACACGGCTTTTAATTGGACACACGTTGCACTATATACTAATGAATTTTTCTAACAAAATTCGTTAGTTAATCGAAAGAGTGGCGGAATTTTACTCCTATATGCTTATCATTTTTTATAGGTTTTCAAGGTTTCTTATTTACTTTTCAGTACGCGAATCTCCACGGTTGTCTTTTATTCGGTACAAATCTGTCAGGATGTAATCTCGAACGAGCCGATTTGTCCGGAACAAATATGGAAGGCGCCCAACTTTTGTCGGTTAAAATGCTCTGCGCTAATTTAGAGGCTGCTAATCTACAGGGTTGTAATTTCGAGGATCCGTCAGGTTTTAGAGCAAATATGGAAGGGGTTAACCTGAAGGGAGCTAATCTCGAAGGCAGTAACATGGCGGGGGTGAATCTCCGCGTAGCAACTCTGAAGAATGCAAAATTAAAAAATTGCGATCTTAGAACAGCAGTTTTAGCTGGTGCAGATTTAGAGGTAAGAGAGGAAAAAAGAGAAGGAAAATTCTCATCAGGTAATAATTAATTTAAAAAGACTCTGAATATTTTACGGAAATTTATTACAGTCCTGCGATCTGTCCGGGTCTGATCTTCACGAAGCAAATCTACGAGGTGCCAATTTAAAGGACGCAGCTTTTGAACTTATGCTGACACCTCTTCACATGTCTCAAACTGTACGATAATATATCATCAGATTTGCAGCTGCAGTAAATTTACTTGTATATAGATACCCCCATACATATATCAGATAATATTGTATATGAAGATGAAAATGAAAATGAAATATTCATAATAAAAGTTCATTTGTCACGAAACATATCGAGTGAAAAGTTTTACTTTCCTCCACAGCAGAAAAAAAGAGAAAAAAAAAATTAAAAATATTTAACTCTAACCGCAGTTTCCGTACCACGTTCTCGTCATCCCATTCCCAAAGGTCCAGGAAAGTGAAGTTAAGCTCAGAAGAGGGTGAAATTATGGGAAAATATTCGGAACTGGAGATTTTGAACAAAAACTCGCAATTTCGAGTAAACCGGATTTTATTTCCGGGGTTTGTGTTTCTAACGACTCGATTTGACTCTTGGTTACAATTTTATCGTTGCATCATCAGATTAGGTATCTCAAAAGCTTTTCCGCGATAGCTATACACTCGTGGAGTGCATATCGACTAGATATACCGTATACGACGATGTATAACAGCTCGAGCGAAACGGATAGAATTTAACTTGATTCTAGGCCCATTATCCCGCCATGGTGTAAAATTAAGTCGTTTCGCGTATCCTTTGACATTCTGGCTCGATGTTCTATCCTGTGTTATACCACTTTGCCGATTAGGGCCTCGAAACGAATAAGTCTGGAGTATACGGTGTGTATATACATGCATGTCGTAAAAGCTGCAGAAAGCGGAGAACAGAGAAGAAGCTTAAAGTATGGGTGGACGGGTACTGGTATGTGTATGTCGAGAAACACTCGCTTTCGCGTAGAGACAATTGCTTTGATCAACTCTCCTTGATTAATCGTCAGTCTATTCGGCAAGGTTTAATTCTAACTTTTGTCGAAATATTTCATTGTTTTTCAGTATAAGAAACTCTAAAGTTTAATTATAAACTAGGTGTTTGACAACCTCAGAATTGTTCATCAAGTTATTTTTCAATGCTTCTTGAATCACAAATTCATTAATGATTTATTCCATACTATACGTAAAATGATTGAGATTCTTTCACATAATTATATGAATTATGAAGTTTTATTTGATAAAACTTCGCGGATCTGTTGTTGTATCATCATCAACTTGGATAACATCTAGAAGTATACACTATTGTTATTTTTTTTTTTATTCTTCTTTTGCTTCTTCCTGTTTTTTTTGGGAAATACTTTGGTACAGCTCACATCGACACGTCGCGTCAATAATAAAGTTTTTCCAACTTTTTCTTTCCCTTTTTCTTTCCCCCATTATTTTTCCTTCTAAGCTTTTATTCGCGCGGGCGTAAATGGGGGATGAGCAAAGATAAGAAATGGCTTTAACGATCATATACGGTTACGGCTATAGATGACAGAGAGTAAAAAGAAATATAAGAAAATGAAAATGAATGAGGAAAAGAGAAAAATATTACGATCACCAAAATTTTGACGCCTTTTCTACCTATCGCGTTATTTTTCATTTTTCTTTCTTTTTCTTTTTAACCTCACTACACAATTCTCCCTCAAACCTTGATAACGGTCTGAATTATATATCAGCACCTTGCTCGGTCTATGTACACCCAACGAGTTTGATTCTGATACCTCCGTTCTGGACAACTTTTGAATAATGTTGGCAATAGTGACGTCTCACAGCGGGCCGTGACAGAACGGCTTGCAACCATAGCGCGACCCGTAAACTGTCATTTCTACGCCGAGTGACTCTACTAACCCCAAATTATAGGCTAGTTTTTATTACTGACGATACTTTACAATGATGTTATTTTTTATAAATCAGCTGAATTTTTTATGAATGATTGGATGTAATGGAAATGAAATCATACTGACAATCTTTTTATCATACGATTTCCATTTTTATTTAATCAACGAATTCATCAATACTAGAATTACGATATTTCAATATTTTGACATTTTTTTAAAGTTATGGCACAGTCGAAGCAGATGTAGTTATGCGACGTGACAATTTTACCGCGACACGTATCGTTACTGATTAGAAAATATACATATATACGGTACAACGAACGTTGATCACATTTTTACAAATTTTTACAGATACCTATAATTTTATTTTTACTGAACATACATAAATCATTCACAATGAAACGCTATATAATAAAATATCAATTCTGAATAAAACTCGTTGTAACTAAACAAGTTCGTTATTTTGACTATTTATTTAGCGATAATTATAAATAAGACAACGGATTATTAATTCTTGTTGAGTAATATCGATCCAAATTAAACTTATTACAACTCAACAAACTGTAAGCTCTAACATTTATTTTTATTTTCATTACATCCAATCATTCATAAAAAATTCAGCTGATTTATAAAAAATAACATCATTGTAAAGTATCTTCAATAATAAAAACTAGCCTATAATTTAGGGTTAGTAGAGTCACTCGGCGTAGAAATGACAGCTCACGGGTCGCGCTTTGTTTGCAAGCCGGTCTGTCACAGCGCGCTGTGAGACGTCACTATTGCCAACATTATTCAAAAGTTGTCCAGAACGAAGGTATCAGAATCAAACTCGTTGGGTGTACATTAGCTAACGCTATACATTTCAGTCCTCGCTACTCGACTCGACGCCAATATTTTGGTAAGATTTATGTTTCTGGCTTATAAGTTATACCATATATACACATATATATATATAGATATATATAGATATATATATATATATATATATATATATATATACTGTAACCCCGGCATACGCCCCCTTTCTCAGTTACCGGATCGAATGTGTTTCTCGGGTAAACGCCAACTTCCGTATTGGATCTTCTCTCGTTTGACTTGCTAGCTGAAGTTTACCCTATGCGCGATATATGTATGTAGGTGAGGGTGGCCCTCATTCGGGGCTGGGTGGAATTTTACAGACGACGCCCCCCAGATCGGTTCAAAATAAATTCAAAAAAATGTGGACGAAACTTGAGCTTCCTAGCGCAACGCGAAAATATGCCTGTAAGCCCGTACTTTTTCCCGTTCGAATAACATGGGATTTCTCACCAACTGAATAAATTTTTTTCTACAAGCCTATCGTTCATTGGAGAAATCTGTCACTCCGTCACTTTATAGTATCGTAGTGTGTAAGTAAGTGCACATTTTTTGGGTCATCTCAAATCATGCTTCACAGAGTAGCTGCACCCGACCAACGACGATGCATCTGTGGTGCACATGTGGTGCACGACGATGCGCGTGTAGTGAAAAATCGTCAATCTAAAACCCTTCCATTCGAACTGGCTGGAAATGTTCCATATTTCGATCTAATATAAATAGTATGATGATTAGAAAAGAGAAATGAGGTTTTAAAATATGACCGAAATAAATTGAAGAATATCATCGTTCTACATCATCCGAGAAGAAGAAATTTCTCTACATCGCATAAATTTTACTGCGGAGGCTGTAAAACCGAGACCCAGATCTTTTTCTCTTCCTTTTTATACGTGATAGCTGTATTCGACGACGAGGTCTAGATTATGCATAGGAAAGGCTCTCGCATGGTCGATTTTATGCCTACGGGGTAAGAGTTGAGCATAAGGATCCGACTGCAGTATAAATTTGGGATTGATAGAAGTCGAAAAAATAAACCGAAAAAAAAAAAAAAAAAAAAAACGGAGTAAGATAAAAGAAATGATAAAAATCTGGATAATTTCACCCAGTTTTTTGTTTTGTTTTTCTGTTTTCAAATTAATTGATAACATCGTCATGCTTGCGATTGCGCGAACGGTTAACACATCTCCGATGTTTTAGGGGCATATACTCTCTCACGGTTTAGCTGTCACAATATCTACTATATAGGTATAATATATGTTCAACACGTATACGTAGTGAATAATTAAAATTTCGAAAGCGCTACTCTTTTTACTCTAAGAACTCCGAATTGTAGTGCAGGAGGTAAAGCGAAATATTTTGTCACACATGTTTTCTATTTTCCCTGAGATAGATTCTATAAAACGTTTCTCAAGTGACTACCATAGTCCTCCGTATAAGAGAAACTGTGAAAAAAAACAAAAAGAAAAAAAGAACGAAAAAGGGATTTTCCGAAGAAATTTTTATCACATACCTCTTTCACCAAAAATAAGTATAACGATGATAATATTAACAATAATGGATAATAAAACTTAACGAGGATCAAGAATCTCAGTCCATATAACAGGACGTGGTGTTATGTACGCATAAATACGCATACATGTACCTTAAATCCAGTGTAGAACACAGACGATATACATATGTTCACATGCATACATATGTATGGTACAAGGGCATGCCAAAGCGCGGTTTGAAGTGGTAAGACGCAGGAGGGTAGGTAAGTATAGGTGAGCCAAGCCAGTGGCGTGCATAATGCACCAGGTCGTAGCTTTGGAGGTCAGATTGCACGGGCGATATAGTTGAAGTCTGACAAAGCCGGTACGTGACTACTTGTGCCTGGCCAGAGCTCCGTTCTCGCTACTTACTTGGCTGGTACTACCTTCTTCATGACTCCGGGGTACAACGATGCTTGCGAGTTTTTTTATTTTATTTTTTATATTATTTTTTCTTTTTCTCTCCCTCTTCTTTTTTTTTTCTTCTCTCTTACACAGATAAGAAGAATATCACTTACAGTTCTCAAGGTCTCGTTAAAAACAGCAACTGTATTGTATATTATCATATAATACGAAGAGCGTTTTTGACCGCTTGCCCTTTTTTTTTCTTTCTTTCTTTCTTCCTTTATCTTTCCTGAACTAAAAAAGGGCTCAAAACTCGGCTGAATATAGATGGATAAAAGCCGTGGATACAGCATGACAAATACACTACAAATCAATGCAAATTATGACAGGTTAACGCGAGAAGATAGCTCGCGGAGATATGCGCGGACCTTTTCTCATTTAAAACAGTTCACACCTCTCTTCGAAGGAATAAATATTAGGGTATATAGGTATACATATACAATATACATATCCGGGTTAGGATCTGATGGTTTCTTTGTCTTTAGTTCTTGCCGTTCTGTATCACTGAGTTTCCTTCAACTTGGATTTCGGTAGGCAGAGTTTATTCTCAGAAGAATATATATGTAAAAGTGATTCGTACAATTTTTATTTTTTGTCCTCCCTTCTTTCATTTTTTTTTTTTTCGTTCCACTGATTTCGATCCTCCGGTAAAATACTTATTAACTATACTCGAATGAATATCGAAGATTAAAACAAAAACGTAAGATATATTAAACTAAAATTGTTCCGAGTGCAGAGCGTATTATTAATCGGTTGATATAAAGCTTCGACGAGCTTTCCGCCCGATCTGCGCAGCGAGTATAATCGAACCGAGATTTATAATTTACAGTAATTAAAACGAGAGTAATTGATCCCTTTATATTTAAGTTGTGACGAAAATGATCGGTTTTCATCCAATATCATTAGATTCTATCCACTTCATGAAGTCAGAGATGAAGTTTAAATAAGCTGATTCGATGGATTTTCATCCGCGAATGATAATTACTGAACTCTTTACACGCGTGGTTTTGTATCTCTGATCTAAAATCTGCGTCACCTTCTATTCATATACGTGGTGGAACGGGGGACTTGTCAAAATCCATTAGCAACATACATCAAGCACAGGAGCGTCGAACTCTATACAGTAAATCACACACGAATTAGAACTCCGGTTACGAGAAGATATTAGATCGTGAAACGAGGCGACTAGTTTCCAATCCGAAAATCAAAGCAAAGTATAATTTCGTGGTAAAATAGTTTGATCATTCAATCCTCTGCACTCCGCGGTATTAGACGAAGATGAAACATTCCCGAAAGGTCAAGCCACGTCATTACGGTTTCTTTCCCATGGCACAGAAATTGGAAGAAAGAATCCTAGCGCCATCTATCTGATATAAGATTCCGTGGGAAAAGGTTGTAAATATACGTAATGCTACTTATCAATGAAAATCGGTGCCGTCTTGTATTCCCGATATCTTCGACTGGTAGATTATACATATATGTACAGCGAAATTTTTGGAATTAGATATATTTCACCTAGTTTCATTATTCTCTTATTATTTTTATCTCCTCCGTTTCTTATGTCTTTTTTCGACGTCTTTACCGCTACGGGGGCGGTCGCAGTCGCATAAGTTTTTACTACTTCGTACCGGCTAGAAACTCGTAATGATATTGCTCGTCGTTGGTCTGCCGCTTTTCTTTATACTTATAATTTTCGTTCTCCGCGTTCACAGAGGTAGAAATAATAAGAGGGGAGGATAAAAGTAGAGAAATAAATAACCACGAACAAGAAAAAAATATACAATCGAGGGAATAAAATAATAATACACGTAAACAGCGGAAAAAGGGTCGTCGCCTCGGTTCGCATGGGAACGTGCCAACGGCTTCCGGTTTATATCCGGAAGTCACGCCGGGGAACGAATCACTCCGAGTGTAGGTATTATAGACAAGAATTTTAAAGCTATGTAACCAAAGGTAAATGGTTAAAAATCCTTTGGAATTTTCACGATTACGTGAAATTTTTTTTTTTTTTGTTTCAAATCTCTAACCGATGAATGATTGATTGGCTATCGGATAGTCTAGCCGAAGGTTCCGGGAGATAGTTGCAAATGTTGAGTCGTTAGAAAGGTAAGTATCGCTGAAAAGATTCTACGATCCTTTTTCAGCAATAAGATTTCACCGAAGGGTGTTCAATACCCACACGACTTTACTCGTTAGAATTGGATCTGACTCTGATTCAAACGGGCGAATTCTCCCCCGATCTATCCAAAGGTTTATACAAAGGTATAGGATTAGCTATATAGATATATTATCAGACATATAATATAAGTCAGACAGCTGATTTTGACGGGGTCATTAGGCTTCAGTCTTGACGGAAATTGGTTATGTTTCAAATTGGATCAGCTGCAGTAAACGATCGTAAATCGTTACTCAAGATATACTCGTCTATCAAAGTACAGTTGGGCTCTCTTTAAGGGGAGGTTATCGTTCATGACGATGTAAAATTCGATTTTTTGTTTTTACATAATTTGCACCCTCAAAGTGTTTAGAACAGGAAGAAGGAAGGTCTCTCTATGATGCTGGAATAGCTGATTAATTAAATGTAAGTTGTCAAAGATTGTTCATAACGTTAAACTTTAAATGCATTTTTCTGGAAACAGCATCTTTCAGCGCGCGGGGCGCTCTACAGCTTCAACGGATGAACCGATTCACATGAATCTTTGCGCAATTGAAAGGAGATTCAAATTTTGTTATCCAGGGGTTTTTCAGAAAACAAAAACCGACGAGGCTCCCAAAATTTAGTCTATTCTAATGATTTTCAACCCGTTTTTGTTTCAAATGAACTGGCAAGGTTGTGGAGCACCCCGCGCAGACCAAAACACGCCGTGCACGGCTTTATTTGACGGGAGCTGGAGTCACCATTTTGGATTTTTTTCTTTCTAAATAAAATTGGAATTCACTCTCCATTGATAGTAGAATAAAATACGTTAAAACCCATTTCCAAAAGGATTTATTTTTTATAAAAAAAAAAACTTCCCGAACTTCACGCATTTTTCATGCCTCTCGACGGTAACCTCCCCTTAACCGATCCCGATTTCAGTTCGCATTGATTAGGTCACGTCAAGCTATTGCGGTAGTGACTATTCGGATGAAAATTAAACCGGTAAAAAATATAAGCGAGGTCTGAACTAGGGGATAAAGATAAAATGAAACTTTTAGAAAACGTTTCTCAAAGACACTAGCTTACCACCTCTTATTTACCCCTCTATAAAAGGTTTCCTACTGCATGGTTCTGCTGCCTCGTGTCCGTCCTTTCGCACGCATGGATAAATTTTGCATCTTATCTTTCGGCGAGTATTTCTTTGCCTCCACTTTTTATCTTTCTTTTTTTTTCTTTTTCTCTTTTTCTTTTTACTCACTTTCTCTCTATCTTCATTCTTTCTTTCGTTCTTTCCTTCTTCTTCCTCCCTTTATCCTAAAGCCACGGTTGTAGCTCTCCATTTTACCCAGTATCTCACATCAGTTCTTGAAAGGGCTGACACGAGTGAAGACTGTATATACACACATATATGGCTCGAATGGAGTCACAGGGAAATTCAGAACTTCGTGGACAGAATAAATGTACAGGGCATACATTCGTGATTTTTTTTTTCTTTCTTCCTCGTCTCATATATATATCTATGGTATATGGGTTTACATATACGTATATAGAAAATATAAATTTACACTAGGTAGTCAAAAAAAAAAAGGGAAGCGAAATACTATTACGTGAAAATTTAAAGAACAAAATGGAAAAGTGAAAGGAAAAAAAATGAACAAATCTCTCGATTCATTGATCGATTTACTTTGCCTTCTTTGTTGTTTAAAATTCTTTTTAAATGTTGAGGGGTTTGCGTACATGGGGGCGAAAACCAGACAGTATTGAATATCGTTTGACGTTGAATCAGGCTGCATGAGGTGCGAGCGAAACGAGATATCGGTGTAGGAAGTGATAAACTGTGAACCGTTCCCATAAAATATGTGGCGGAAAGTGATTCCGTGCTTTCGTTCGAAAGGGTAGTTTTTAGGAAAGGATGAGGCGACGCGGCGATGGATACGGGATTAGGTATTGATTTTATAATCTCATTCACGAAGGTATTTTTACCCTAATATTCATACACGATATGTGAAACGATTTTTTTTCTCTTTTTTTCTTATAATTAAACATAGTCATTAATTTATATACTGTCCACTTTCATTAGATCCTGATAATTGTATCTTATATACCGAAGCTCTGGATTCCACTGATTATCGGATTCTCCGGCCTGCAAGGGCTATCGGGGAAAGTAGATTAACGAAGATTGATTGCATCGTTTCATTCTAACTGATGGGTTTCAATGAATCCAATTGATCCGGAACAAACGTTCGTCTCGAAGGATAACAGCTCTTCCTTCAGGAACTGTTTGTTTATATACTGGCCGATAGCGTAGTCCAATTCAAATCAACGTCATTTATTTTTTTCATCGATTCTTAGGTCCAAATATTTCGTCAATTACATCGAGGAACCATCCGCTTTGGATACAGATTACTCAATTTTTCGATAACGTTCGTTTACTATGAGGCAAAAATGAAAATTACGAGGCGGGATATAATTACGGCGACTGAAGCATAATAAGAAGAAGGAAGTAGAGGAAAATTAAAGTAAGAATTTTCGTTCTCCTTTTATTTATACCTTATACCTCTTTTTACTTTTCAGCATTTCTTTTCGTTTTCGTCTCACTCTTGAAGTTAATGCTAGAGAGAGCTGTAACGAGCTTCGTTGAAATATATTGAGAGAGATTTGATCCTGACTTAATTTGACTTGGGGGTTTTAAGAGCAGCTGACGTTCAACCATTAATACACGAGATAAGACCTTTTCCGTTTCCTCTACATCCCGGACTACCTACTCCTTCTTCTTATTCTTCTTCTTGTTCTTCTCCTTATTCGCATCCTTTGGCTTTTCTCTTAAAGTGGATTTTTATTTTAAGAGGATCCCCCTCCCTACCCTACCCCATACCTCGTTCCTCTCCGCGCACTTCCTTTTATCAGATACGTTCAAACCCTTAAAATTTATCCATTCGATTCAAGCCTGATGCTATTTCAAACTGACAGAACTCGTCCCAAAAAAAAAAAAGAGTTACGTATTCACTCTCCTACCTACTTATTCGAGCGATCGAGACCCTCAACCGCGTGCAACGAAAAATGTTAACTAACTTTGATAATAATTTTCTTGACGATCCCCGCAATTAGAATCGAAGAAAAACCAAAAAAAAATCACACAGAAAGAAAAAAGATTCTCAAAGAAATTAATAATAAATATAGCATAGGTATATATATATATATATATATATATATATATATACCTGCATCGACGTTGAATAAAGGCCAAGTAAATTTTCTTTTTTTCCCATAGGATATAATATCTACATATATATATATACTAGAAACGCAATTAGTTCACGTTACATTTTTATTTTAAATTAGTTATATACCTTCAGGCTAATTCCTGCTATGCTAGTTAACGACGAGGCGAGGCAAGGCAAGGCGAGACTACGAAGGGTAGAAATGAAAAATGTACCAACTAAATGTTTTTATCACGACTCTCGACTCGTAATGAGCGTTGATAAAAAAAAAAAAAGAAAATTAAAAGAAAAAACGGGTGAAAAAAAAGAAACAGAGAGAAGAGAAAAATATCTCATTTCCTCGGTACAGTGGCGGTCAGCAGAAATTATCCATACCCTCATTAGATTTCGCGAATCTGATGAATTGGATGTTTTAAACCTTGGACGATTTGGTTTTTTATTTTATTCCTTGTCGTTATTCAGATCGTTGGTAAATTGATACGGGACATGCATGACAGATCGATCAAATCTTTCGAGAAATTATAACGATTGTGTAAATTCGTCGGTGGTAGTCTCTTCTCGCAGGGGTATATATGGATATAAACAAGGATGAAACGGTGATATAATTTCCTGTTTCTGAGCTGTTGGCTCGGGGTGTACCTAGAGTAATTAATACGGACCGCAAGTCGGATAATACAAAAGCTTGCAGTACCGCGTGGCATTGTTTAACGGGATTGTTGGTCCTTGCTGCGAGCGATGGATGTAAACGTGGGTATGAGTGGGAATTACGATTTGTTGCTTTGTTAACATTTCACATTTCGAACTGATTTGTTAAGGTGATTATCTTCCTACGTAAGTTTACCTACGGCTAACTATATATTATATATATATATATATATATACCTATTTGTATATGGAGGAAAAACTGGAAAATAATTTACAAACAAATTTGTAAAAGTTTTATTCGTTATTTAATTGGAAAAGAGAATTAAAAAAAAAAAAAAATACAAATTACTCACAACCTGAATGAATTTTTGCATTGAGTTGAATTATTTGGTATAGCTGGGTATATAGTAGGTAGGTAGTTAGGTGAGTAGGTAGATAGATACGGCGGTATCTTCGAGCGTGGAATCACGAGAAAGTTAAACAAAAGCAAGGGAAGCATAATTACGTGAAATACCTTACGTCAAATTCAATTAGGAACAACTGTTTGTCGGAATATTTTGTTTTACTTTCAACAGTACAGAATCCTATACCCTGGCTAATTGTTAACAAGGGGTCGTTTGATCCAACCTCTAGTATAACTGTTATGGAAATCTTCAAGCTGCATTATCGGAAGTGTTGGTCATAGAATCGATTGATCAATTTACGAAAGAGAAGAAAATTTGGTACAAAGTTTGTTGGAATCTATGAACGAGAGAAAAACACACAAAAAAAAATTAAAAAAGAAAACAGAACGATGAAAAAGAGAAAAGAAAAAGGGGGGATCGATTTTTCGCAAAGAAAGAAAGCCACTATTTGAAATTGGGAAATTTAAAAGTCATCGACAATCTGAGACCGCACTATCTAATTTATAAAAGTATAAAATACATTTCACAGTTCGCGTTAATACCAGCTGGAATAAGCTTTTCTCCGGGTGAAAAGAAATGTGATTAAAACAACAAAAGAAAAAAGCTAAGAGAGCTCTCGAACCGTTCATTAGGCAAGCTAATTAATACATCAATCAGTAGAGCTTTACGCTGGTATACATATATTTCTTATTTTTTTTTCTATGCGTACTTATTAGAATATTCTTTTCTTCTTCTTCTTCTTGTTCGCTGCAGTGCCTTTTATTTTATTTTTTCTAAAGTAAGCTCATTCAGATTAAGTAAGACGTGTACGTTAAGCTGATTGGATTTTTTCCTGTATATCCCGCATTATATATATATATATATATAACTCTCGAAAACCGTAGAGATAATACTCGCCTAAAGTTCGATGGAAGAATGATTTACTTCGGTCAAATGAAAATTACCATTACCTACGGATAAAGCTCTACTGAAAGTGTCTGTGATTCTCGATACTTCTTGTTTCTTTATCGTCTCGAGAAGATAGTTGACAGGGTATTTTTTTTTCTTGTTTTCTAATTTATTTATTTTTTTTTCAGAAACCAAGAAACGTTGGCAAAAAAAAATTTTCGAATCGTTTTTACAATTTTTGATTTTAATTTTTTTCTTCAAATTAAAGGGGCAGGGGGGGGGGGGATAAGACCGGAGCTTTTATATCGTACCCAGCAGCTGTAAGTCAGGGGGTTGTTTGAGCCGACATAGAGCGCGAGAGTTAGAAAGAGAGGGAGAAACCACCCGGGCAAGCAGGCAAGCCGGCAGGGAGGTAGAACGAGGGTTGAAAGCGGGGGTTAGTTCAGCGATGGCCGTAGTATCTCCGCGGACATCGGGACGCCGACACGCGGCTTGCAAGCTCCAGGGGGAATTCGTCGTCTGTGATTTTATTTTCGTTATTTTTGCAACTGGTTTTATTTTTATTTTTTTTTCTCGTTTTAGTTTTGGTTCTCCTTCCGAACGAGACGATATGTATATTTAAAAAACTGAGAAACGCTGTCTTTTCTTTTTCTTCGGTTTGTTTTTTTTTTTTCGTTTCTCAAAATGACACCCCAGAGTTTTCACAACCGGATGCAGTTCGGGGCGTAAATTCGTGGATGAGGGATGAGGGGATGAACCGAAAGCTCAATAATAAAAGAGTGACAAAAAAAAAAGAAAAAAAGACCCCAAAAATTACCACCGTTATTGACTTTGCCCCGTTTTTTAATATATATATATATATATATATGTACTCAATTTATTATTCGAAATTACAAGGGACGAAGTATTTTCTGTGAGCGATATACATATATATATATATATTATACACTATATATATTGATCATCGAACGCGAAACATTGGTGTTTTTTAAATATATTATAAATTATCGAAGTCGTTGATGTCTTTTGGGTGGTTTAACTTATAATTATAAGAATATATATGGATAAAAATAAAAATAAAATAAAAAATTAACGGATATAATATATAGGTATATAATAATATGATATAATTTATGTTCGTTGGTGAGCGCTAGATTAACAAAAAAAAAAACTAATTAATATCTTACGATTATTAAATATAGTGTGTTAATGTATTATCTGAAGATCTATAAATAAATTTGAACATATGAAGAAAAAAAAAATAAAGAAAAAAACCCCGGGGATGTATTTCAGATTTATATAACAAATAAAAAAATTATATAAAATTTGAACAAAAAAAAAAAAAAGAATGAAAACTGTAATCAACGTACAAATGAATGATGTGCAAGAAAGATACGTAATCAAATGACACACGATTTAATTGTCAAACGTAATTAAGCAAATAAATAAATTATAACGTAAGCCCCACGGGTTCCGTACATCAGAGAAATAAATCGTGACGCTGTTATAAAACGTGTAAACGTTCAAAATAAACGAATAAATAAATTGAGAAGAAAAAATAAATAAAACCTCCGCTCTGTACTATATATTCAAGCCAAACGATTGACGAGAGGTGTCAAAAAAGCGAATGTAAAGGCGATAAAAATTTGAGTGAAATTTTCTCTTTTTTTTTTCTCCGGGAAACAAATTGACACCGTAAAACAATACGATTGCTTAATATATATCCGATATGTATTGAGTTTTGGCCGGAAGTGGCGTCGATCACACAAACTTCAGAGGTGAGATCTCTATTATATTTATATGATAAAATAAAATATGTGTATGTATGTCTAGAATATATCGAACTTGAAGTAAATTTAAAAAAAAATTGGTGCTATTTCGCGTGTACGAGTCTGTGTATAATGTGCATCCTAATTAACACCTCGTATAGTGTATCGTATAATTATCTTCGAGGATACCTAATATCGACGACCATTTCCTCCTGGATCTTATCCCGCTAATGCTTTCTCACCGACGAGATGAGTTGTTGTTCATTAATTTTGCACCAGATGAGAATCTCTATTTGTGTATCGTATACCAAACCCCCCCCCCCCAGCATACTAGGAGTGGCGAAAATTCATCCCGATGAACTGTAACATACAAGACGATTCGCGGGATAAACTTCGTTTTCACAAAAAGAAAAAAAAAACGAAGAAAAGAAACAATCTCAAAAATCTCGAGAGAAGGAGAGAAAATTTCCAAATCAATCATCGACTTGCATTCGTCTTCTCTGAAAAGATATTTCATCTCGCGTTTGGAAGCTTTTTTTTCGACTTTTTTAATTTCGAGTCTTTCGACTCCTTAATCTTGAATCGAATTTTTCAAGGCTGGTATTTGACCTCGGTACACTTGTTTCCGGTTGTGCTACAGAGCGGGGAATTAAATTCTCACTCGACTAACTCCGTTTCCCTACTCTAGGCGTCGTCGTTCCGTGGTGAGAGTAATCCATAACGCGATATGGCAAGAATTCCAATTAAAATCGGACCCCCCCCCCCCCCACCGCCCCTTAACACCCCGTCTATAAAGTCGAGAGTATAGAGAGAGCCTAAAATTTCTGGGGTAGAAAATAGCTGGGTACGGGATGGTCTTGTATACGTATACCTATACGTTTGTACCTAATATATAGGTAGACACCAGGCGCAGTTCTATAGGCTGGCGCAAAACCCTACACCTACACCTATAACCAAGGTGAAACTTTTTCAAAGGTAAAAGTCGGGAAAAGGGGTTTAAAATTCCATTCCATCAACTGAACTACTTAGGTCGAGGCCGTCGACGGTTTCTGCGAGCAAGCAACCGAGCGAGCAAGCGAGCAAACAGACAGCCAAGGGAGGCAGGCAGGAGAGAGGCAAAGCGTATAGCGTTAAGCACATGTACCTGACTACGCGATTATGAGGAACCTCAAACGATTAATCTTCATCTGTCCAAAAAGACAGCCCTACCTACTTATAATCCTGTAGCTCTAGCTAGCTAGCTACTCTACCCGCTGAGAGGCACAGTAATTGAAGAACCCTTACACGGCGCTGTTAAAACCAATTACACACAATCAATATGATGGGGATTATCTTTACTTTTTTTCTTTTCTTTTTTCTTTTATTTCAATTCTTTATTCTTCGACTTAAGGATACCAGATATTGTAAACGACGATACAGCTTTGATTTATAAATCTGATTTTCAATCGTCAAATGATCTCCTCCGGCATTTCATCGTGATTTTCATTTAATCACAATTTTATTTAACCTGATGTATAGTATAATTCTGAAAGAAAAAAAAATAGAGAAAAATTTGGGTATTCAGTCTTTTTTTTACCGATGAGAACCTCACACGATCGAATGGGTTTCCGAATGCCTAATGCAGGTCTGGTATTCTCTTCTGATCGAGTGAATTTTCCATATATCCACGAAAGTTATAGTTTTATACGATTACAAATTTTCATTCGAGTATTTTGAATTCATAGTTGATACGTGGCCGAGTTATAGTACCTATTCATTGGACGGTTTGGAAGTAGATATGGTATATCCGAAGATCCGGGATTTGGGATGGTAATATCGAGACATCTGCGACCGCAGGATCTCTGCAATGTAGTACGTAGTACGTACCGGGGCGGTATCCTACCCCATGAAACTGGCTATGACTTACGACCATCGGTATAGTACGTATATCTATATCTGCTGCGTGCAGGGGTGTGTGTACGTGATATGTGTTCATTCACGTCCAGATTTCGCTGAAATATCTCGACTATATACGATCATTGAAAGCCCGCGCATACATTCGTCCGGGAAACATTTTATCGAATAAAAATTGCAGTTCGAAGTATACTTTGTCGAGTCTTTTACAAGCGATGAATGAATGAACGAATGGATAAATGAATGAGTGAATGGATGGATGGATGAGTGAATGAATGAATGAATGAATGAATGAATGAATGGGACTAGGCCGCGAAAGGTTTTTATCGTATAGTGAGGGAATTTGAAATGGAGGCGAGAGGAGAGATGGAGAGAATTGAGAATGGGAAATGGGAATCCGGAGAAAACCACGCGGTGCTGACTCGACTTGAACGACGTTGTGGCTGGATAGAGAAGTGTCTCGTTGAATATCATTGCGGAATTTAACGCTTGGGATCTCATTGTCAGTTCATCCAGGCAAATTTCTATACATGGATTAATTAACAGACGTATTACTGCCTCTGCCATACATACAGAGTAGGTACCAGACAGCCAGTTATCCAGCAATAAAGCGCAATAGTGAATAGATCGTATATATGTATCTATATATCTATATATCTATATATATATATATATCTACATACATATATCTATGTATACATATAGCGTTTAATTCATATATATATACATTATGCATATACACACTCTCTCGCGATTTAATTTCATCCCTCGACATTTCAACGATATCACCGGGTTCAGTTCGATTCGATTCAGTCCAGTTCTATTTATAATGATCAATATACACGTGGTGGAAATATTTTTTTTTCTTTTTTAATGATAAAAAATATCTTTCTTTATTCATATTTCACTTGACGATTCTGAGGACCGTACTTCTTTTTCACCTAATACAGATAAAAATCACACGCAGAATTGCCCTGATTATTTTTCAATCAATTATATACGGAAACGCGAAAAAAATTTCTACGTGAATAAATTTAATAAAGATTTATTACTACTACGCCTAAGCTAAAATTATATCTTCAATAATCCAATTTCTAATCGCGATTCGTTCGTTGAATCGCGACGTTCTGTTACGACACCGTATTTAATTATTATTTTCCTTGATGAAAAACGTGAGAGATGAATCTTGAACTTAATCGAGGAAATCCATGGTGCAATTGAAAGCCGTTTTTTTTCATTTCTTTTCCTCTTTTTTTTTCTCTCTTACATTTCATTTTTCAAACGTTTCTATGCTACTGCTGCAGGCAGGTACTGTATCCGTACCCTCGAGGGTAGCTGCGCTTTTTAAACCCGCTACTTCGAACCGTCTGTAATTAACTCCATCGGTGTTTGATGAAGAGGATGCAATACGGTATATACATAAACCTTAGATACCTAAATGAAAATGGATTTAACAAATACCTATTATACCCGCATACATGTATCGTTGCTATATTTTCCATTAATTAATTGCCGCAATTATAATAGTTTATCAAATAGTTGAACAATATTAATAATAAGAAAAATAAGAAAATAAAATGAGGGGTTATAAATTAGTGTAATCAAAATTTATGATGAAAAAAAAATTGGTAATACTTGAAAAGAAGAAAGAAAGAAAGAAAGAAAGAAAATAAATGAATGAATGAATGAATGAACGATTTTATTTATTTATTTATTTATTTATTTATTTGATCTTTTATTTTATCACCGAATTCAGAAAAGACGAACGAAACGAAACGAATAGAAAGCCATGTGAACGCTCGTATACTGCTCGACTTACCAATTTAATTTAACAGTCGAGCAGAGCCCAAATCTCCGAGATAAATTTTTAAACCCAACGGAAGGTATATTGAAGATTTGAACGCACACGTGATGCACGCCCAGTCGTCTTTTTATAGGTATCAACAAGCCTTTGTTAATATCCATCGGGTATTACGTCTTTCTACTCTTTTTCAACCTTTTCAAGTCGTTCGTTTATCGTCTTGACTTACAATTAAATATATTTACCTATATGTATGTATATACAATATAAGAGGTGTGACAAAGTTCGAATGGAATAATCGTTGTTGTTTTAATTTTTTTTCTTTCGTCGTTTTTCATCGAGAACCGTTATTCATTAATATGCAAATATAAAAGAAGGGAAGAAAGAAACTTACTTTGCATTCAAGTGTCGAGCTTTCGATCCTCGAGATTAAGAAAATGGAATTTGAATTCCAAATTCCGAACGTTACAATTTTTAGATTCACGAATTCTCGTACAGTTCTGTTCTTTATTTATTTCTACTGAAATACTGAAGGAAATCAAAAGCTCGATCTCAAGTGCGACCTCCGGCTTTTAGCCGAGTCGAAAAACCAGCTCCTGTGTAAAAAAAGAAAAGAAAAAGAGAAAAGTATATATATGTATGTACGTATACATATTTCCCTTTTTTATTTCCACTCTTACTACAAACAGGATTGACGGATTTTTTCTCCTCCTCTTATTCTTATTCCTATTCTTCTTCTTATCCCGTTACGTTACCCCAGCCTCGGGACATAAAATAGATCGTCGTTCTTGCCCGGAGGACCCTTTCCTTTTAGCCGAACCGTGAAACCCGTGTGGAGTCTTGGCAAGACAGCCGTGTATAGTTTATTTTATACAAAACGAAATTTACCTACCTACCTACCTACCTACATACCTAAATTGTTGCATGGGTATAACAATCTGCGAATAAACGAGCCTCGGTTCGTCCTTGTATAACGACTCGCGTTTATCTCATACAATATATATATATTATGGTGGCCCTTATTTGGGGGTCGGTGGAGTTTTGTCCACGACGCCCCCTGGATCGGTTCAGAATAAATTCAAAAAATTCCGAACCGATCTAACGGGTGTCCCGGACAAAATTCCATCAAGCCCCAAATAAGGGCCATCCTAATATATATATATATATATATGCGTGTGTGTGTGTGTGCGCGCATGTACTACCAACGTCGCTTCTCCAACTCTTTACACGAAAAGTTTAACCCCTGGACGAATTAAACCATCCCAGTATATAGTATGGGGACTAGAGGCACATTAGCCTTGTCTTGATCCTCTCCAACGTTACCCTTCCCAATTCCAATCCCTTTACCGAAACCTGGAACCACACTTTATCGACTCTCTAGAACCAAAGGACAGAAATAGATCTTTGAAAGTTCTGAATTAAGGTAAGGTAAGGTAAGGGTAAGGGTAAGAAGTAGAAGAGGAAGAGGAAAAGGCGAGGGAGGAGAAGGACGAACGAACGAACGAACCTCCGGACAATGTAATCAAGGAATTCTCATTTATCCCTCTCTACAGTCTACCTAGGGTCGAAATCTTATTTATCCCTTATACTTTATTCTTGATTAGAATAAGGACGAGGTTATTATGTTCACGTAGCTCTGAGACCGGGGTTGTGTGTAAAGATTTTCGAAACAACGCGTATACCGTCCGGATTTGTTATACATATATATACATATACATACATATATACGTGATTGATAAATATTTCAAGATGGGTATAGTATCGTCCCGTTGTTTATCGCTACGACTGTTTTATATTTATTCGCGAAGCTCGGTACCTATTGGGGTTAAAAAATTTCTAAATGGGCAACTTTAGGGCCCCTAGGGTGCACCGAGTCCGCGACACATTCTGATACACATTTATATTCGGTGTTTTGCTACTCCGCGCACTGTTAAACCGACGGGATTAAATCGGCTTCGAAGTATCGATCAATGAAAAAGGATTGGAGAAAAATCGAAGAAGATCCGAAAGAAAATCTTATCAATGCTATAACAAAAAAAAAAAATAAGTCACAGACGGTTCCGTCTTCGATTTTATATACATATATCCAGCTCATTAATCGTCAGCCTGCCAGGTATGAGCTCTATTACTAATGACAAGGATTCATAACTGATAAAGGATTCCGTTCCACCACGGTTTATGAAGAAAAAGAAAGACGCTCGCTTTTCCAAAACGAAATTCATGTCGGCTAGCAGTCAACGATCAAACCACCTTAATATCAAACTTTGCGAAATTTTATTCTCAATTTACATATATCTACTCTGTTAAGTTACCGAGGGCTGTAGAAAATAATTAGATTTAAACAACGAGGCGAATTTGTTCGTTGTTTTTTTTTCTTCTTCTAATTTTTTCCTTCAAGTAATTTCAGTTCAGAAAATTTTTTCGAAAATATATTCCAAAAATATAAAAATCGCGAGACAATTTGCACAGTCAGCTCTCACGACGTCTTCGTCCTTTTTTTATTTTCTCATTTTTTTTCGTTTTTTTCCGATTATTCTGTACAAAGGGTGAAATCAAACTAATCCTTATTCGCGCTGCCCCATTATAACTGGGCTCTCTCCCACACCTAAATCCTTACTCGCTGATTCGAAATTCGTGCGGCACAGCGAATATAAGTGAGAGAACAAGTGAACAAGGTGAGGAAGAGAGAAAGATAGAAAGGGAGAAAATGAAAATGATTTGGGGCAAGGGGCGGAAAGCGGGAAAACGGGTGGAGAAGGAAAGAGGGAAAGAGGGAAAGAGGGAAAGAGGGAAAGAGGGTTCGCAATATACGAAGAATGGAGTATTTCATCAGCAATGCCCATGCCCCCAGCTTTAGAGGAGCCAGTATCTGATTCGGAACGAAATTTTTGCCAGGGTTAAGCGTTGGATTACGTAAATTATTACCATCGAAGCGCATACGAGCGATAAGCTTCTCTCTCATCGTTCACGGTACACAATTTTCATGTAATCATACTCACACTGGGCTACGATCCATACTGAAATATAACTCTCCTATTTTTATGAGCTTCTCTTGTACCTCTTATACCTGCAGTTACTGTATAAATATATATTTTGTCACACATCGGAAAAGAAAGAAAGAAAGAAAGAGAGAGAGTGAAATGGGGAGATCGGCATTATTTTTGCATCCTAAATTTGGACCATTTAAATAATTCACTTCTTTCTTTAATTGTCGTTTTTTTTTTGTTTTTTCTTTTCTCTCTTAACGATAAAAACGGTGTGGACCTAATTATTTATTTTTCATTCTCTTCTTCTTCTTCTCGTTTATTTTATTTTATTTTATTTTATTCAAGGCTCGTTTATTATTCGTACTAAATCTAACGAGAGAGATAGAAAGAGAGAGAGAGAGAGAGAGTTGGGGAAGTTATATCGGGTAAAGTAAACAACCCTTGAATTCAACCGGAATCAAACCAGCGAGTACCAGAGTCAACGATTTAGTTCCCTAATCCTGACCCTATCCGAGAACTCCGAAGTATATAATAATCAGGGTCAATACTTTCCGTTATAATTATCCTCGTATCTTTGAAAAATCTGTTCAAATATACAGCTTTGAAAATTATTATCTCTATAAATAATATAAATAATGATAGATACGACAGCTAAGTTATCTTAAATGATAAAAAATAAATAAAATCCAAATACGTATTTGTCGCGAATTTTTAATGTTTTTTTTTGCCAGAGACGATCATGGAATCGGAATAATCCTCGGAGGATTCCCGTAGTCGTTTATGACACAGATTTTTAACACTCGATAATCTCTCACAGTCCGCTTAAATACATATATCTATATACGAAATTCGCCCGGATACGTGATTTTTCATTCTCTGTTAAGTTCGTAAGTATGTATACTATAACGAGATCGGAGGTATTCGTAGAAAGACGAAGAGGCAGTTAAAGTTAAAAACGGACCGAAAAAAAAAGGAGATATTTATTTCACAATATATTCATGTTAACTCAGACCAGGGAGTTTCGAATTCCCGTGCAATTACCTCTGCTAATTGGGCGAGATCATCTGGCTACGAACCAACCCCTATCTTTCTCCTTCCCTCGCCATATCCCGTATCAAAAACTTTATTCGACGATAACTCATGACGCGATATCCCTTATCCCTCGAATACCTTACGCCGTTGTTCCCTGATATGTAAAATAAACCTTTGTCGTTATATTCCTGAAATTTTTACGAAACAACCTCATCTCACTTGACCCGGATAAATTCCTCGAATTCAAACCTGTGCCATAAAAGTTCGAGAGACTCAGGTGATTTTCGTAACTTTATTAATTTCTATCATTCGACTGATTACGAAGGGACGAAAGGTGTGCGTGCGATTCTTGCATATTATATCGTATATGTATATGCACCCGAATGAATGACCTATTTCAACAACAGACTTTAACAATTTAAACCCCTGAGAGAGGCTTCGGCCTTCGCTGATGCTCCACGAGTAACTAGGTAAGTAGCAATTGACACCTTTAGCTCTCAACAACCACTCAGAACGAGATATTACATTAACCCTGTACCGTCAAAGCGAGTACGCTTGTTATTACGATGGATGGCCTGCAATTATTCGAAATATTAATTCACACCATTCACGGATTCCTGATTTTCTTTCTCTAGATTCAAATTCACATTCAAATAGGTAAATTCCTGTCATCTCCGTGTACACGAATTTTCAATTCCCCAGACCTTTTGAGTATCCGAAATCGTGTGAATCGCACTGGTGTATAGAGAGGTCGAATCGCACAGCGATGCGCGTGTGTGTGTGTGTGTATATACATATATATATATATATATATATAGTATATATATGTATGTATGTATGTATGTATGTATGTCATATGTGTATGTATATGTGCATATTACGCGGCAATATGCTAATGGCTAACTCTCCCAGGTGCATTGTGCGATTGAAACGTTCCACCGATTCGCATTACCTGCTTGAAAATAATTCAGTCTATCCGATGAATGATGCTTATTATGAATGATGAAAATCAAGAATTGAGTCAACAGGGTAAACGCTGAATTTGATTACTGTGATTTGACGCGCGACAAAATTTTTTTTTTCTCCTCTTTTATAACGAGATCTTCTTTCTTTCCTAACATTTTATTTTCCCTATTAAGAAAAAAAAAATCTCATCAATTTTTCATTGCAGAGTAAAGGCCTTTGAAAGCACTCGGTCATGTCCCGGTATTAAATTACGTAGCTTTACTCGCGGTACTTTCCTGAATTGCATACGGATATCCTGTGGGTCGTTAAAGTCGAGTAAAATCTTGACGTGATAACCAAGCGGGTCTTCCTTACATTGCACACACCGAAACGAGGATAATTTTCAGGAATCAATTTATAAACGAGTAAGAGAAATGGGGAAATACTATCAGTTACATATATTTCTCACGAATATTACCTCGCCAACCGAAGACCTTTCACTCGAGTTACATAATGAAATGAGAAAACGGTACTTTTCCGCGGACTTGACTCTATGCGCTGGAAATACGTTCTCGTTTGACTCTGGAGTACGCTGCTTCTATTTTTTCTTTTTCTTTTTTCATTATACTTATTTCTCCTAAGTAGTAGTAGAAGAATAGAACTTTTCGTATGGGTTATAAATTCGAAATATACTCGAGGGCATAGCGGTAATGTTTGTCCAATAATTCAACAAAGTAAAGGATATATCTGACAGGCTTGACTTTATACTTTTCATCATACTTTTACGCTCTTGCGTTGTGGCTGAAGTTATGTTATACCCACATCCGTAGGTATACGCATACGTTATATCCAATAGACTATAAAAATCCGTATAATACGGAAACGTTACGAATACGGAACTTCCTTTGTCATCACAGACATAATAAACGTAGCATAATTCATGTAACGATATTCGCAACGTGGTGTAACACGAGTTTCTGGATAATTATCTAATTAGTGGTCACCAGGCAGGTACCCATTATAGGGTAGGTAATAATTAAATTGGGTCATCCTTCGGATTGGTTGCTCAATAATTTTCAATTTGATTACTAAACTCCGGGCAGTACTGATAATTGTTCAATGCACAGGGTGAATACGTCCATATCGCGGCATATTCCATGGGGATAAAAAGCGAAGTGTATGTGTTTGTTGAAAAATCACTCACCCCACTTCGCGAGATGATACTTCGCTGATATGGAGCAGAACGGGTGTGTGTATACATACATACATATATATATATATATATATACACATATGCGTCCGATAAAATCTGTCCTCCCCTCCTCGTTCGAAGCGGAGTCGATATTTCCTTATTTCTGAAGATTCAATTTTCGTCTAGACACCGCAGGATTCAATATTGTCAATATTTTCAGCCTAGTTCAGGCGGAATTTAGGAAACGGTCCTTCTGGAATGGACAAAACAGGACGAGGTATGAAAAGTGTTTTAAAATAGCGGGAAGAATACTTCGATCAAACTAATCGCGGTTTATCAACGCAGTTACGGAGAGTGTAAATCACCGTTCATGAACGGACGTTATAAACACGTTTCCTACGGGGTAAACGGGGTCGAATATCTAGCCTGGCTCAAAATGTTTCAAGTTCGATTCCCAAGCGAGACATTATCCGAGGTGCAGGTTGTCGAGGTCGAGTTTCTGGGTGGCCGGAAATTCGCTAATTTGCCCCTAATTCAGGGTCGAAAGTTTCTAGGACCCGGGTTATGGCTACGAACGCTTTCAAACACCACCCTCTCTCCTCTTTACGCTCGAAAAGATCTCTATCCTCAGCTCGTTCCTCCTAGGTAAGTTATACGTACTATAAATTCATTCGATTCTACGTAAGGGAGATATTTTTGGGTTACTAGCTGGTAGGGAGGGGTTCGTTAAATTATCAAATCCTTTAGACCATAAAATCAATAAGTAATTAATTAATAACGAAAAGAAGTTAATTAAAAGGCGACCCATTCACCGGTTATCATATGTAACGAATATATTATACGTAATAATCATGCGAGCTTTCGTCGACGTTTCCCTTTGCGAACTGTTAATTTGCGATCTGCAACGCTCTCCCAGGTCTCTGATCTGCGATAGAGTTATCCTCGATCAATTACCGAATGTATATGCCGTGGAATCAATTTCTCGACGTTTTCAACCGTGAACTAGATTCTGGATAGCGTATAGTATACGTGTAACTATACGCTGGCCAATAATTACCTGATATTGGCAACCTGGAGTATATCCTGTACCCTGTATCTACCGAACATCAAGCTATACGTATATCTCCATATAATCGCGGGAGCTAAATTCGCGTTCGTTATAATGAAAAGAAACGATGAAAAATATACGGACTTTATCCTAAAAAGTTTAATAGTGTCAAAAATACTGTGCCTCATTAGCAAGCTCTCTCTTCTTCTCTTCTTCTCTCTCAATCTCTCTCTCTCTCCCTCCCTCTCTCTCTCTCTCTATACATATATACTCGAATAACTCGGTGTATCGATAAGGGAACAGCAAAGGCAATGAGTTTCCGGAGCCGGTGCTTTGTGAAGGAAGCCAAGGCAATCATCTAGCCAGAGAATGCTTTTGCAAAAATATATATATATATATATATATATATATATATATATATATATATATATATTATATAATATGAGGGGGAGAGGCTCTCAAAGCCTTAGAAAAATTCCCCAGATCCGGGTGTTTTTGGCACGTTATTATTACATAGGTATACGCTATACCGCAAATTGCGAACGGTAATTGATCGATCGGTGTCTTTTTGATCGATATGAGATCCTCGATTATAATTAATCAATATATTTTCCATCATCGTAATTACAGAATTCAATAACCACAGCTAATAGACGATAGATGGTGCACGGCAATTATATTAACGAAGAGGGAAAAAGAGAAAGAGACTGCGATTAAACCGAAGCCGCAGATATTTCTTCTATCCATCGAATGAAATGTACTATACCCTATTCCGTAATTGAATGTTGCTATAAAATATTCTATAATGATTTTTACCTTCTTTTTTTATCTACCTCTTATAATTAAGCGGTAATTAATAAATGAAGGAGAGATTCCGATATTAAGAAGTTGATAGGTTTAATAGATAATACCTCGGAGATCTCGGAGATTTTTATTCGCCTTCTGATTGGGTCAGGTGAAAATCCTGTATCTCTACGATTCTAGTCTCATAAAATCTAACACAGGGTATTCAATGCCAACTCAATAAGCCATCGACCAAATACCACCAACGAAAACCTCCGAAGAGACAAGAAGAAAAAAAATAAAATTGAAAATGGTCAATCGAATCGTTTATTGATTTTACAAATGGAATACCGAATGTACAGATTAACCTCGTAACTAGAGCAGTAGATAGCAAAGTAAGTGGATGACGATGTACTTGTCCTCCTATCCACGTATGTAGCATCTCTCTCACCTATGTACTCACATAGTTTAGCGAACACTTTGGTAGTTCGAATAACAAGCGATGTTCGATAACCGATGGGCTATTCAAATTCACATTCGAACTGGGTCTGTATAGTTATACGGACAAGGTATGTATACATACATACATATAGAATAGTATACACGAGGCTACCATATCACTACTACCACCATATACTCGAATAATAATCCTAGCCATTGCAATTACTTTGTGGATTCGCTGATTCATATACCGCGGAAATGATCACCCTGTGTGTCCCGATGTCATATTGGCAAAATTAAACATCCTATCTACGTACTATGCTATACCAGAGTTTATCGCATAGAATGGGTTAATGAAAAATTGAATAATACCAAAAATTCTTAGTTTCATTTTAAATGTAATAAAAAAAAAAAAAAATTTCTTTTTCTTCATAAAGTAGGTAGGTAAGGGCACCCAAAGAATTTTCATCTCGAATATGAATATATATATAATTATATCTAGCCTGTGTATATATAAAGTTGTGGAATCTGAGAATAATTATAGAAGAATTTCATATGTTTTTATTGAATTGTAATGTTGAATATTTAATCGTGGCTTTTTTTTTTGTATCCCGCGTTCTCTTGATCATTTGAGATTATGTGTATCTAGTTAATTTAGTTAATTATATATTATATCGTGACCTGACCTTTATTTGCTCCGACGTTTAACAATAAGCCTCGAGAGTAAGAAGATAAGGTTCCTTTGTCATAACGATAAATGACATTCTCATTCTGTTCGCGATTCAATCCTCGAAATACAATTTATCAAATTACTTTACGACTGGGCCTACGCGACGTACGAGAATACCTACCTACCCCGAATTTACTAAAACCCAAATTATATTTAAATCAAATTATATTTAATCCGTATTAGCCGTGTAAAATCGACGCCAACTCGACTAAACGAGATTAGGAAAAAATTAGGGAAATTTAAACCAAAAAAGCGAGGAAAAAATAATAAAATAAAGAAGAAGAAGTATAATGTATCAATTAAAAAAAAAAAAAAAAAATGGGGAATACCGAGTGACGTTGGCTGTCTGTCCCAAAGGAATTCAGAATACAAATTTTATGAAATATACATTTTGACCGAGAAGTTCTTCGATATTATCGCATCTACCGAACTACCTTCTTAAGAATTAGTAGCTATTTATATGACAAGATGTAAATTATTTACCATCTCTTTTTTTCCTTTCTTTTCTTCTTCTTCATTTTCTTCTGCATTTTTTTTCTTTCTTCTTCTTTTCCCAACCCGCGTTTCACAAAAGCTCTAAAAATCTTCTAGTCACGATACATCCACGTCAACGTCAACGTAGCGTCACCCTCGTTTGGAAAAAACAAATTGAGGTAAAAGTCCAGGGTTTTCTGAATGACGGCTCTCGTCGTTCGTTCGTTCGTTCGTTCGTTCGTTCGTTCGTACGCTATTTTACACGGTTTCAAAAGAGTTAAGCGACAGTTTCGAAACAGGAAGACAAAAAGTAACACGAAAATACGAAAAAAAATAAAAAAACGAATGAAAAAAAATAAATCAATCAAATTACATGATACACTTTGGGACTGATTGCGGAGAGATTAGTGAACCCCCGGCTGACTAGATATCTAACAATTAAGTGTATATAATTTTTACCATACGTATGGTATGATCAGATAGTCGCGTTGAATTTTTATTTCTTTTCTTTTTTTTTTCAGTTTCCGAGAATCGCGGTGGGAATTGAATTTTCACGAATGAGATAGAAAAAAAAATAAGAAAAGAAAAAAATGATAATAAATTCCCGATGCGAAGAGAAACAGAGACATATACTATATATATATATATGTATACGTAATGCATCGAAGGGTGTATACATTATGAACCATTAGTTCCATTAGCAGCCCTTAATTGTGCTGCAAGCTTATATGGAGTACTATTATGGGTTACGAAAGGGAAATGATTCGGAACTCTATGTTACACATACCACGATAGGATATGATTAACATTTCGTCGTAGGTGCACTGTATGATACATGCAACCCTAAGTGAGTTTCGTCTACCGTTGGTTTATAATTAAACATTGATTTATAAGGGTGAATATATACATACATATACATATATATGATGTATATATGTATACACATACACACGATGTATGATAAATATGGGTAAAATACCAAGTATAAAATATAAAACGAGGAAATGAGGGGAGCATGGGAATAAATATAACACAGGGTTGTATTACGGAGTATATATATATATATATATATATATATATATATATATATATATGTATAGTATCCTGTACAGGGAGAGAATACTGATTGTGAGCGGAAAGTTGACAAGGTGGATTGCTCCGGGCTATATGAACTCACATCAGAAGAGAATTCTATCCTCATACTCATACTCATACTCATACTACTACGCCTACCCCCTTGAGTTTGCATCATAAACATCACGATTTTATACATATATGTAAACGTTGTTATACACACGCGCATATATGTATACTTATATGCACATGTATATAAATATTACCTCGTACTTTCATACCTGTCGAGCCAAGCTCCGATCCTCTATACCTACCCTCAAGCGATCTACAGAAATTTATATACACATAAAACTTGAGACGCGAATGGGGTAATCAGAGATATATCTTTTTTTCGTTTTCGCTTAAAAAGATAAAAGATAAAAATAAATAAAATAAAACTTAAGACTGTACCTAGATGAAAATCATTCCTCGCTCTCTCGTGCCGTCGTTTTTGTCTACCCATCCTTTTTTTTCTTCTTTTTTTTCTGTACGAAATTTGACGGAAGAGAAAAAAAAATTCCCAACTTTCGATCGGAAAAATTGTTGAAACTCTGACGGTACTCATACCCTTTCCCTCCCCATACGCGAAGTCTTGAATAGCGTCTAATTTGTTCAGCGGGAAGTTCAAAGCGGACAAAATTATCGTACAACTCTTACCCTGATCTGCAGTTTCTTATATGTGTATGTACATACCTCTACCCTATGTATAGCTGTATATGTTTGTAATGTAAGTGGAACAGGACGAGTTTCTACGAAACTTGACGATCTCAGAATTTTATTCCGCTTTTATAGCTCGGCATTTACTCGTAATACCTTCTTTTCTTAGTTCCTTTTTCCTATAGCCGACTAACGTTCCTCGCGCGCGCGTGTGTGTGTGTGTGTGTGTGTGTGTGTGTGTGTGTATATATATATATATACGCAAAAAGATCCGAAATAGGACTTCGCTTTTCCCGTAGGACTTCGATTAAGCCGTTTGTAGTGGACAGAAATCTTTTTAAATCGAATAAAAGGAGTTGGCTAGCTTATCTATTCACTTCGAGTCTCGTTATTTGTTTAGCAATTATTTTCACCCACAACCAAAAAAAAAAGATTGTCGAAGTGGTATTTCTCACGGCCGATATTTTACTAACGATAATTAGAATTACCGAAAATATCGTCGACTATGTAAACGTAACGGGATTCACGTTTAAATAAACTGAATTCATTTTTAGAACGAAACCGTAAGAGAAATGTGATGATAAAAGGACGAAAAAAAAAAAAGAAATAATGAAATTAGAAACAACAATAGGAAGCTGTTAGTTATTATATTTGTATATGATAAATTTAAAAAAAAAAGAATTGCCGTTATATGTCTACTTCATTTTTTATTTTTATTTTTCCCAAATTTATATTTTCCCGAAGACTTATTCGTTCTGATGGACTTCGCGATATCATACCTAGCTTACATATAGCTTTTACCTATATATATTATATATGTATCCGAGAAAGAAGCTCGGTTATATCGAATCTATTCACAAGGAACTATCTGCGGCAGCCGTCCATTCGTTTCGAAATTGAGAGATAACCCTGAAAGCACCACCTCCCCCACTCGAACCGAGGATTGAGTGCCGTGGAAGAATAAGGAAAAAAAACGAAAAAAAAGAAGGAAAAAAACCAAAATAACGAGATTAAAAAAAAATCATACAAAAATAGGAACGAAAAAATTTGGAAAAAAAAAAACAATTTTTGACGCAGAGAAGAGCGCGGAGTAAAACTTCGCGAAACTTGTACTCGCCTTCAAAGGTATCAGGATACTATTGAAAAGGATCTCACGTATTTTTTTTTTTTTTTTCTCGCCACGTATACCCGGTATATCGGATATCCGGTCAAAGTTTGGAATAGGTACCGGTATACTTGGAAAACGTGTTCTCATTACATTTGGAAAGGTCGTTCCCTATTTTTTTCGCTTTTTTCTTTCATTTTATGAAAACATTAATGAAAAATTGAATTAGATACATATATATTATATATATAATATATATATATATATAATATATATATATATATATAAAAATCGCCGTGAGACCGTGGGGATATCCCCCCGTCAAGAAACAGCTATTGCCGCCATATGGGATTATCCTGGGTGGCGGTGAAGTGGTTCAATTCAAATTTTGAGAAAAATAAAGAAATCTGTGGACATCATTCGGAGTTAGCTTATGCACTTAGTACTATCACTGAGCGACTGAATTTATGTGAAAAAGTTAATTTCAGTTCTGTTCTCTCGTCTGAATTTTGGTCATTATTTTTCGACCATCAATTGGAATAGGAATAATCAATTGAAAGTTCGATTTCGCGATGAGGACATGCCACGGTATTGACATTCAGCACCTATTTTTCATTATCCCAAGCTAATGAATAAATTTTTACAATTTTTTTTTCCAACGTCTGAGGACTATCACGACTTGAAAATTTTCAACCTATTTGCACACGTTCCGATCATGTTGAAGTCAAAAAACTACTTGGACGAAGAAAATCACAATTTCCAAGGAAACACCCATATACGACCTAATATATGATATACATTAATACATATGTATGCAAGAATTCCTTTCCTTTTTTTTTCTTCTTTTCTTCTAAGAGCGTTAGAAACCGAGGTGAAAATAAAAGTAGAGCAGAGAGAAAAAAAAACAAAAAACAAAAAAAACGGTGGCCTGATCCGGATAATTATTGCCAAACACGAGCCTTTGTGTTTCTCTTGATTGCTAATTTCTACGTAATTCCGTTTATATTTCTTTTCACATATAATAAATAATGTATCATTTCTGTTTTAATAATCGTCTCGATCAACCTAATTGCAGACTGGTTTCGCACAATTTTCTTTGTGTCTCGGAACGCGTCTCGTTATTACCGTGATAATTATTTCTCGACTGTTGGAGATATCATTGATCTAAAATTGGCACCAGACTCCGTAGCTTTACGGCGCTGAGGACTTTGTACGATAAAATTGTGTAATTCGCGACTAGATGTATCGTCATAAATACAGAAAACCTCGCTGTATCTGCGACGTGAACTACACTCGCGAACAAATCAATTTCAGATATAGAGAGAAAAAAACGATAAAAAATTTATATAAATAAATATAAATGAATAATATAAAACAAAGCTGATAATTATACGGGTGATGAAAATTTGAGAAGTCACAGGTGGCCAAAGGTGGGTATCTGCTAGGTGTGTAATCTCATCTCTCAAGAAGTTGGCACCAAAGCTGACAAAGATTCCGTTATGAATTATACCCCGGAATAAGAAGATATAGACGTAAAATTTATCGAACGAGCTTTACTAAACGAGGAGGGCCGTCATAAAGGGTCTGGTCACAGCGGAGGTATACCTATACTCGGTGAAAATATGACCGGTGATAATCCAGGCTCTGTTGAAGGATGGGAACGGTTTAGAAATCGTTATAGAAGGACCAAAGCTCGGGATGGAGGCTAAGAGGCCAGAGGCTAGAGCTGTTCTAATAAAGTGCAACGACTTTTAAAACTAGTGAAAACGACGTGCTTCGTCAGTTCGAGACGAATTTCAATTTTCCACAATTCAGGGCCTGACGAATCGAAATTCGAAAAGCGTGATCGAAGATTAAAAAACAAAAAGTACCAGGTATAATAGAAAAGAACTCGACGGTTCCGGGCAACGAGAGGAAGGGTGGGTTCAGTTTTGAATCGGATATAAAGAAAATTTTCAACGAGCTCTTATGACTCGTGCGGCGTGCCGGTTACAAATGTGAACGGTGAATGGAAACGAGAGTGGAAAGTATCACTCGAGGTGATTTTTTTAAAGAATTGTATAAGTCGTTGGAAAATTGTGATAACGAGAAGCACCCTGGGCGAAAACCTGCATAGTTTCAGTTGGTCGTCAGCCGGCTTGGGGAAAGTCCTCTCTAACGTCGGTCGAAAAGGGATGATGAGAACGAGGATAAAGAGGGGTGAGAAAACTCGGGTGAATTAGGCGCACGACTAAATTTCGATACTCTAATTCAGTCGTCGAAGCCAGGTCAAGGGTAAAGATGAGAGTTCGGATTTGCGGAGAAAAGAGAAAAAAAATAAACGAATGAAAAATGGCAGTGAACATCGCGGAAAGACAAAGCCTATAACCATAAAGAGGAAGAGGACGAGAATTCCACTTTCGATGAAGAGCCTCGTGGAGATAGGTACGGGAAGGGCCGATTCTTATCGTGGTCGTCGGAGGGTAAAAAACTTCGACAGAAGAAGAAGAAGAAGAAGAAGAAGATGAAAAATAAGAAGGAGAGAGAGAGGAGGTGAGAAAATATTTTAGCCAGGAGAGAAGAAGCCCGCGAAGATTCAAGGATCTTCTCGTAAAATCTGATGTCCTAAGGGCAGACAATACCAGACTACCCCCGTCCAAATTGTCGGATCCAATATTATCAGGGCTCGGATCTAACTCCGTAGGATTTCTAACAGTTTCAGGATAATAATCCGTCCTGAAATTTTCCACGGCTCATCGATACTCCCCCGAAATTTTCACCCTGACGTTAATTAGCCATCTACCGATTCAATATTATACGCAACGCGATCTGTATACGGGAAGAAAAGAACTTCGTACGTTTCATTATCGCCAAAATTTCTACTCGTTGTCGCATCGGTTGAGAAATCTGTTATTCAATAAAACAAATATCCGATCTGATGGATTCAATCTCGAGACTAAGATTCGTCGAATTACGAATAATCTAAGTTTTTCATTTTTTTCCTTTTTTTTTCACAGCCAATTTTCAATGTAGGTATGTGTATATATATATATATGTATATAGGCGTATTTTTTTACGGGAAACGGAAACACGGGATAGGGTAATAAAAGTATACCTAAACGATCAATAAAACCTCTATGAAGTTAGTACATTATATCCGTCGTTCATCGTATACCCCCAACATTATACCTATATGTATACAGTGCATGTGTTGTCCCTTATGGCTTGGCGATATCTTATAAAAAATGGCTGGGAATCTATTCGCGAGAAACTAGACGAAATCATCTGTTAATTAATCAGAGAGAAAGAGAGAGAAAATACCGAATGCACGAGTAACACTATGAAGTTCTCATAATCGTACATTTTATGCTATGTATTAGCTGCAGGAAAAACTGCATATAACAACGTAGAGCCGTAAACCAACTACGAAAACTCGTAGAAGGGTTGTAATATCCGTTTAAGCACCTCTGGAACCATAAACCATAGCCAGTACCACTTATGTCAGAAATTACAGTGGAAAATCGCCAGCCGACCCACCTGGAACAGCTATCCGAAAATCCCTGGGGAAGATAGGAGCCCCTACGGTTAATCCGGTACTTTGAAAACCCGGTGCTGGTCCACCTAATGCCACTACTTCTGCATACCACGAGAAATCCCCCGTATTAACTGACACAGCTGGTCAGAAACTGAAAGATTCTTCTAAGTTTTTTTCCATTTTTTCTTCTTCTATTTTTCACGCGAAAATTAGAATTTTCAAATCATTGCAGCGGCTTGATTAATTGATTTTCGAATTTACCAGAAGAATTAATCGACTTCACATGTGATTTCCTTGGAAAGCTAGTTCACTTTTCGAAATCTAATGTATTTTGTTATAATTAATTAGCCAACTACTACATACACGCGTATCTAATTAATTTCAAAGTTTAGGTACAAAGGTTAACCGTTATTATCAAATGAAATATATTTTCTTTGAACTTCTGACTTTTATACGAAAATTTATAAAGAGTTAATTAAATTTTACACCAACTAGAAGTACCTGGAAAACGCCCGAAGGGGCCTCACCTCTCTCAGCTTTCTACACTCCCCTTCGCTCTACTCATTTGAGAGATCTTGTCAACCCGGCAAAGTGTAAGGTACAACGCGTCGCGCGATTTCAAAAATTATTCGAAAACACCGTAAAAGTGGAAAGAAAAAAAAAAATAAAAAATAAAAATCTATAGAAGAATCAAATCATACCTTCTATTAAGACAAGAGAAACTGCAGGAAATGACATTGACTGATTGGTCGGAAAAATCTGTTCCATATCTCCCATAAAATTGGATGGAATCACTTCTCTTTCAGCCCCGAATGTACCACGTACGTTTCCACGGGGTACCATGGACGGATGTGGGGTATAATGAGTTGGAAAAGCGTCGAAAAAAGTACAATTTTGGAAACCGGGTGCTGATCATGGCGAAAATGGAGATCCGGAATAGGAAGAAGAGGAATAGGGAGAAGCAGGAAGATGAGCCACCCTATTTCAGTTTGAGATCGTATTAACGTTCGTGTTGCTGTTGGAATTTTGATTTCGGTTTTAGTTCGCGGAGGGGGTTTCGCGGGTAGGGTTCGCCGATATGCTATGTGCGAGGGAAAATCAATGTTAGAATTTTGGCGCAGAATCTCGCACCCCCGCGACTTACGGAACCTCGTACCAACAGGGGTTCGTTTGCGACGGTGTTGTTTTCTCAGTGTTATGAATTTATGGAAAAATGAGTATGAAAGAAACCTATTTTTGTATAATTTCTACAGCTTGTGTTGATATCTGGATAGAAAATTTTCAAATCGTTGTACGAATTTGAGTGTAATCTATATCTTTTCGTCGGACTGGTTTCTCCATCCAAGAATATGAAACGATCTTGACTTGTCGGTTTATAGCGTTCAGCCCGGATGATGAGAGCCCGATAAAACCTTCTTGGAGATCGATCAATCTCCGGAAATCCAACATACGACGAAATATAAACGATGGCAACCGTGAGGAGAAAAAAATCACGCGTATCACCGACATCCAGGTTTGTACAAGTTTTGAAATCATTTCGACCGTTCCAAATTCGTCGTCATCTCGGGAGAAGAAAAAAAAAACCATTTCGTATGAAAATAAACGTCGAATATACCGAATTCTACATACCGAATATCCCACTGTCTCGAAAACCGTGAAGGATACGATAAATTTCGCGATAGATCATCCGACAGGCCCAGAAATCGCCCGAAACATCTTCTCGTAGTCTAATATCTGTACCCCGAGATATAGGGGGTTGAAGAACACCCGGAGGTCAGGTAAGCTCGCTGAGTCCTTCGAGATCAGCATCAAATCTGATTGCATTGAGACCCCTGAGACTTCCCGTCACCTAAGGGGCCAAAGGAAGACTATTTCCGGGAGCGAAACTGAGCTTTGGGGTTCATCAAGTTGTGTTTGGTACCCACAGGTTATAACCCAGAGTTTCGAGGCGTCCGTTCTACCCTCGAGATTACTTGGCACTACGAACCCTGAGATATGCCTCAGAAATGGTGCTGAAGTCTGGAAGTCATATCATATCAAAGCTAATCTGTAGTCGTTTATAATTCAAATTTTTAGTCGAGTCGTATATGAGATCGGATTTATTTACTCATCGATTTATGGAAATTGGGACATTCGTTTATTTCGCGACTTTGTGGAAAGCTCGAAGTGTCCTTGTTTTTCTGAAGCTTGAAAGGTAATTTAAAGATTTTAATTTTCGAACGTATGGAATGGATAATATGACGTACAAATCTGAGTGAGAGATTTTGGCAAGTGTCTGCAATCTTATTTCTATCACGTTCCGAATCCACCTGCTTGCAGCCCGAGATGATGAAGTACGGGTGTGATGGATGCTGCTCTTCTGGTCTACCGACAGGTTGGAATTTTTCGTTCAAATATGCCCATTTCTTACTCAGGAAATTTTCCTCCTCCTCAATATTACGAGAAAGCGTAAAAATCATTACAAGTATATATTTTTGCATTGACTTTCCCGGAATATACATATATGTGTATATATATATGTGCGTATACTTCTATGTTATTCAATTTATTACAGATTATATATTGAAATATGGAAGATTCTTTTTATTCCAATTTAAAATATTCTGTATTCGTAACGTGATTTCGATTCTCATCGTCGTCTATATTCCCTGTGAGTTTCGTTTTCTCTTGTCGTTGCAAAAATCGCGATTTATATTTCGCTTGTTTGAAAAAAAAACGTAATTCGGTACTTTTATTTAATGTAGAATTAGTTTATTGAATACCGCGAGTCAGCTACGGCATCGACGTATGTAGACGCAAAATCTTATTCTTCGATAAGATAAAAATTAACGAGTCTCGAAGCAGAATTCTTTTTATTACCCCCTAAAATTTTTTCTTCGCTAGACATTTAAATTTCATCAGTTTTACATGCAGATAACGATTAAAAAAAAAAAAAATGTACGGAAAGTAAGGGGGGACGGGGGCAGTAAAACAGAAAAAAAAAATACAATTAAATTTTTCTCCTAACTATACGCAGTGAGGGGAATTCGAGTTCTTCGAGTTTCTTACAAATTCAAGGGGTGTAATGGCATTAAGTGGATATAAGGGATGACAAAGTGCCAAGTCCTGCTTAGCAAAAAAAATTTCGAATATAAAGTAACCGCGCGGCAATACCTTCCGCCTAAAAACTTTTCACAATATATACATATATATATATATATATATATATATTTATATATATATATGCGTATAAAAGTAATTTATTTCATGAATAATATTTATCAACACTTCAAACGCGACCGCAACGACTACGACGAAATGCGTAATCAATTTTTGTCGTTTTATCTGTGTATTTCGGTTTTTTCTTTTTCCCTTTCTCTTACCCAAAAAATAAACAGACCACGTAAACGCGTGGTACCGTAAGATCAAAAGCGATTCGTTCAAATAAGCGTGAAATATTCATGAAAATTAACTTCGTGCGTAAATAAAAGAAGGAAAACAAGAAAACGAAAAGAAGAAAAAAAGTAAATAAAAAAATATTACCAAATTTTTTTTATTGCGAATCGTGAAACCCCCGTTTCGATGTATAAATTTAGTGGAAAATTTTTGGCATGCGCGAAATCGAACCGGAAAATTCGAATAGCAATTAACAACTCGCCTTTATGTATCCAGTATCAGGGTAGGTAATGGAAGATTCTGTAAATTATTACGAAAGTTGGTGATTCTGGGGCATAAACGATCGAGTACGAACTTGCGGAAGTTATAATTGCACTTTTGTTACGAATAAATAATTGGAATTAATAATAACGATAATAATAATCAGAATTGCTGAAAATACGCTTTCGAAGTCAATTGCGAGTTTGATTTTCATTTGAAAAATATTAATAACCTTTCTCGCCCGTTATTTCTACACGTATATTAGCGATAAAGTAATACATGTATATGGTGACAAATGCTAGTCGCGATTTAACCTCGTGAGTAAATATAATCCCTATAATAAATCCATGTCGTCGCCAATTCCGCAGATATTAGCTATGAGAAATTTGACTATGGTTAGAGAAGAATTAGCCGTTTGGGTAAGGGGGAATAAATTATTAACGTCTATATAGAATAACCAAGTTGGAAACGAAGAGGAGCTAATAACGTGACGAGACTTATAAATGTACAGTATACTTGGGTAGGCACTTTTAGACGTAATATATTATGCAACGAAGGGCTTAGTTTTTAACAACCCAGTTTCAAACTTGATCATCATAATTTTACGTTGAAACTTTTCTTTGTGCCTCTGCAGAATGATATGCAGCATATCTTGTTCCACCTCTCTTTACGTGTTCATCTCAGTTTGTAATTATTGTCTATCATGTCCCCGTCATCTTCTTTTTCTTCCTATTCTTTCCCTTCATTATTACTTTTCTCTTTCCTTTTCTTTACTTCTTTTATAAACTATTTCCGTCGCTAACCAACAGAGAAGATATCCGCGATGTATATTACACACCCCAATCTTGCCTAGCTCGAAACAACTTCTCGAGTCCAGACTAACTTCTATTCCTATTTACTTCTCTTCCTTTTTCTTTTACTTTCATCTACTTTGTTTCTCGTTTTTCCGACTTATTTTTTCTCACCTCGCAACACATTGTCTTCCCCTATACCTATATATATTTTCCCGAAAGTCTACATAGGCGATTTGTAAAACTTCAAAACGAAGAACACCGGAGGTTGGAAATTCCGAAAGCTGAAGATGCGAAAGGCTGAAACTCCGAAATTTGAAATTCACGCATGTATTCATTCAGTGATAATATAACTCGGGCTGTATCGGCCGGATCGAAACCAATAATTAAGGGTCCAAATTAATCTTCTTGGGATGCACTTTTCGGACAAAAAGTTTCGAAACCCTGTCAATTATTTATAACATCATGAAGTTGTCGATTGAAGTAGATAAGATGGGTTCTCCGTAAAGAGGCCCGGGTCTCGATTAGAATGAACTATTTTTTGATTTTCGCATCGTGAGAAATGGACAAAAATTTTTGGATTCTTTGGCTCTCGGGGATCTTGGATTTTCAAGGCATGAAGAAGAAAATTTTCTTTCTTCTTGTCTGTCCCGAATCATTGATTATCGCATAATTATTGAATAAAAATTCCCTTCTTAAATCTGTCGCCAATTATTCTTTTCCCTTTCCTCCCTATTTTTTCCGTTAATGCGGAAAATCGAGTAGACTGTAATAAATTTAATAATTCCGATACATATATACGAGTATATTTATTCGCCAGGCTTCCCTGCTCCGCATAATTGTGTTTGATCACCAATAAAAATGGAATTCTTTGATAAAACCTGAATGGTGTGCGGGCAGAGGACGCGAAAATTTTCGTGATTTCATATCAGCCGAAGGGAAAATGAAACTCGGAATCGCATTATTAATAAATTGAAGGGTGTTGTATACTAAAATCCGGCTGATGTAAGTGCCAAGAGCTAATGAAAAAAAAGTTTCCTCAAGAGAGTAATAAAAAATAAAGAAAAATTCTGCCACATTTCAAGGTATTGACGAATTCTATTAGAAAAAAAAAAATTCATCATCACCGCGTGCAACGTATGTGTCTAATTAATTAAAAAATCTATTTATAAATCGTGTGCAAAAAGCTATCACGCGAATGAGAAGATTATTATTTTTTCATCAATAACATCGAACGTCGAATGACATATTGTTAAAAAAATAAAAAATAAAAAATATTATACAAAGTAGGGAATTATTTTTCCCCTTGCTAGAAATTCGAATCTCTTCGTGGATTAAGATGATTGGTATAATTAGGAGAAAATTTGGGGAGTAGCTGCTGCGGTATGAAAACGGAAATAAGTAGACGAGAGAGATAGAGAAAGATAGAGAGAGAGAGAAAGGAAAAAAAGGGAAAAAGGAAAAAAAGAAGTTAATTTCGTGAAATGGTTTTTCAGACAGCAAACCCTCCTCATCCTCCTACGCGGTTGTCCGGAGCTGGAGGAGTTGCTTCATGAAAGATTATGGTCCAGAGCCTAAGCGGCTTTTTCCTTTGCCTTTACCACTAATGTTACGGATTTACTGTATATATATACATATCTTCAAAGATATATTCGCCAATCCCATACCTACGTTACGGAACCCCGCGGGTTTTTGGCCGAAACGGTAGGAAACCGCTTTTGCGGTATAGAGGTATACGCGTGTAACGAATCCCTTCCAAATTTTATGCACATATTAAAATTATCAATATTTCTAACGGTCGCTTCGTTACAAGTAATTATTTTAAGATTATTTTAGAATTGTTATTAACTTGTTATTATAATATTTCATATCATATATATATATATAGTTATAATAATTACGAACTCGCGGGAAGAGTTTTCATCGTTCAATGTAAATCGTTAAATATTTGAACCCTTATATACCATATAGGTATACCTATATTAATCTACCTACCCGTCGATGTGAGCGCGAGTGTAAAATGTATCAGTCAACAATTAGCCTGAGTGAATAAAGCGTGTCTTAACGTTTAATCAAAGTTTGAACAAACACAATTTCTCCTGTAAAACAGAACCGCGAAGAGAACACGCGTCCTAACGGAATGATATTTTATAGTTAAACAATTTAATGATTAAATACTCGTTTATTCTTTCTTCTGTATTTAACGATTTTCTAAATATTCGCGGCGTAGAAAAAAGATCATTGGTCCCGGAACGGAAGATTAATTTCTATACGTTCCGGAGCTTCTATAGCATCCGGAAAATTGTTTTTCAGATTAGACAAATTGTCTCGAAAACCGAATAAATGAGAAAAAAAAAAAAAAATTCTAAAATTTATAGGAATTCAAATCCGGACGATGAGATTGAAAATAATTACCGTATCTAGCTATTTACGAGAAGAAAAAGATTAGACTTTTAATATTTTCACTTCGAATCTATAAGTAGGTATATGTATACATATAGGTATATAAATATTTGTTTATTCTTTTCTCTTTTTCAGGTAAGGAAAAGTACGCTGAAACATGGTTGTTTATTATTTCCCGATAAATATCGCGTAACTTTTGGGATTGAAATTTTCATCCCTAAATTAAGCTGCCAAACTCGTTTTTCGAGTAAGTAGCTTTGGTGTACTTGATCACTCACTGATTTCCTTGATTAAATCCGCCCTTCATCCTACGGCGGCTAATTAATCACCGGGCTGCGGTTCACACGGAGGAGGCATGCGGCTGGTTTACTGACGATGAGGAGATGAGAGGAGTAGATGATGAGTACGAAGCGATAAGATGTGATAATAATAATATAACGTCGTTTAAGAATCTCGCGGCTAAAAATATACGATTTATAAAAATAGTCAAAACGGTAGATCCCTCTTATTTTTCACTCTTTCCTTATTCTTTTTCTTTTTCTCCGATAGTCTATTATAATAATGTGATACGAGGCGAAATATATCATTTTTTATCTTTACGGTTTTAAAATCAATTTTAGATTCCACGAGAGCGTGCTACGCGCGGGCGGTTCCACGGAAGCCGTCGTCCGTATATATTCTTGGGTTGGGTCAGAAAAGGGTGACAGGAAATCGTAAAAATAATAGGGACCAGACCCCTGCACTGCGCCATCACCTCGATCAACTTCCCACGCACGAACGACGCCGCGTACCTACGAATAATCCGTCTAGAATTTGTTGCCCCGGGGTATATATATATATATATATATATATGTATATACACCATATATATCTGACAATTTCAATTCCCCGCGGTACAAATGGGAAAAAAAAAAAATATAAATATGTGTACATAAAGCAATAATAATCGAATAATTATTATCAGTTTTGAATAAACGAGACGAGAAGAAAAATGTGCAGCCACCTATTTCGAGCAAACAAATTCTAAATTCATACCTTACACTGCAGTGAAACTCGATATATCGAATTTTTACCTGTATATCTATACATATAGCTGGCATAGAAAACTGTTTGAAAAATGAAATAAAAAAATGTGGTAAAAACCAACAGCTGCAGTAAGGACGTTGAATTCTCGCTTATTCCGCAAATATTATTCAGCCAGTTTTTACATAAAGTACGCATATAGGTATATGAATTTCATTTTTTCGACGAATAAATATACGAGAGAATATTAAGAAGAGGAAATCAAAAGGAATTACAGATACATAGTCGAAGTATATAGGGACAAGGATCGCCGTATAAAGCCCTATATACTTTCCCAAAGCAAACTCTGTACTTAGTTCGAACTCAACTCTTCGTTTGGTCGCAGGAAAATTTGATTCACGATTTATTTCGCCGGAAAGTTTTCGCCTGTAAGGTTAGGTTAGGTATATAACTGCTGATTGGCAGCAGTTCTCCGAGGGTTGAAGCCCCGGTCCTGGTTTCAGAGTTTATTTTTCGATGATTAAGATATCCGGACTGATTGACGAAAAGTTTTACATACAAAGGGTTATTTTACTCTCTGATTACGATATATAATTATATCGGATGAGAAAATATAGTACAAGGTATCAAGGCCGGGACAGGTGGTATATCGTGCTTATATTTATTCCAATAATCAAATTTTATTCTCACCATATTCGTTAGCGAACTTTTCTCCCTGCATAGATCCGCATCTGCTGCAATAACCACTTTTATTCGAATTCAATTTATCCCCCGGTCTATTCACTCGCTCGGAACACGTCAATTTCACGAACCTAACCTATTCGCTGAGAGAAGTGAAAAGGAAAAAGAAACACTAGACGAAATTATTATACTTCGACTCGTATCGTATTGCGTGAAATGCGCGTACGTAGTTTCACTCGATGGCATAATTTATTCAACTTCGCATCAGGAGCGCGTATACGTATACTGTTTGTTTAGTAAAGTAGTGTGTAACGTCCGGTATGTGTATAAGTCAGAGTCACGGTTAGCTCCCGGATTTCTCATTACAGTTGTCAATGAGCGTAAACAATCGCTTCGAAACACTCGAATCTAACAACTATATGGGTACCTACTCACCGCGCGACACAACACGATGCGACACGACGCTAGGTACTCGAGGCGAGTAGATTAATACAAACATTGAATAAAAACAGGAAACACTTTAGCATCGTTGAACGCTGATGTCACGGCGATGGTACAACTTCACAAGGCACTATAAACAAACATTAATCCGCAGTGTAGTACGTATGTTTTATTTGAAGTCGGTGGTTAGTTTACAGTTTAAATTAACTCGCTGGCATTCCTTTTATTTTCCCTTCAATCAGTTTTATTCGATCAAGGTGATCTTCTCAAGTTTATTTATCCATTTCGCGAACAGGGTTTAGACCGTTAACATTATCACGCTACGCGACTTTTCATACGCAGTTCTGCCACAACTGTAGAAATTTTCTTCGTACTAAAATGTGCCTTCTAAATCAAAAAATAATAAGTTTGTTTATGGATCTAGTCTGCATACGCCGGGGACAGGGTTGCCACCCTCGGAGTTCGACGAACACGATACGCGGACTATTAATTCGATCGCGGTGATCTTTCTCTGAATTAACGAGGGCAGTGGTTTATTTCGTAGAAAAAATTACAGGTAATTGAGTACAAATTTCGTAAACAGAGTTTACACTGTTTACATCGTCGCGCCACGTAAGTTTTCAAAGTTAATTCCTGCCGTAATTATAGTCGTCTCCGGATTTCCGTCATTATAAACTGTGCCTTCTAAATCAACAAATAATAAGTCTGCGGAGTGCAGACTCAGAGTTGCCATCCTGCAGTTGTAATTTCGAGATACGCTAAACGTAAAACGAACTATCGTGTCGCGGGGTGAAAAGCAAAAAGAGTTAGCCATTTTGCATCGATTCGATCGTTGTATTTAAATCGTAAGTGTGTTCGGTGTATGTTATTTTTGCGAAGTAATATTATGTGAAACTGTCCGAACCTTTGATCACGCATCATTTGTGAAATATTCCTTTCGTGAAACGTTATAAAGGGGTCGTAAATCAACGTTAAATTTATATTCACTAGTCTGTCGCGTTTATTTCTTCTTCTTCTTCTTCGTCTTCTGCTTTTGCTTCTTTGTAAATTCAATTAAATAGATAAATTTGATTCAGAAGTTCTCGTGTTCGCGACACAGTTTTGTTTCTCGTATAATTGTGGTTAGTGAGTGTGCACGAACGGAAAGGGAATTTTTCATGGAACAGAGTCGGCTGCGAAGGATAAATTTGAGAAAAATCTCACGAAAGGTAAGGAAACTATGATCTGTACTATAAAGAAGATAAAAGGTATTGACATAGTTCAGGAGAATACCTTAAGGCCGAATATAACGAAACGCAATATAATATGTATATCTATATACACCTATCAGCGATCTATAGTTTCTATAATAACTACACGTAGTATAACATTCGCGATTCTGAGTGATTACTCAATTAATTCCCAACGAACTTACAGACTAGCTACCGTGTGTATATACAGTATGTATACGTAATGCTATGAAAGCGCGTCAGTCGTGAAATTGATTGGTCAAACAAGGGCTGGTAAATTAATTCGCCTATAAAATGAAATCAAACAATTTCTTGATCATCAATTATTCGATCAATCAATGCAGGGAATATTGATCCCTATATAACTTGTCGATGTATATTAATTATAATCTATAATCTGTTTACCGTTCGATAATCATATTCTAGTTTCGGGATGATAATATCGCCGAAATATAATCACACTTGTTATTTACTCCGCGAATTCAACCCTGCTGCACGTTTGTGCATATATAAAGAGTGGCGGGGGCGTAAATAAGCCCCGCATGTTTGCATAGCATTAACCACACCGTGTAGCTACGCTTCTGTCGGCTACGCTGCATGTATAGGGTACGTAGTTGGCTAGGTAAAGGTAGGCACTGGTGCAAAGAGCTGTGAGCTGACTGATATATGAGCAGTTAATATCAAGCGAATGAATGTCGCAGGATCCAGCAACGTATGTTGCTATTTACCCTGGTTGATTAAGGTAGTTTTTTTTTTTCGGCGTAGTAATGAGAATTGGGCTTCTTCAAATTTTCTACAAACGATACGAAAAAAAAGTAACGGGAAATAAGTTCATTTTCTTTGTTCTGTCTATAAAACCTAGGCAGAAAAAAAAATTAAGATCTTCAAGATATTGTGCGACCGTTGAAATATTTAATATTGGCAAACGAGGGCTTTGAGATTCGTGGATAGTTCTTCTTACTACATTTTATGCGCTTTCAAGTGCCCCGCGGAATCGAGTCGTATAACGTTTTACTGATACTGGAGGAAAAAGGAAACTCACAATTTCATATACCACCTTGTTACAAGGTGCTTCGGATATTTTATATTATCTATATACAACTAGATTTTCATCTCTCCGACGTTTACCTTCAACTACGATATAACGTTGTAAGATTTTATAACTAAACCGAACGAACTGTATACAGACTTGGAAATTTTATACAAAAATAATACAGAGAAATTTCACCTGAAATATTCTCTACGCGATTAATTTGGCTTCGAATTACCTCTTTTTTATTCAAATCATCAAACGAGTCCGTCAGCTTTTACAGCTTTCGAATATATCCCGAGTGAGCCCGAAGTTGATTCATTCGTACAAAATTTATCCGGCACTGATCACCCGACATAGACTGGAATTCACGTGAATATTTTAGGCGAATTATCACGAATCTACCGTGTGAACTACGGAAATTCTATCAAATGAATGAAAATTATTACGTTTTCACAGATTTACTTCGTTCTCCGTAAATATCGCGTTCGCTATTCTCATCGCAGCATCTATATCGCTGAAATTTGTAGACTGATTACAATATCCGTAATTAAATTAATTCGCGAGAGGTTCCAACGTTTCTCGCAAACTGTTCAGGTAACAGTTAAATGACCAAAAAATGAATTTAAAGACCTTTACGTATCTAACCCTTTCAAGTTTCTATCGCAATTACAAATTTCCAAACCGATCTACGATCTAGATGTATACATACATAACTGTTCGTCATCGTACCCGCTGCAGCATCGTCCATTGCCTCGAACGGAGGGTAACCATGCGAGGAAACTACCCGTGCAGCATTGCACAAGGTTCTCATTAATTAAATAGGTACTACGCCTCGATCTATGGACGTAGGGGTATACGTCAGACAAATACCGTGGCCTGTAGAGCGGAACAGAGCAGGCAGAGCATAGCAGCAATGTGTGTAGCATATGGTAGCATAGTCTCTCGGTTATTGCTCAGTAGGTTGGTGTCAGTTTCTCTAGTGCAATGAAGGGAGGTGCTGTAGTATAATATACTACACTATGCAGCGATGTATGAGAAGAGGCAATTCGTCCGAAGTGAAGGATGACTTGATCGTCACGTTTCGGATGAAGAGAGATATGTTTGAAAAGTAACTCAATATATGGGTTAGTTACGTATATAGGTATACATCCATTTCCCGAATGATATTGGAGTTTAGTTCAGAGTTTTTTTTTGTTTTTTTTTTTTTGTAATCAAGGTACGAGATGTATATCTTGATTATATGTATCGTGAGTGAATTTCTTTTCTTTTGTGAAACATAAGAGTTTCTTCACAAGTAATTTCGAGGTATGTATGGTATACATATACGGTCGCGAAGAAATGCGATTGATAACTTTGGTGTTTCGGAGAAGAACGTGTTACAAACGCAATTTTATACCCCGTATATAGATGCTTTGGTTCTTTATTTCCCTCGGGGGCACTAGCGCGGCATAGCGGTACCAGTAGACAGAAAACAAAGCTTTCATTTTATCATTCTCGATATATTTTCTCCGATCCGCTAAATCCAGGTACCTAACTATCTAATGATTTGCAACGATTTGAAAAAGAAAACCATCAAGAGTCTTGTACATTCTCATCAAAGTTCATCGTCACATGGGGCCGGTCGAAGCTCGGAATTTTAATAATTGCCGATTCCTAATTTTTAGACAGGGTCTATCCCCGGAATCGATCGAAGTTGATAAAAATAAACTATTTTTTATTTTCACGCCGTGAAAAATGGACCGAAATTTTCGGATCCTTCGGAGTTTTGGGCTGTCTTCATTTTTCGACCTTTTGGAAGTAAATTTTTTTTTCTCCGGTACTTTCATGCGATAATTCGCTTTATTTTCTACGCTACCGCGGCAAAGCGTGCTAGGGAAATCCTTGTTAAATGGACCCCCGGGAACCAACACAGCGTTAGGCAAACTCAGATCACCTTTAGACATACAGGTGATCATCCGTTGCGTTAGGAAACCTACTATGTAAGAGGGTGATGATCGGGTGACGACAAGCTCCCTCATCCTCTCTACGTGGGTAAATATTTGCCCAAGCAACAACTCTCGGTACACCTATACGCGTACGCTACCGCGTCTCCTATCAGACGATTAACAACCGTGAAATTTACAATATATATATATATATATATGCGTGTGTGTATATATGTATATATTTTCAAGAACATCACCGAAGGAAGCGTTTGGAAAGAAGGAAAGAATGCGGAAAAAAAGCAACTAAAAATTCTGTCTCTAAACAGTGAGTTTTCCCGATTGTTTTTTTTTTTTTTTTTAAGTTAAAACTGATCGCAGCGAGTATAAAATTGTTTCCTCTCATCGGTGTCACACAGTCTTCTTATCGATGAATATTGACAAATTCATTGAATACAATTTTACAACGTTTTCTAGATACGAACGTAGATGTAGAGTTTCGTATATATTTATATCTGAAAAAAAAAAATGAATTCCCGTAGTCGTTTAACCAGAACTGATTTCTCGCGGTTGCAGGAGTGTCGAGTAGTAGTGGAATTTGTAATTAAGGCAGAAACCCGTATCTCGGGAGTTTTCGAAGTCTTATAACTCGCGGCGTAGCTGAAGGCTTCTATTTCAAAGCAGTTTTCCCGAGGTAATTAGAGTCTGGTGGTAACCAAAGTCCAAAAGAGGAGCTTCGTTAGGCGTTATACTTCGTTATTGATAAACAGTCTGTTGTAATATTTATTTTACCGAAGTCTCGAAGGAATTATTCGAAAGATTTTATCCGGGTATCAGAAACCGAATCATCTAAATATCAAGCGCGCTTCTCTCATACTCTTATGTCAGATCGCATATAAATATTAAATTTGATTTTCTAATTAAGAAGAAATTTATTATATCCCTCGACAAAACTCTCCTCCCTCTCTCTGATCACCCCGTTAATAAAATATCTCGCGTAACGACCCGCGCTGCGCTCTACGCCTTGGCGTACAGCAATTAGTTAAAAGGTTACGCGGTACCGTGGGTACTGATTAAACTTTGCGGTATAAGATTAAACGACTCCGCCGCAGGAATGGTATTGATATTAGTTCCGAACTTCTCAATTCTCGATCAAGAAAGTGGAAAGAGTTATACCCACCTTAAACTCCAGCCTTCTTCTCTCGCTGCTCCTCATTAACCCCCAGAGGCTATACATATACTCTCCCGAACCACCAACAATATTCCATCATCTAATCGCTCCTGGCATAGAATGTTCAACTTCAATTATAGATTCGAATTGAATTCGACGAGAAATCGGATAACTCATTTAAATTATATGTAAAATTGATATTTTCATTTTCATCTTTTATTTTATTTTTTTATTTTAATTTTTTTTCCTTCTATCCAGAAATCGTATCAGATTCATCCCTTCTTATTTTCTTTAATAAAAAATCCTAACGTTACTCGTTATTGCGGGTAGAGTTAGAGAGATGGAGTGTTTTTTTTTTTATTTTTTTTCCACGAGGGGGACTAAATTTTCTTTTTTGGTTTCTTCCGAGCAACGGGAGCAACGGGAAGGCTGTATATGTATACCTTGGCTATACCTTGGAAAGGGTCGCCTTAAAAGCTTGGCTTCCTTTATCTTCGTCATTCTCGAACCCCTTCGTCAGCCTTCGCTAGCTACTGCCTTCCGGTATCTTCCGGCGAGCATTATCTCAAAAGAAAATTGAGGACGTGAAACGTTACCGAAATTCCTTCGCACCGCGAATTTCACGAGCTAAGTAACAGCCTCCCGTAGATGCCTTCGGGGGTTACCTTCCCAGAGCTTTAAGATGTCACATTTTTTTTTTCCCCTCCATACGAATACGTAGTACCTTGAAATAACTAAGAGAAAAAAAAAGAAAAAAGGAAAAAGCAAGTAACCACGCTAAGAAAATCAATATCGACAAATTAATTATATCTTCTCCAAGCTGAAAAAAATTCTCAAATTGTCATATATATATTATCAAGAGATTCGGTGTAGATCGAAGTTTTCACTTCCAGCAATTCGACTTTTAATCAGGCTCAGAATTAAAATTCGTTGAGAATTTCAAGAATGGCACTGTTTATTTTCATTTTTTTACAAATATTCTTTTCGATTACTTTACCGAGAAAATTTTCTTTTGGCTAATCGCAATGCCGCGGTTCGTATCTATAGAAACAATTAGGAAATCTGTTTTGGCAATTAATCACAGAGATTATATCACTGTGCAACGCTTCGCAAGGTTCTAGTTGTATCTACTAACCACCGAGACCTGAAGCAGCGGCAAGGAACAAGGACAATAACCACCAGGATAGAATGCATTGCTATTATGGAGTATAGGTATACCAAGGTATCACGGTAACAATGCATATGATCGATGAATAGATCCCTGGGTTTATAATACATGCCAGTATAGTTTGAAGGCTGCAGATATGAATGTGCGTATTTATTTGTATCGGTATTTGTGTTCCCTGAATCCATGCAATCTGCAATGCATAATGGCGTCAGCTTTCAAAATGGTTAGTTTGTACTACAAGGTCTCATATCTTTCGATGAAACTAATCTGCAGTTGGATAACGTCGAATTACACCGGGTTGAAGTTGCAAATTTGAATATTAGCGACTCGGAGTTTTGAAAAAGGGTATATCCCCGGAAGTCTACATAGTCGATTTGAAAAACTTTCAAACGAAGAACACCGGAGGTACGAGATCCCGGAAGGTTAAAGATGCGAAAGGCCAAGACTTCGAAATTTGAAATTCGCCCATGTATTCATTCAGGGTTTGATAACTCGGGCTGTATCGATCGTATCGAAACCAATGAGGGGTCGAATTATTCGTATTGAAATTCACTTTTCGGAAAATAAGTTCCAAAAATCCTGTCAATTATTTATGACATCGTGAAGTTTTCGATTGAAGTAGATAAAACGGGTTCTCCGTAAAGAGGTTCTCCATTAGAATGAACTATGCTTCGTCTTCTTATCTCGAGAAATTCGCAATTCCACCATAAAAATCTCATAAACGTGAATTTTGAACAAGTAGTTACCTACGTTTGAAAATAATCTCTCTTTATCATCGAGACTCGCTAAATTCTGGATTCCCCAAACTTCTGTCAAGCTAAAGCAAACCAGTTCTTCACATCTCAATTATCTAGCTCACGAAATTATGGATTAAACGGTCTGCGTGTGGGCATTGCGCTAATACTACACCATATAGCACCATCAGAGGTAAATGCGAGGTAAATGTCGTATCTCAGGTCCGTAAATCTCTGGTAGGTACCTACATCTGTACATATACCTATGTATATATAGGTGTATATATATATATATATATATACACACACACATATATACATACACACATATATACATAGATGTACATGGAAACTTGTGCCTCTGTACGAGCTCTACGATCCGAATTGTCGTCTGTAACGGAATGCTAATTCGTGGGGAACTAGTCAGTCCTTATACTATCGATTTACCCCTATCCTGTCGCGATTCCTAGGCACGAACGTAAATCGTACGGATCGTTCCAAGACGCCCTTGCCTTCTCGCTCGGATTGCAGCTGCACTGCAGTGTTTTAATTTAACGTTTGACAACTGCAAGGATTAATCAATTGGTTGATATTGTATCGAGGAGATAAGAGAAAGCTCTGGAGAAGTTAGGAAATTAAACCAATCCCATGGATCAGAATGGATACGATCGATTACGACGTTCGGATCGTTCGGGTAAAGTTCTATACCTGTATATATCAGAACGGTATTTCGCGCGTAGCGGTAGCGCAATGATTCATCTAGTTTTGCCAGAGCCCAGATTGTGACGGTGGGTACAGAGCTACGCGATGAGAATACTAATTTTCCCCATTATCCTGTAAATTCAAGAATTGCTTCAACATTTCACAAGCTGAAGTCACACAGCGACCAAGCAAAGCTAAGCCAACCCCTCAGGACCATTTTAATTCGTAACTTCTCGAGCGTGAATTGCACGTCTGTCAACAGAGATCCGTTTATTAGCCAAAATTTACTGTCCCTGTTAGGTGGGTATATAGGCACGCGTTAACTCGCTAAATAATCTCTCGAGGAATCAGCCGAGCAAGTTCCGCTTTATATACCTATACATATATACACACATATATATATATAAATAAATGTATAAATTTCGTTGATGTCATTTTTTTGGCAATTACGAAATAGGAAGTGAAAGAAGATAATTTAAAACAAAGGTATACCTATTTTCTGTGAAAAATGCACAGGTTTGGGATCAGATAACGTCAAGGACGGTAAAAAGTGGCGAAGGCGTTAGGGGTAGGTAGGTATAGGCGTAGGTGTAGGTGTAGGTATGGGTATGGGTGGTTTCTCGCGTGATTTAGAAAGCGAGCTGTGAAGTAAAGGTCGGTGTCAGGGTCAGGGCCATACTGATATCAGTTTGAGAGGGCGGTTTCTAGGGCCGCTAATATACTCCGATATCAAAACGCGAATTATTCCAGACCTTGATGAAGCCAATTTTCTATCGTTCAATCACGCGACCTATACATATATATACATATACATATATATAGGCTGTGTCGAAAAAGTGGCATCATTGAAAAAAATGTAGTTTTTGGTCGAAAAAGAATTTTAGTTCAAGGAGGGGGCTGTAGGACCATTGGAAGTGGTGCCTCATTAGTGTTTTCGATTGAGCGAGCGAGATTTTATTTGACTAGATATTTATCGAGATATGGGAATAATCTCGTTCCATTCTTTGTTGTTGTTGCCGGGTATGAACCATTTTAACTTTGACTTTTAATTGAAAGAGTACAAAGATTATATGATCGATGGCCTTGGGAAGCATTAGCCCATCCGGCCGTAATCAAAAACACTAATGAGGCACCACTTCCAATGGTCCTACAGCGCCCTCCTTGAACACAGATTTCTTTTAGACCAAGAACTACATTTTTTTAATGATGCCACGAAAAAACAAACTTACTTTTTTTAGACACAGTCTAATATATATACATGTATTCGTATAATATACCTATATTTATAGACGGAGAGAATATTTTTTTTCGAGACCGTAACGAGCCCCTGTAATCAATTCGTTTGAGCTATTTTTCCAACGACGCCGAGGGGTTCGCGGATTTTCGGAAATTTGAATTGCGATCGAAACTTTCAAAAAATCATTAAATTTTTTTATCTACACCGTTCGGGATCAGATTTTCAAACTGCGTATACATAGCCAATTATAAATATCACAGGCAAAAAAAAAAATTGGATACAAAATTTGACAAAGAACGAGTGTTTTAACGTTATTATTACTATTTTTTCATATATTCAAGGTACGATGAAACGAGACGCAGGTATTTGAAACTGACATACTTTTTTTTTCTTCCAATAATGCGAAACTTCGCGGAATTCAGATTTTCTTTTTTCTTTTTTTCTCCCCGAGTTCTGGGTAAATTTGATACACATTTTCGAGACTCGTACGCGAATATATAGGTATATATATACTTACTCTTTTCTCCCCACATCTTACGGCGTTTCAAATTCTTCATTTTTTACATTTAAAAAAAAAAAAAATTTCCCCAAGCTCGAGCTTTACAGGCAAAAATATAAATATAATTGGCAATGGTTCTGAATAGAGAAACGTAACGTGAATAGAATTAAGGAACCCCGGGTATTTCGTCGTTTGAATTATGTACGCTGTGTTTCCTAAAAAAGTGTTTTGAAAAAAAAAAAGACAAAAAAAACATAAAAAAGTCTCTTTTTCTCCTTCTCTCTCTCTCTCTCTCTCTCTCTCTCTCTCTCTCTGTCTCTCTCTCTCCTCTTCAATGGGCATCAATTTACGACTTCCTTTCACGAGCGAGTTTCTCAGTTTTTCATTCCGAGTCCCGAGAAACGAGAAAATGATACGAGAAAAAAGAAAAAAAAAATAAGGAAAAATGGAAAAAAGAAGCGGGTCCGTTAACCACTGGCATCCCAAACTCCCCTACTCCACGGAGGAGAACATTTCGGGCTTATCCAAATGCTAACGAGACCCGGGTGACTTCGATAACTCAACCACGGGTCGCGGTTCGTTGTTCGTATAGCCGAGGCGCGGGCGCGGGCGCCGAGGAACGAATTGTTTTCCAGCGAACGCGCATAAATAGAAACGACGCCCTTGGGTCGCTGGACATTGTCGGATGGTTTTAGTCTGCTTTCCCAGGTTACCCCAGGTTCCCTCGTTTTCCTCGTTCCCTCGTTCCCACCCCCGAACAAAAAAAAAATCCCCGAGCTTCAACTTGACCTTTGAACTTCACCATATGCCTGCGTGTATATATATACCTACCCTACCTATCTACCCCAACTTCACCGTATTTCAGGACCGGGAAACACATGACATTCCTGGTCGGGAAAACTTGGGAAATTTCTTACTTACGAGCCCTGCATTAAAACCGGGGAAACGAAAAGCTATAAACCTATATTCAACGTTTTTATTTTTACTTCCTTTTCCCTTCTTTCTTTCCCCCCGCTTCCGTGATTATTGTACGAGTATCGGTTTCGAAAAGAAGAAGAAAACGAATCGTCGTACAATCGCATTGTGTTGCAGCAAATTTCGTACGGTTCACGAATCCCTCCGAGTATGGAATTCATATAGGATTTGACATACGTAGAACCGACGAGCATGACAAGCCTCCGTGTATCTTTTCGGACTTTTAATTTTTTTTTTCTTCCGTCATTCAAGGTGATGAAAAGCACGATGAAAAATTTCTATTTCTGGATATTTTCTTCTTTTTTTTTTTCTTCTTTTATTTGTCCAAACTCCGCACGCCATTGGTTCAATATAACCAGCAATCTACCTTAAGCTCGTGTATACGTATACGGTAGATTTTGATCTAACATTGAAAATGACTGGTTGCATGAATTATTGTCGTCGGGTGAACGCAATCTGTCATGAATATCTTTAAATTCGATCGTGACACTGGGACACGGAGCTACGCAGTAAATTACTATACTTTATTGCATAAAGGAGGGGTGTTGCATGTGTTTTTTACGTTTAATTTTCGAGACTCGAAATATCGATTTCTTCATACCTTCTACCATGCAAACGCATGTAGGTATGTACAGTACATACATACATATGGCTTGTTTCGAATCTTCGTTACTATTTGAATACGAAATAAAGGGAAAAATAATTCGACGCGACGTTTATGAATTTTGAAAATTATTTTCTCAACGAGAACGATCGAGTCTGTAGCGATTCTCTAACCGACTGCAGGGCTCTGGTATAAATAGACGTAAACCCCAGGTTTCATCCCCTGTGTCGATTCTATACTTCCTCAGAGTATCCGCGGCAGTGGTTACGATGCCGAGAAACAAAGCCCCCCCATAAAGTGAAGTAAATATCGAATTGCGGTGGAAGGTTCATACTATACAAGGAAGGGAAGAGAGGGCGAAATCGGTAATCGAATAGAAAGTTCGCCAGCTCGTCTCGGAGCTTCGGAATCTCCGACCAATTTGGTCTCCTTCGTTACTCCACGGAATAAAATCTATCTGCCACCTTTATTTAGCTTTGATGAAAAATCCCAAGTCCCTCGTTTGATTTTTCCCAAAAAAAAGAGAAAAAAAAAGAAAAAAAAAATGAATTCGTCATACCGCCGGGGATATTTGACATTTCACAAATAATTCCCCTTCGGTCCAAGTATGATCCTGTGTAATCAGAAGGCATTGGTTTCCTACCTAGCCTGGATCGAGATGATCGTGAGGACGAAGATGGAAAGGACATATGCATGTTGCTATTGTGGCTGTAGGAAGATGAAACCTCAGGAATCGTCGAGGCTTCGTAGTCCGCGGATTTACGCGCTCGAATTTCCAATTTGGATTTTGTACCCCTCTCCCGTCTCCCGTCTTCCAATATCACTATTTCTCTCCTTTGAGTACTAGTCGAAATTTCTCCGATATTTAGGAGTCTTAAAAAAGAAAAAGGAATCGCAATTTTGCCTCTTATTATTCAAGACACGGAAAGGAGCGACTAGACTAGATATGCCGCATTGCGGCTGCTAGCAATAAACGTTTGTAACCGATAGCTGATATACCAATTCTATGCCTGTATACCAGCTAGCTATTCCCAGCTAATTGATCGACCGACAATCTATTCGATGATTGTATACCTTCGACTAGACTCTGAGAGCGATTCTCAAGATTCCACAAACTTACTACTAACTGATGGAATTAACTATGTATCGATGGGTGTAAGTTGTAACTACGTTTCAGGTTGAAAAGCGACGTTTACTCGCCTATACGGAATTATGGTCCATCCGTAGATAAAGTTATGGCCGGGGATGATGGTCTTATGGTGAAATTATAGTCGAATAAAGCTTTTTCTTTTCAATCTGCGTCCGAAAGACTCGTTCGAATTTTTTCGATTATTAATTTTTTTAATTTCAGTTCGAATCTTCGCACTCGTATCTCGGTCCTCATTTATCCCGAGACTAAACAGTCCGGTAGTTTGATATAACAGCGGGTAAAACCGGGGATGGATATACGGAGATACAACTTCGAAATGGAGGTCATTTAATTTCTGGTTAATTGCGAGTCTGATTTTCCCTCGTGTCCTAATTAAACCCAAAGTAGAATAATTCCTCTTACTTGCGTCCTCGTAACTCTTGATATTCTCCTCTCTCCTAAATCCGGCGCAGATTATTTATTAATAATAATTATAGTTCTGATTATTCAAAAACAAAATAATGAACGTATATTTTTACTTCCAAACGCGTATTTTTTTCTCATTACAGATAAATTACTTTTGACCTTTTGCCAGGACCCTCGCTGGGATATGGTAGATTAATTTTCGAGTCATCGGGTCAGAGGGAGAGATACGAATCACTGGGTAGCCTTTTCTCTTTTTCAGTTTTTTTCTTTGTTTTAATTTTTCAATTTTTATTATTTATTTCTGTTATAATTGACTCTTTTCTCAATGGTAAAAACGGGATGTCGCACGATGTTGCAATTTTTCTAAACTCTCGTGGAATCTTGTCGTAAATAAATTCGATTTATCTATAATAAACGAATGTAGCAAAAAATAAATTCGCGATATTTACCAACTTCTTTTATACCCAAAAAAAGGAAAAAGACATCCTGCCGAAATTCAGACGTCATGTCTCGATGAAATTCTACCTATAGTCTTCTCATTCTTTTACTTTCATCGATACGGTATATATATCTGCAGCTAACTTTTTGCGATGGGGTTCGCTCGACGACGTATAGAGAAACGTCTGGAATTGTTTGTCGAGTTATTTGTTTTTTATTTTCATTTTTTTTTTCGAATTTTTTATTATTTATTTCTTCTTCTCTCGCTATGTATTTTATATACATATAAATTTATATATACATACAACTATCTACGTCTAGGAAAAGAAAGAACGAAGTGAGCTTTACGAAACCGTGTTCTAAATTATATCGTTTATCTCGAAAACGAAAACGACAACCACAACGACAACGACAACGACGAGGAATTGAGACAGGGAAATTATTTCAAAGATATCCCGAGGGCGATTGTACTACACGTTTTACAGGATACCTAACTTTAATATAAACCGCGTTTTCTCAAAACGGTGTGAGTGATTTTAAAATGTATTTTTAAAGAAGCACGAGCTAAGTGTATCCTACACTCGTGGGTAGCGGGTGGGATATTATAATACGACTATATCAAACGGGAATAAAGAAATCGAGTTTCGTTCCACAATCGGAACCGAAAATAAACGCCTTTTTTTTATGTCGTTCATTGCATTCGTTAATTTATTTATTCAGTTTCTCACTTCCTACCTGACTCAAAATTTATCAATTTGTAAAATCGATTGAAGAATAAAACTAAACGATTTTATAGAAAATCGAATGAATTCCATGAAGATTCATTCAATATTCCGGCTTTTTTTTTTCTAATCACTCCGTTGTTAAATAATGGGAAAATTTTAGATATATCGAATCGAGAGGAAAGGAACGGTCCTTAGAAAGCCTTAGGACGAAGCGGGAGGAAGTGAAATAGAGAAAGAGCGATATTCGAATAGCGAGTAAGGGTTGGCTGCGGAGAAGGCAGAAGTAGCAGGGGATTTTAGTTGGTAAGGGTATGAGAGGGCGCTCAATCGATTCTCCCGGGGGAGTTGCATCCAGCATCCAACATCCAGCATCCAGCATCCAGTATCCGGCATCCAGCATTCAGAATCAGCATCTAGCGTCCGTCGACCAATGCCGCGTCGACAGGTGCTGGTACTCAGCCTTCAAAATATACGTCCAGGCGTCGATCGAAGTCGACGAACCAGGACTAAGAAGCCAGAGGGCGACGCGACGCGACGCGACGTCAGACACCGCGAATGAAAATTATTAATACGTTATTTGAGCTATTTTTTTTTAGAAATTATGTGTTGGAATTTTTTCACTTCGAATAACGTTTCAGATTCAATTCGTATATCATATATATATATATACACACGTGGTATTCTCAGGGTATGAAAGGAACGATAAAATAAGAAGTTAGAAAAGGGTTGTCATGTTCATGGGGAATTTCTAGATTCCGATATACCGCGAGAGATAGAGATATCGAAAGATACGACAAAGGTTGTCGAGAGCCGATTCGGACCCGTTCACCTCGTCGTGCCTATATCTGCACGAACGGAACTGATAAAATGTCGAACGAAAAATATCAATTCCCGATGATGATTGATCGCCGAGTATTTGCATATAGAGAGCGCGCTGCACATATACCAATCAGCTAAAAATCAATTCAATTTATTCCAATTGAATTGGATAATAAAATCGTTCCCTCAGCATTCGCGTGTAACCGAGCGATTCCTTTCTATTTTACATTTTTTCACTTTTTTTTACACCCGCGATCAGAAATGGTCGAAAAAAATTCCGAGACAGGTAAAAATTCCGAATATCGATATTACCGAATCTCCCCGAAAATTCCGAACTTCTGAAGGATAGATATATTTTCTGAAAATTAATCTTTCCGTTCACACAGGCTTCTGTCCGATTCTATCCGATTCCATCCGTTATCAGAAGGATCAAACAATCCTTCAGACTTTTCATCCATTCAACGCGGATTTCTAACAATTATTACCATTATTTTTATATCAATATAAAAGCGAAGGTAATAAAGGGGACGAAGATAATCTCTCGGTTAATCACCCTGCTGGCTTGAGCTTCTGGATTATAATGAGAGTTTCTCTCTTCACCTCTATTCCACCCTTTTTTTCGTTTCCTCGCAAATTTTCATCCTTTTCTTTGCCGATCAGGTCGATTCCGTTCATTTGACTACGAAATATTTTCTGCACTCGCTATACCACATATATGTATCTAGGCCAATTTTAATTTCACACGAAGGATTTTAGTCCGAGTACCAATCTCGGAAAACGAACCTGTGCCACATATACCTATAGACAGATACCCGATACTATAAGTACAATTTATCGATTTGACGACACTCGGGATCGTAACAAGAGACAAAGGATCCTCTGCCTCCGACAATCAGCTCACAAACGGTTCCAGGAAACCTCCAAGTGACGTCCTGATTGGGCTGATTCAATATCACAGCGAAGAGCACTGGGTAAGCTGGGTACGGGTCCAGGTCTTGGTGTAACCAATTTTCTACCCTTCTCTCTATCGCACACGCGCGCACACACACACACACATATATATATATATATATTATATACACACATATGAATTATATACCATTCTCTCGATGAGTGTCGGTCTGCGGATTCTCAAGGGGCCGTGATACTCGCGTAGGGATAACCTTTCGCATACATCGCTTAATATCTGTGCATATAGGTATAGTATACGAATATATACATATATGGTTCTATACGTATGCGAGAGGAGAGTAGATATATTTATCTTCCTTTTTATATATGCAAACAGCATCTCGAAAGATCTCGTATTTGATGGGAACGAGAATTACCGATAAGCCGGTAGATATCTGTGAAGAAGACCGTGAATTTCTAACATTTTTCCGTATGGGATATGGAACGGGAATTCACGCAACGATATTCACTTTTAGCGGTTCTACGCACGCGGACGAAATTCCCGGTCTTTCATTATCCTGCATTCACAGAAATTTGAAGCTATTCGGGTGGAAAATTGTTCTAAACAATGTAACCTCGTACTCGCGTTATAACTGCAGCTCTGGAAAATTAATGAATCAATGACGGACCCGGTTACCCGGACCGGGGGAAAATTTTGGAACCGATCCGATGCGGTTTTGGTTTATTTAACCAGCCGGAAATTGCACGCAGTCTTTGACGGAGAATATCACACGATCTGACGAGTTGTGATAAATAAACGAGAAAAAATAAAGAAATACTTTTCACCGATGAGAACATTCGTTTTGATAGAAAAATGACTTTTTATTATTTGGATGAACCTTTAACGGAGAAGATCGTGTTTTCTCATCATATTCTGCACGGTTTTATAACTCCGCGAAATACTTTTTCGATTTGGTTGAAATTTTTTGAGAAAATTTCGTTCCGAGTTGAACTGCTAGCCGTGTGAATTTCGTTCATTAATATCGTGTCGTTCTGTGAATATCACGCGATCTTTACGAATGTGAAAATTGAAGGATACATACCTACTTCCCGCAGCGATTTTTGATTCTCATTCGTATAAAACGGAAGGGAACTATTCCCTCTTTATAGTTTTTAATTCAAATACGAATGCAGTTTCTATTTCTTAATCGATCGGAACGAACGTCGATTATTGGTAATGGAAATTATCGAACCCTGACCCCACGTCGATACTCCATGTTGGCGTGGTCAACTATACGAAATATATTCGACTGCCAGAGATGGTACATCGATTTGAAATGAGAGTAAATTTCCTGTGCAATTAATCACGCCTTGATAAACTCCGAGTTTAAAATTGCCTCTGTCAGGTTTTTCAACCATTGACCTATTTCTGAGCCAATCAAGGTAGTCTTTTTATTTTCATTTGTATTTTCATTCCTTTTTTTCTTTTTTTAATTTTTAGTTTTTTTTTTCCAACTCATGGTCAGAAGGGATGAATCAAGTCAATTCAAATAGAAATACGATACACGTGTATTCGTATAACGGTGATATATTTATATGAGTAAAAATTTTTACCTCCTGATTAAAGAAAATTATATATGTATATACATATACATACGATATATAAATATATATATATATGATATATGTATATACATAATTTCGGTTAATATCGGGAGACGTAAGTTCTGGGGGACGTCTGTTCCCTTGATTCATGTTCTCTGAGGCTGCATACACGTATCTGTACCTATACAGCGTCGGCGGTACCGTGGGGAGAGAATAATAGCTGTAGGGAATTAGCGAATGGCAAAATTTCTAGCAAATTCACAGAGAGAAAGTTCAAACCAACGAGAATTCCTCGCGTACTACTCTGTACCTGGGTATATGCGTATATGCGTATATTTATATATACGTATATGTATGTATGTGTACACGTACAGCCGAGTAATTGTCGCCAAGTTTACCATAGAAACACAAATGTTGCATACCGTTTCCTTTACGTACGTACGTACGTACGTACTACGTACATACCTACCTACCTCGTACAAGTTCAGGGGGAAATGCGAAGCGCCAATTAATCGTAAGCACTGCAGATGCACCAGGTCTGAATGCAACCTCATTTGCGTGTTTGAGCTCTTGCCTCGTTATACCATTGTTACACTTACTACCCTAGGAATCTACCACCCTATGGTAAATTAACACAGTTTTCACTGTAACAAACAGACGATATTCACAGTCTCGTAGGGAATAACTTTTTATCGAACATATAATATACACCAACTAGGTGATACGATTTTTTTTTCAATTTCAGGGAAACGTTTCCCCGGGACTTTTTTTTTCTGTTTTATCGCTCAACTATGAGATATTGCGGTTTTAAATAGATATAAAAATCTTCAGTAATCGTGATAAATCTCTTAGACACAACGGTCAATAGAAGGGAATAATAATTACATTGAAAATCCTCTTGGAGAAACTCTTGAATCCCTCGAACCCCCTCTTATATTAGCCTTTCTTTGTTCTAAAGGTTTTTGTACACAATCAAGTCTCGTTTGCCAATAAAAAAAGGAAGAAAGAAAGAATAAGAAGAAAAAGAAGAAGAAAAATAAGAAAAATAAGAAAAAGAACCCCTAGCTCTTAATCGGTCGATTATTTTTCTTCCCCACACCCGAAAGATTCGCGCAGTTTCCTGGGATCTCAGAAGCTGCAGGTTACCAAGAAGAATCCGGAGTCAGAGTTAGGTTAGACATCGGGTCCTTCCGAGGTTCGGATATATTATTTTCCATTAAGATCTTTTACGGGGGTGTGTATAGCTCTGCTGCACATCGTTGTAGGAAACTCAACTTTCGCGCCCCATTTACTCTGTATCCTACAGTAACCCCCGAAGTCCTACCGTTAATTTATTGCCATATATATGTATGTATATACTATAAATTCTTATGGTAAGATTTCACCCTTTTTCTACCTCTACCGTATACGTATAGATTTAGCTCTTTTCTAGTCACCATATATATGGACAGACATTTCATCTCTCGTATGATCAGGTGATTGAAAAACGATTGACTACCCTGCTCAATTTTTTCAATCGATTTTTTTTTAAATTATCTTTTTATCTTTCTCCCCTTCAGACAAAAAGCAAATAATAGTTAGTGATGTATATTGAACCGGGTAAGAAAATAGAGATAGAATATGAGAAAGGCAAGGGCATGGGTAACCGTACGTACTTCGTTTCTTTCGAATGAAACTTTATTTTTCGGGGATAAAAGTTTAAAGCTTTTTCTCCCGGCCATTTTTGTACCCTGAAATTGAACTCGGAACTATAACCGTTTCTCCTTCTTAACGTTTATTGTCTGACATCAGACCTTGAATAAGTTTTCTCCTCACTGCAAACGAAAACCGTACGCGCAGTTTCAGAATTTAGTCAAAGTTTGCAGCGCCTCAAGAGAAAAGAGAAGGAAAAAAAAAGAAGTGATCTGAGACTCTCGTCTTCTTCTTATTTTGCCGAAAAAAATAAAATAAGCCGAATGAGCCTTTTGATACAATTCGAGAATCAAAGTTCGGTGTACTGGATTCGAAACCCGTATATCTCACGTTTTTTTTCGTTAATAAAATTTAACAGAGTCGAATAAAGGGTTTCGGACGTGAATCTGCCCCGCCCAGTGTACGAATTATTTTTTTTTAGAGTTCAACGCGCTATTGCTTTCGTGGTAGAAGCCTTTCCATTCCATTTGTTCGCTGCAGGTTACCGGCGAAATTAGTTCGCGGTGTTGCGTGCGAAACCACCCTCACAGTAGGGAATCCATCCGCATCGTTAATCGCCGCTACTTAACTGGCTGCTTTCTGAATAGCCGCGTATACGTCCGACCCCGATTGGGTGATATCTACATCGTTGGGAACTCCAGTTTTTATCATATAATCATAGAAGAACTTATTTCACTAATTTTCCTTCAAACTTAAATTCGATTTACCCGCCTAATCTCTTCGGAATCAAAAAAATTCTGTAAAAAAAAAATATATATATACATACGCGTACAACGATTGAGGAAAGAGGATCCCGAGCCCGCAAATACTACACTCGCGAATGCGAACTACGTCTTTCTCACCCTGGACGACCGTTCAAAGTCTTGTTTGCTCTGTTGTCATCGGGTGTATAGTCCCGCCTTGTAGAAAACCGACAAGGGTAGTAGGTGTACGAAAGCATGGCCCGCAGTCGTCCTGCTCTCGTCTCAGCTTTCTTCCGTTATCCCGTTCCTTTGGAAATGAACGATCTTTAGTCGAAAAAAATTCGCAACAAAACTCTCCGGAATAATTTTCAATTCGATTCGAATGACGACTCTCCTTTATCGATAATTAGAAACGGGGAATACCTTTGTCTGCGTTCGTACCGTTCGGGTATATACCTAGTCACACAGAAAATGGCAAGTTCTATATTGACGAAGAGGAATTAATCGAGACAGAAATTGCCGTACCGTTAGGAAAGTTTCTAGGGCAACTATCGCGTATAGAATATTATCAATTATATATCTGCCTCCCACCTTTACCTAGTCGACAAAGTTTCGTTGAATTTAGGGGTAGGTACTCGTTTACAAACAAGTTTCCATATCCACCTTGTCTGGTACTAAACTTCAACAGTTTGTGGGTAACTGTAGATCTGTTAGAAAACTACGTTACACGCGAGATACTCGCGGTATGTGTTACACGTATACTTGCAGAAATTAACTGCATAAAATTACAAGATATTTGCCTATGGGGTTAAGATTTCGAATAATGAATTATAAGTTTGAATAATAATTATCGTAGACGTGTCAGCCACGTAGAAACTAGTAGATTCTAGTAAAATGATTAGACGATGAAGAAGGAATTTGGAACATGAAGTTATGAAGCAATTCAACGGATAACGACTTTAGATAACGGGTAGTAATCAAAGTTTAACCAAAGTTTTAGCTCGCTCGCTCACAATCAGTGTTGTAAGGTATACGTGTAACTGGGTATACATACCTATATGCCTAAGCCTGCTGGTCGTAAAGTCGATATATTAATGAAACCCTCGAGTTGGTAAGCGATTAAAGATAATTAGAGACGGACGTGATGATAAGAATTGCTACGACTGTTAATCGGTCGCATTAGTCTCAAACTCTCGACGATACGAGGGACGAGAAATGAACGAAAATGAGGGAATTAATTGACAAGTAAGGTATAACTCGAACCTTTTTAATAAAGATGCGACTGCTGACGAAGAATATTCGAAACTTTTTACACAGGAGGTGAACTGAAGTTTGATCTTATCGTCGGACTTAAACTTGAAATTACTAAATCGATACTTCTCTCTCGAATAATAATGGGGGGAAAAAGAAGACCGATATTTTCTCGTAGGTCGTATTATCGGCACCCTAAAATAAGACTGAACTTTTCCGAGAGTTAGAATCGCGTCTAGTTGCCCGTGGTAAAAGTTTTATCATTGGAAGAAGAACGAGAAGAAAATGAAACGAAACGAAGGGGGGAAGAAAATTCTGAGTAATAATACGATCCGATGAAATTTAGCCGGATTCATGCGGCGTACAGGGGAAATTGAAATACCCGATAATTAGCACGTATGTGATACCGTTATACCTTGTATTACTGTGGCGTCGTGATTAGATGTATTAAACTTCATGGTCTACGACCTTCGCTGACGTATACCAAAATCCGATAAGCCTGGTTTGAACGGGTTAATCTATGGTAATTCCATATACCAACACTTTGATCCTGGCTCGATGTTCTCGCTTGTATTATTAAATAACTTTGTCACTCGTGCAGGGAAACGGATATACCTATACCGGGTATATCGTTTGATCCTGACGGTTGAACTCAGGGAATCGAGAAATGTGACTTGGAATATAAATAGAAGGAAAAAAGAGCTAGGAATTCATTTTTCTTTTTTTCTTCTCAGTCCCCATCGACTAGTGTTTTTTTTTTTTTTTTTGTTTGTTTTTTTTCAAATTTTTGTTCAAAAACTTGAGGTCTAAAAAAGCGTTATAAATAGATGCACGTGTGCAGTTCAAAACAGCTTCTCGTCGTTTCACTAATGTCGAGTCTTTAGCGTCAGAGTTTACGATTGTTGTTGTCCCCGGTGTGGCAGTAGAGGCTACAATACTCAAAAGTAGCATCAGTTTGCTAATAATAAGTTTGCAACGGGTCCAAAACATTTCAAGACCACCGTCCACCGCCTAACTCGATGCAACTGTTCCCTCGTAGCTTGCCAAGATCACGATATACACGTGTGTTCGGTTTTAAAACCGCGTTTTTACTCTCCGTGCAACCGAGTGCAACGACGCTTTTTTTTTTCCTTATTGTCGGTATTCAGAATAGATATACACGTCTTTTGAACCGTGAAACCAACGAGAACAGGATTCTGACCATTTTTTCCCCAAGAAGTGAATGTCGAGACGATTAAATTGACCACTTATTGGTTTCGATACATTCGATCAATGCAGATCGAATTTTGAATCTTCGGTGTTCTTCTTTCGAAAGTTTTCCGAATCGGGTGTTAAGATTTTCGGGGAAATACCCTTCCTAAAAACTCTAAATCGGCGATATTTAGATTCATAATTTTCAATTTCAATATTCGGAACTTCGTCAATCCAGTACCGATGATCATTCACGATAAATAATTCCCCAACGAGTTAATTACTCCGCTTCGATATCTCCGACGATTTAAATCGAAATAAGGTAGGATCTATCCATCGAGTACACGTATATACCTATATGTAACTCTGAAACGCGTTAGAATTTCCCCTGTGTAAAAACAAGCGATAAAAGGTTCACGCGAGTTACTCAATACCTGACATCTATCTCTGGTACTTTTATCGCAGCTTTAATCGAACCAGCAGCAACCTGTATGCAATATTTTTCGTCATACGAGCTTGATCAGAAAATAACTGATTCCGTATCTGTATATATCCCTGCCCAGTTAATTTTTTTTTTTTTTTTCAAGTAAAAATACCTAAATATGTAGTTTTACGAGAAAATGAATAAATAATATCTATTCTATTAATAGCAAGGTACCACGTTACTGTATACGATCGGTGAATAGCTCACGTCTACAGCCTTTGGGACCGTAGTTTAAAAGCTGTCTCGAGACGACACGAAGAGCCACATTTCAAGCTTTTTCCTCGTTTTCATTTTTACAGCTAGTTTCGTCGTCTTGCGGATTGTGGGTACTAGGCGGCACCTATAACGATTTCACCAGAGTGGTGGTTTGCGCCCGTGCTCGTGCTCGAGATCGTAACGAACAAATGAGGGAATAATATTATAGAAGAAAAGAAGGAAAAAAGGAAAATGAAATAAGAAGAAAATTGCTAACCGTGGGATATATATTTAACAATGCAAGACATACGATTTGATGTTATTCGAGTCTATGATATCGTATCGCGGAATACATGAAAAAAGGAAAAGAGCGGGAAATTTGAGTCAAGTTTTTATTCCGTTTTTCTAAGAGCTGTGAAAAGAATTCAATTCAACTACTATACGAATAGCTGCGAGAATATATAAGCGTCTATTGACATGTCTACACATACGTTAATTCTGTCGCGAATAAAGGTTCCTCGCTGTTACCGTGGATCGCATAGTTTCGGGTGAATATACAGAAACATCTCGTTGATATATTGTCGCGAAAATAATGGAGAAAAGATTAATTGAAAAAACTGAAAAAAAATAAATAAATAAAAAATAACGACATGTTTTCTTACCGATGCGAGAGATCAAAATTTCCCGAATAACCCTATACGCGTATAGAATTTTGGTTCTTTGGATAAACCATTGGAAATTATCATTTTTACGAAGATGTTCATCAAGAAATAAAATCGTACAAACGAAATTGGGAAATAATTGGGGCCTGCAGTATAAATTGTAATAAATAATGTGCGAAATACTAAGATCAATTTTTATTCTTATCTTTTTATTTGTTTTTCACATTCGTTTGGCAAATCCGAAGGAGGTAAGCCGTAAAAATGGTCATCCTCGAGTAAACGGTTAGTTTCTTCTTTTTTTTTTTTCTTTTTCTTTTTCATTCCATCAAAATTTATCTCCAGATATACATATATGTATATATGTATGTATGTATGTACGACGTATATAGTATATATATATATATATGTATATGTATTTATATATCTTATATGATTCGTGAAAACGAATAAATATACGTGTATATATATATATATATATATATATATATATATATATATATATAGAGAGAGAGAGAGATAATGTGAATATGGTCCTAGTATCAAAGGGTTTATCAATGCGCGGATTATTACCTCGGGATAGTTAGATCGAGATGTTTATAATAGGGAAAGAGATGAATCGATACGGAGGCCGGGGCGAGTGGCCATATATACATATATATAATATATATATACACGAATCCAAACATTAGATTTGGACCAAAGGATAACGGTTTCATTTGTCTCGAGGGTTGATCCCACGTTAATACCACGACTAGTGGAGTATAGGCTAGTAACGTATACCTTTGATTCCATGATTTTACCTCAAAGGTAATTTCGGAGTACATGTAGAGATACGAAATATTCCTGTTTTATATTTTATTCTTGAATTCGAACAAGAAAAAAAAAAAAAAAAATGGGATAATTATAATATTGTTTAGCAACAATTACTCCATAGTGTTAATTATTATCGAACTGGACCAGCGCCCGGGGTAAACCAGTCCTCGAGTGGCTTAACCGTTTTGCCGGAAGATTAACCTTGGAGTTCCTAGTTAGGGACCATTTCAGAACGGATGCAAGCAGGTCAGAGGGTCAAGCCTTGAGTAGGATCAGGGTTAAGCTGTTTCCGCATAAATAATCTTCTGGGGTATATCACGCTCTAGAAAAGTTTACGGGACAAAAATGCACCAGGAGTTTTCATCTTTTTCACTTTTTTTTTTCACTCTTTTTCATTTCATTTTTCTTCGAATTTTCTTTCATTTTCGATAACATTTTTCTTTGGGGGGTTTTAACGGGGGGTTTAACCTCTCCACCTCGTTCAGACTCTGTTTGAACATCTGTCTCACGACGAAGATAAGTATATGAGCAAATCCAAAAAATAACAAGATATATAACAAGAAGTAAACGCAGTTTTACATATTTGCCTTGTCGGACTCGACAAGCAACGTTGACATTATTTTTATTTTTATTTATACCCTTCCCACCTCGTCTTTTTCGTCTTTCTTCCCTTTTCTTTTTTTGTTTTTTTTTCTTCTCACAACGAAAATCTGGACTTTGATCGATCGTTGCTGCGAGACTTACTTCTCTCAGAGATGTCAGAATTTATTGGACTTCGTGACTAGAATTTCTTTCATTTTTTTTTATTTTTTATTTATTTATTGTATTCCTCTTCTTCTTCTTCTTCCTCTTTTTTGACGTTATACTTTTTCATCGTTCGGAACAAATTCGAGGCACCTCGTTCAATTATAATACCTATCCCACATCGTATGTGTATGCATATAGGTCAGGGTGTTTAAAAGCTAACAAAATATTTTTAACAAGCGTTCATATGGTATACATATATGTGTATACATACCAAACATGTCAAACAGCATCGTAATTTATTATACAAGAGAGTTAACAAAGGAAAGTTAACGTATGCGTATGCTTGGGGGAACGAAATTTCGTTTAAAATGTTTCTGCCATTTGCACGCTAGAGTTGAGATTCTGAAAGGACTTTACTGAAAAGGATATAATAATACTTGAGAATCTTGGGATTTCTTGAAAAAATCCCAACCCAATTATATTCGACGTATTCGGGAGCCTTCTCTCATTCGCCTACGAAAAAAGAAAAGAAAAAAAAAAACCAAACGAAAGAATACCTCAAAGATGGGGAGGGATCAAATTTACACGGGGTCAACATTTCTCCGCCACCACCACCACCACCACCACCACCACCACCACCACCACCACTGTGAAATATCTTCTCAAAGTACAACAATATATGTCTCGATCTATTTCTTTCTTTCTGCCTCCGTCTCTGTCTCTATCTCACTCTCATCGCCAAGATGATCCCGCACGCGAAAAACTTTGCCTTCCTCGAGTGCAGAATGTTCCGATTTATATGCGGAATAATAAAAAGAAGAATAAGAAGAATGTTTAAAAAAAAAAAAAGAAAAAGAAAAAAATGTAAGCTTACAAAATAGAAAACAAATGCTTTCCCAAAGCTCGCTCACTCGCTCACGTATTCCTCAACGGGGGAATTCACTTTCGTGAATATTCGCGGATACTTCCGCGCCCCCCCGTCCCTATTTACTCTGCCTCGAACGATAAGGGATAAACACCAGGTCGATATCAAGTGTCGCGTAAATATATACATGCGAACAGGCTGTTTGATTTTTTTCTCTCTTCTTTTTCTTTTTTCTTTCTTCCTCGTCGAAAAATCATTCGAGCACTAGAGAAGAAAAGAGGAAGAAGAGAGAAAGAAAGAAAGAAAGAAAGAAAGAAAGAAAGAAAGAAAGAATGAAAGGAAGAAAAGAAACAGGTGACTCGAAACGAACTTCCATCTTGTTCGAAATATAATTAAGGATATATCGAGGAAAAATATAATTAAGGAAATGAATGACATAAATTTAACGCGTAGGCGTATTTAGTCCACGTGGAGGCGGATAGAAGATGAAAAATCATTTTGATCCACAACCGACTCCATAAGCTCGTTATATTTAGCCGACCAGTGTAAAGCGCGACATCATCAGCTGCTGGCAATATTTCTTCGAGTTATATGCTATATGTGTAATAGAGGATACTGAGCAATTCTTATCTCTTTGGATTCGAGCCAGAAACGTTTCTTATTTTTATTATTCTTCTCTATCTTTTTACCCCATTTAATAAATTCAATATACCTAAAATCTACAAGTTATGCACAGAAATTACAAGATAAACTACGCTCGTCAATCCTATCTTCGTTTACAACGACGAGCGGTTTCTCCCCGAATTCAAGCCTCGATTTATAGTCGCGTAAGGGATTATAGCTAGGTATACCCGAGGTGAAATTTGCTACCCAAACCCGCAATTTTATATCATAGATTTTCAAATTGAATGAGAAACCGCGGGTAAACAAGTTATTACATAAGATTCTATATAGGTCAAGGGTTATAAATCTAAAACCAAGTTTTATCTACGGTGAAACAATTTGGGCTCTACACATATATACTTACTCTATGAGGGGGAAATGAGAAAGCTTGTTAGCTACGCAAGACGTGTCACATTAATTTTACGCCATATAATCAAACGGGGGAAGAAAACGGTACTGACAAAAATCTCATATTCGCACATCACTTTTATTGGCAGCGAGCAGGCTTAGCCTATTACAGTTCACGGCTCTATATGCAAATTTCATGTTCTCATCGAATACCCTAGGCTTGTTCTATCCTCATAATTCAGTAGATTCTGTAAGGTCGAAATTCTCATGAATTTCCATCAAACTTTTGAGTTTAGTTTCCTTAATGAATACCGCAGCGAAGATAGTTCCGGCCAAAGAAAAACCGGCGAAAGACCACATCGTATTCGACTCCCCGATCACGTCGATTATCTCACCGAACGATAACGTCAAAGACAGTGACACCAGCCAATTAAATACACTCATGGCTGTACCGGCTCCAAGCCTTGTGTTAATGGGAAAAATTTCGCCGAGATATACCCAGGCCATTGGTCCTACCCCGAGATTAAATCCACCGAAGAATAAGGAGATCCATGTCAACGGCATCCACGATAATTTGTCACCGTATTCTGGGTCCTCTTGTTGAATATTGAAAAACCATCCTGCGGTAGAAATCGAATCATTTTTTCCATTCCTCTCATTTTTTTTTGTTTTTGTTTTTTTTTCTATTTTTTTCCGTTCGAGAAAATTAATTCCGATAATTTCAGAAACTAATCGGAATTTTCATTTATTCACATTGTACTCGATAGTGTTTCCGCGGTAATTGTGTCGGTTTTGGATTGCCTTTTGCGCGAAGGGTTCACGGGAAACAAAATTGTTTCACTTTTTTGCCAAAGCCCGAGTCTGACATCTGACAAAAACAATAAATATCAAAACCGGGTTTAACGTCAATCCTATTAACGAAAAATCAAGCCTCTGGTTGCCTTTTTTTTTCCCCCCCAGCCCGAAGAGTTGATTCGGTTGATAAATTTGAGAGGAGTTTTTGGTTATTTATTCGGATTTTGGTTTTTTTTTTTTTTTTTTTATTTCCTCGATTTATCCGCCTCGACGCAGTTGGAATTGATTCGAGGAAAGTTTAAAATTCGATGAATTAATGAAATAAGGAAGAAAACTCAACGATAGTTCTTTCAATTTACCAAGTAAAACCAAGGCAACGCCCATCAGAGACGAAGAGGTTACGAGGAGCGGCTTCCTTCCAAAAATATCGATCAAAATTACTGCTAAAATACTCCCTACAATTTGCGAAAATCCAACCACGAGAGTCTGAGCCATGGAACTTATGTCCGCCGATCCTCCAGCGTTGAATATAGCCAAAGTGTAGAATATAAACGGACTTATACCGCTTAATTGATGCATAATCATCACCCCAAAAGACGTAACGAAACCCCTAACAAATCGTTTGTCTTTAAATGTTCGGAAGGTAACCTGCGGGGATAGAATGTCCCATGTAAATTACAAATTCTCGTCAATACGTATGTATGTACGTATTTTTTTCTCGAATAGGTGAAGTAGAAACCTTCGTACTCGAAATAAATAAAAAATGAAAAAGGGAAAGAGAGAAGCTGTAGGTGGAAAATGAAAGGGAACATCAGTCCGATGCCTTTATTTTAAAATCGATTTACTCACTTGGTTAGATTCTTTGATTGCGACAAGATTCTTGAGTTCTTCCATCTCTGATTCCAGTCCATCGAAATCTTTCCCTCGGAAATATTCGAGTGAAATTTTCGCCTGTTTTTCATTTCTTTTAATAAGATGATACAAGGGACTTTCGGGAATTAGGATAACCAGAGCTACGGGTGCTGTGGTCAGCGCGCAAACCAGGCTGTACATCCATATGGTTTTTTCGTCATTTGTAAAGTAGGAAAGTGCGAAGGCGAACGTTATGCCGGAGTTGATCATCAGTTGAAAAATTGACGTCAGAGTACCGCGTATATTCTTGTGGGCTATCTCCGAGATGTAGATTGGTACCAGGAGGCAAAACGTGCCGGAAAAACCGCACAGTATTCTTCCGAGTAGGAGAAGAGGTACCTGAAAGCAATTATAGATCTTCTCAAGTTTCATTCACACCGTAAAAAAAGGGTTCAGGGTTTCGAAATTGATAAGCCACGCTTCCGTTCCATCTCCTCTTTTCCGATATTATTTCGGGTAATTTTATTACCGGATTACCGTCTGCCCAGCAAAAACAACGCAGCTCCATCCGAGGAAGAGAACGGGTACGGTCAACATCATCGTTTCTGTTCTACTAAAACCCTTCAGAATAACCGGCACTAATATCAACCCTACGCATACTCCGAGGTTGAAAATTCCTCCTACTAAACCCAGTTCCGTAGAATCCGCGTTCATGTAGTTCTTCAGTAACTCACTACTGCTAGAATTCCATCCTAGACATACGCCCAGAGAGAAGCCACCTAGAGAGGCTGAAACGATGTATGATTATTCATTTATTCGGTTTTACAAATACGATCTTTAATTTTCATCCCTTCGTTTCTATCGAGACAAAAATTCTACTTTCAATTTATGACCATTCCATCTCCATTCAAATAAACCATCACGTTTTTCATCGTCGATGAGAATGTTTCCGATCGTTTTTTTGGCCGAATGAAAGAAGAAAAATTCGAATTCGCCAAAATTCTAATTTTCTATCTCACCTATGATCGAGGCCAAGTATTGCTCCAGTTTTTTCATCTCTTTATTTTTCACCGGGGTTGAATCTGCCTCGATGATTTTCCGCTGCGACATTATACTCGGTGAAAGTTGGGCTCTTTTCCCGAGATAATTTTAACCTATTTCTATACCGTTTAGAAATATTTTGATTATCCTGTTTTACACGAGTTTTAAGCCACGGACGTGCCTTCTTTGTCAAACAAAATTCATTTACCCGTCATTTGTTAGGAAAACTGGAGTCTTCCGCCTGCCTATACACCGGCGAACGAAGCATTATATGAACGCAACCGTAACAAAACCGCGATTAGCAACAGCGGAATAACGTTATTCCGCTAATATGGTTTGACGTTGGCTAACTCTCCCAGAAATATTTCCCCATGTCACATTTACCAGCGGAAATTCTTATCCCGGTTAGCTGGTATACTTAAACTCGTTATCGTATCGTCGATCGATTATTACCTGCAACGATCGTTCAATTCCATAACTTTATACCTGGTTATACGTTGTTAATGTCAGTTGTTGTGAAATTCGATAATACCGCAACGCCTAATTTATCACTAATCCCATACTAACATTATACCGATAAGCTTCTGACCCGGAATAAACCAGCCGGGCAATCAAGAGGGAATTAATACCCGACTTGGAGCTTTCAGATGGGGGGAAAAAGTTTTCCATTACGAAATAATATATATATATATATATATATATATATATATATATATATATATATGTATATGTATCGTCAGATATACAGAAAAGGACGAGGCAAGATGAGATTTTGACAAACGCGGGGAAGTTTCTTCAATTAAAAGTACTTATACCGCACCCATCGCTCGAAATAAATGAGGAAGAAAAAATTATCCGACTTGTGGAAAATCGGGGAAAGATTATATTCTAACGACTAGTCGAGGCATAGGAAGCGAATGCCCCGTATGTATAATAGTGCATCCACACGTGTCCTTCAGATATGTACTTGTACATGTACACTCGCGCTGGTATGACGTGGTGGTTTTTGTTTCCGTTATTGAATCGCGAAGAGAATGGTCAACGTGCGATATGTGTACGTGTGTGGGTGTATACCTGTGGTATATAGGTGTATGTATGTCCGAGCGATAAGATGAGTTTTGTTCGAGGCTGGGAAACTACGGAGGGAACAAAGGACGACAGAATTCTCCCAGTCTCCGAGAATATCGCGTTATTGTTTGACGGTTAAAGTCGATTTTAATGAAAATATGTACTACGAGGACATAGGCATACGTCAGGGTGGTCATATTCTAATTTCGATGTTCCCATTGGCTAAATACTTTCCAAACGAGTGAAGAAAAAATTCCTATCGCGATTCTAAGCACTGCCACAAGGCCTTGGAATTTTTATACTTTAATGAAACACGATTTTTATCACTTCGAAATTAATTTTCCTATTTCTCATCGCGACAGTTTTAGATATATGTATATCCATTGAGATCTAACAGAATTTAGCTAAAAAAAATTTTAACCATCGCAATTTCGAGATTGAGATTTTTTTTTTCTCTTTTCTCGTTACGCTGTAGCTTCGAAAATTATATCGTTGGGGATCTGTGGAAATTTTCAAGGAATACTTACCGCTGAAGGTAAGAATTGTGTGAAGTTTGAGACTTTTTTTTTATTGATATTGCACTAGGGAGAAAAAAATAAAATCGACCCTCGAGTGTAAAAAAAATCGTGTTCCATTCAAACGGTAAGATTCTAAGGGTTTGGGGCATTGCCTAGAATTGGGATAGATTTTCTCATACGTATTCGGAGACGTTCTGGTCCATCGGAGCTTTAGAATTCAAATATGACAAAATCAAAGACAAATCGTGGTATATACGTATATCGAATAATCCGCAATAACGTTAAGCTCTGTGCGCAGGGAGGGATAAAAAAAGGAAAGAAAAGAAAGAAAAAAAAAAGAATTAGTTCACGTATTATTTATTAATATTACCTAACCTTAAAGAAGTTTCCAATTACTATCCGAACCTTGACTAAAAGCTGATTAATTTCAAGATGAGATGTAATAAATCGCGACGACATACTCTACTGCACAGGTAATAACCTCGTCCCAAGTTATTTCACTCAGATTTCTCATTTTCCAACACAGAAGCTGAAGAAGTACAGAGTCTGTTTCTCGCGGTATATGGTTGTCGTTCTATTCTAAAATAAATGAATTATTCATAGGATCTATTTATTCCTTTCTCTATCTCTCTCTCTCTCGCACTCTCTCACTCTCTCTCTTTATTTTGACAGTCGATTTTTCCTTCCTTAAATCGAAGAGAAAAAGAGAAATAAAAAAAAGCAAAGAAAAAACGAAAAAGTTAACAAGTATAAGATACGGTTCTGTAGGTTTGATTATTAACCGCATGGCTCTACATCATATTTCGCGAGAGTTTTATAATGCCTCGCTTATCAAGCGCGCTTATGGCCGAAATTAATTATTGGCAACCTTTCGAGGTCAGTTATATTAACAACGATTGCCGAACTATCTTTGCCTGGAGGAAGCGTCGATACGGATTCTAGAAAAATAGATGTATACGTATATGAACTTATATATATATATATAAACTTTTAAATTTCGAAATAATAAAAATAAGTCTGAAAACGTATAGCGAATATCAATAATTGAAACTACGACGCGGAACTACCGTGGAAAATCGTCTCACCTTTTACGTCACAACTTTATTTCAAATCGCGCCAATATACAGCTACTATACATTCATCTAGGTATATACTACCATTGGGTATATAGGCTATCGCTGAATTATACTCAAATTGGTACCAGCCTTTGACCAACTTTTTACCGTATAGCGTAATCTCTTCAGATAAAAGCGACGTTTCGTAAATTACGTATCGAGTGCATGACGTTTTTTTTTCTCGCACATATGTTGAATATATATATATATATACCATATACATATATACATAGGTTCGTTAAAATAGATCCAATTTTTCCACCGTATCAATTCATCAACAATTTAAAATTATTAAAATAAAATCGGGATTTGTGTAATGATTTGTTAATATTATTATTATCGTCGTTAACTTGAACCCATCCCCTGTTCCTCTGTATTTCTTCATTCCTTTACCTTTTCTTCAACTTTTTCATTATTATTATTATTATCATTATCATTATTATGATTATTTATTTTTTCTTCAGAGCAGGATGAAAAAAAATTAATTAATTACTTCCTTCCTTTTCTTTTTTTCTTTCTTTACTTCTCTCGTTCTTTCGTTCTTTCGTCTATCCCTTTTTATCCAGGGGGTAAAAATTCGCATCGCCGAAGTCTGCATACCTGCTACTTATCGATTATAATTATAAATTATGAAATTTGGGAGAGCACTTATTGGCCCCGAATGTATTCTCCATATATAAACCTATGTACATATACACATATATAAATATATACATACCTACATGCGTCTAACCACGTCCGATAAGAAACCCCTAAATATCAGCCGTAGCACTCTCGAGAAATTATCGTCTATCCTGAAAGCTGAAGCTTTAGCCAGATGCTACTCTCCTGCCTTCACACCTAATTTTATATATACCTACCTAGTATAAATATTCATTTACTGCTTTTTTTTTACGGGAAATGGAGCGAATAGCTGTCCATTAAATAAATCATCGATTTCATAATCAATCTGCACGTATATATGATATTATTGACATTATTCGATAAAGAATCTGGCTAACTTTCATATAACTCGAAGAGCCTATGTATATAATAACTTTGGAATATTATAGAGATGCTCGATCGTAGATGTATCCAGCATATATATCATGTATATATACATACATATATGTATATATGTATGTACGTAACGCGTGCAGTAAATTGGCTATTACGATAGACTTGTTCATATTGCAAATTGATGCTCGTAACGTAGTAAACAATTGGACCGGGCTGCTTTTCATTTCAAATTTACCAATCGCAAAAATTTTTTATCTCTTATACCATACGTGTACAGATTCGCGGATCGAATATCCGCGCTATATCGATACGATGTTCGGTTATTGTTATTCGTTCGTTAATTAGTTCGAATATGATGTGATTGGGGGAAGATAAATCATTACAGACTCCTCCATACCTATCTTGACGAGTATAGAATAATAATTTTTGAAAGAAATGAGAAGCAAATAAACGGTTCGTAGAAATTTCATACAGGTATATATAGATTTGTTCAATTATTCCTGCTCAGAGATGATTTCAAACGGAGACTTTTATTATATATATATATATATATATCGAAATTAGCCGTAAATAAAATCTGAATACGAGGAATGCATAAATTCTTCTTTTTTTTTTGACCATTTCATTTTTTATTTCTTTGTATAAAAATGAAATATGCGTTATTACATATCTATTGTGAAATTTACTATCGCCGACTTATATTATTCCATAGTAAGAATTGAACGCATATATCAAACTTAACACACTGTTACGTAACACCGTAAGCAAGAAACGTGCTTAACCGTTAATTACTATCGATGCAATGAAATGAAATGAAATGCAATGCAATGCAATGCAATCCGATGGCAATGGCAACGAGGATAAGGTCAAGCCAGCTGTAAACCGTACGCTCGCGTTTACCTGCGTTCTTTCTTTAACAATACTATATGACATTTTTACCTAATTGCTTGTAAAGATGTATGTACTTTTTTTTTTAATTTTTCTTTCCATCTCTCTTTAAAATTGTGTCGTAAAATTAGAGAATGAAAAAAAAAAGTACAATAAGGAAAAGAAATAAAACAGAGGAAAAAAAAAGTGCGCAGTTAAGAAAAGCAGTAAAATAACTGAATGAACAACGTCCTTGTAAAATTTCTTAGTTTGGTATAATGAATAATCTGAATAGAATTGTCGTTGGATAAAACGTTTATATATCGTCTATGTATTATTTGATCAAAATAAGGCTCGACTTGATCGTCTAATTATCATTATAATTAGCTGTACACTATCGGAATCGACTATACGTAACTCATTGTACTCGTGTCAATTCATTGTCGAGTGTATAGAGGGAAGATGATTAATGACTAGTACTTGAGTATATACGCATATAGCAGAAGATTTATATATATATAAACTTGAGTAGAAGGAAGTCACAGGGTTTGATTAATGTCTCTTTATACATGTATAATATGTATATATAGATATACATCTACCCTCTCTTTCCTCTTTCATTTCGTCTCTTTCTCCTTTGGGAACCGAAGAAGAAGTCACCTTTTGCAGGAAACGAAATGTTCTTATTTCCCCCTTTATCTCAACCCTCGAAGACAGCGAGGGACGAGGAGTAAGAAAACGAAATGAAAAATGTAAGGAAAAAGAAAAGTAGAGGAAAGAAGGAAAAATAGGATAAGATGATGATATAGACGAAAGGTGGAGTTCGAAATCAGAAAGTCCCGAATGAGAGCGTTTCGGGGTACCACGTCCGCGTCAGCATAGATTTGTAATTCCCTACACTGTCAGCCTCCACGGAAAAAGGAGATGAGATGAGGAGAGAAGAAAAGAGGAGAGAAGAGGAGAATAAGGAGTGTAGGAGTCAGTTGATATATCGTCTAGATGTGCACGTGACGTGACGTTCTTTCTACCTTTGACTTCACACCCTTCACACACATATGTATGGGGCATTCCATGACATCTCGATCAAGATTCTAAGTCGATGTCCCTGATCGGCTTTATAATTTTTTGTATGAAAGTACATGACGAAAAACGCAATCGTAATTTTTTTCAGAATTTTTCGACCCAGCACATCTGACCTATAATTTGAAAACTTAAAAAAAAATACCCCCATTTTCTAAAATCTGAAAAAATTCACAAAAATCTTATGAAATATAACAACATTTTCGACGCCTATTAGAACATGGAGATTAAATCACATTGAAAGATAAATGAGAAAAGCAAAAAAAAAATAAATCATTATTGGATTGCATTTTTGACATAAGAATGAACATAAAAGCTCATTGTAATATATCGCGTCACTAATGCCATAAGGTCGTAAGTGCCAAAAAAAAAATTTCGTTTTTTTTTGTGGCAAAATCTTTTTCATGCTATACAACATCGTTTGGGCATATTCGCAAAAAAAATAATTTTTTGGCGCTTACGACCTTATGGCATTAGTGAGGCGATATTATAATGAGCTTTTATGTTCATTCTCATGTCAAAAATGCAATCCAATAATGATGTTTTTAGTTTTTTTTTTTAGTTTTTCTCATTTATCTTTCAATGTGATTTAATCTCCATGTTCTAATAGGCGTCGAAAATGTTGTTATATATTTCATAAGATTTTTGTGAATTTTTTCAGATTTTAGAAAATGGGGGTATTTTTTTTAAGTTTTCAAATTATAGGTCAGATGTGCTGGGTCGAAAAATTCTGAAAAAAATTGCAATTGCGTTTTTCGTCATGTACGTACCCACTTACTCTTTCTTCTTTGCACTTTTTTCGTAAAATTTCTAATTCTGGCAATAAACGAGAAAAAAATGAAGAAGAAAAAAAAAAGTCACAAAAATTGAAAGTAAACTTATAAGTCTCTCTACCAGTGTATTGAGTTGCAATTAGTAAGTACGATGAGCGGAGCAGATTGCCATGTCATGCGCCGAGCAGTTCGTTGATACATACCGAAAGAGCACCCTTCCATATACAATATACATAGAGATACATAGGTAGAGTAAGACAGCTTGCAAGCTCTTTTACCACAGCAGCTACAGTACGTATATACACGTTTATATATATACATATATATATATATATATATATATATATATATCTATATATATACACATATATATAAAATATACGTATATGTATACGTATACGTATGTATGTGCCGGTTGCCAGCGTTAGACCCTCAGAATTGAGCTCAGTCGCGGGCGACCCGCCACACCGCTAGCTACATCGATGCGGACGGACGAGCAAACATATAAAAAAATAAAAAAATAAAAAAATAAATAAATCTATGTATATATATATATATACATACATATATGTGCAAAGGTGTCCGTGAACGTATAACAGATTTCAATATTACGTGTTTTATAATAATTATTATATACAGATATGTATATATATATTTGTATAGTATGAGATAGTGAGAGAGATAAGGGAAGATCCAATGATCGATCAGTCGATAATATCCGTTAATTATATTGTCTCTCTCTTCTGCTTGCTTCTTGATCTTAATTTGTCATTGATAAAGAGAGAACGATAAAGAGAGAGAGAGAGAGAGAGAGAGATTTAGTGAAGCATAATTAATCAAAGAGACTAATTAATTTTTTAAAATATTTATTACACGAAAGTTTCCTTTTTTTTTTCCCCTATCATTTTTTAAATCGAGAAAGAGGATTGATTGGGGGAATCATCTGCAAATAATTCTGCAGGCGTGAGTAAGAAGTGAATCTTCGATATTACCTGAGTGTTTGTTAAATTTTATTTATTCAATTCTTTTTTATTACTTATTTATTTATTTATCACGATTCATTTGATACATACATGCATACATATATATATACCTATATATACACCTACATACCTCGCGGATAACACGATATAAATCAAACGCGAACTCATTCGCTACGAGTATATATATATATATATATATATACATATATATATATGAAAATGAAACAAGAATCGATTTCGCAAAATTTAAAAAAAAAAAATTAAAAAAAACCAATCGTCCGAATTAATATTGACAAGATTTGGACAGGTGCTGGTGGTGTTAGGAAGTGAAATATATAGAAAGGATATATCTATTCTCTAATAATAGAGTGGAAGAATCTGTCTAATTCGAACACACATCGCGGTGTATAGGATATCTGATGGGATTTAAAAATGACATGTGAGTTGATCCTACTTATATACTATATAATTAATGACGAAACACTTGTTAGTTTGATTTCGGAACATGAATCCCCCGACAATCTTTATTTCATTTATATATTCCCTGTGTATAACATGATTGATTTTTAAACTATGTCCTATTAACTATGAAGAAAAATATATGTTAAACTCTTTCTTCTATATTTTTTGCTATTCATTTATTCGAAGTATTCTGCACTTGCAATCGTTCACAGGGACTTCGAACAATAGACTTTACACATGTATGTATATACACGCGTGTAACTACCTATACGAATATAGGCGGTAATAACTATTTGTCTGGGTAAAAGTTGTGTCGGCGGTCGTTATCGCGCGATATAGTCATTACTTACTTGTATACTTATACTTATTATTTTATAGGTATATCCACACGCGTTTCTTATAAAAGTCGAATAACTAATTTTACCGCGGTTTAAAACTTGTTTTAATACAACGAAGAGGTTGTTTTATAATAACTTAACCACTTACGCATATATGTATGTATGTATGTATGTACATATATGCGTGTACGCGTATGACTTACGTGGTATTGCCAGCATGGCGAACTAATGACATTTTACTTATATCATGGGTACTGGTTAATTATAATATAAGGCTATTACTCGGTATATAAGACAAGAAGATGAGGATTCTGTATTGTAATTACCACCTTTTCGATTTCCTGCCTTTCATATAGCAGATTTATATACATATTATGCCATAGAATGGAATCCCCTAAAGTTAAATCGATACAAGTGGTAATTTATTATGTACACAATGTCAGTGTCGAAGTGTTGTTTACATTAACAGGTGGTTAAACACGATCCGTCAAGTGTACAGTACATATGTAGGTACATATTTGTATTATCCTGCGATTTTTGGAAACCGATTGATATTAGATCTAAATGAAAATAGAAATAGTTATACTGGGATGAAGGTCCGGGATGAAGGTCCGAATAGTAAAACTTTCGAATTTTCAGAAACGTTGAATTTTAGAATATTAAAATTCTAAAAGGTCGGAGCGTAGGTGACTGAAAACTTCGAAAGTCCAGAACCCCGAAAGCCCAAGGGTCCAAAAAATAGTTCGTTCTAATCGAGACCCTCTTTACGGAAATCCATTTCATCTACTCTATTCGATAACTTCACGATGTCATAAATAATTGACGGGATTTTGAAACTTTTTTTTTTCCAATAAGTGCATCTCAAGGCGATCAATCTGACCTCTTATTGGTTTCGATAGGATCAGCGCAGCCCGAGTCATTGAACACTGAATGATTACATGCGCGAATTTCAAATTTCGGAGTCTTGGCCTTTCGGATTTTAAACTTTCGGGATTTGGAACCTCCGGTGTTCTTCGTTGGAAAGTTTTTCAAATCGGCTATGTAGACTATCGGGGAAATATCCTTTTTAGAAACTGTGAATCGGTATAATATTCAAATCCGGCCACATAATAATAAGAAGAAGCAAATGAATGATTGTTTGTTTTTTTAATTTTAGGTTATAATAATTGTTGTCGGATACACAAGTATACATAGAATAGTTAATAATATAAATATCATCCAACAAACCTTCGTCGTAAACGACAATGCTGAAAATAACAATAACGTATGACGACATTGCGGTTCATGTCTCAAACCATCGTCGTAGTAGATCGGTGCCAAAACAAGACAGCTGAGAGCTATCAATAAATGAATATAGTTACATATATATATATATCTATATATATATATATATATATATGTACGTATGTTCTAAAATTCTATTTTAAGGATTTTACTTCAATTATAAAGTCTTGCTTTAAATCAAGATGCATATCTATGAGGAATAATAATGATAACCGATCGAACTGAGACTCTCTCTTTTTTTTAACAGTTCGATTCCGATTCGCCAAACTCAACAAATTCATTTCTGATCCCTGATGATATTTCTTTTTTATATTTATAACATTCATTAATTTAATTACATTCTTTGCAGTCTCTAGACGTTTGTAATTATTTATTCATTAATTTATTACCTAATATCCATTAAATTTATTAATAGAAACGGAAATACGTGGTATAGATATAAAAATGAGTTTTTTTTTGGCACAGGCTCTTAAACTCGCTGGAGGATCGCCATTTTAATCGTGCAACCTATATATACGATATGTTTGCGAGAAAAACCGTCGTGTGTATTACATAGATATACATATATACATATATAGGTATATATATCCAGTAATTTAATTAATTGCACAAATTTAGTCAGATGTTTATTTCGGTAGTAAAAATTAATATCTCGTTCCCACGAATCGAGTCTCCCCGCGTTGTTTTCGTTTACTTGTTTAACGGGATGAATTATAGCTTATAAAAAATACAACGAATATAAACAAAAAGAACTTCGTTTAAAGTTGTCATGCAGTGAAAATAATTAATCGTTCTATACTCGTATATACATACCATATATTATCTCCCACGATCAAAAGACACTTACATATATACGATTAGTTTTCACGAATTTTTCAAAAGAATTCTCCTATTCCCTCTAGAATTTTACCTTCGAGTGGTTGTTTTATTTTTTATTTTTCGTTCGCGAGAAAGAAAAATGAAGAGCTCGTTGCTGACGACAAAGAATTTCGTATCATCGATACCAAAGACAATTACTAGGAAGAAAAAAGCTCGTATCAAAATAATAAGCAGCGTTCTTCTTGAAGATGTACCAAATAGTATCTTGGAAAGAGATGGGTACCTATCAAGTACTTAAAAGCGAGGTTCGAGTCAGGTAGTAATAATAAAAGCTTTAAAACTTGAAAGATAATGGAATAAATTTCGATTAATTAAAATCCCTTCGTCTCGAGATTTCGGATCGTTAAACTCGAGATATATATCTAGGGGTACTTCTGTAGTCTTTGTCAGCGCGTTGATTTCTTCATCCTCTAATTGGCATCGTGATTCAATATACATAAGGGGAACGATGAACAATTACATTACCTGTATATACAAAATGTGTTGAATTCAAACCGAAGTCTGTGAAAAACAAAAAAGAAAACGGAAAAAAAAAAGAAAAATATGCTCTTCGTTTGAGATTCTGTAAAAGTATAAGATGAAAAATTTACCAACAACATTAAACCGACGCTCTTCGGTACAAGAATAAATGAAGAAACTTAGCTATTTGCTACAGGAGTGGTAGAATAATGCATAAGCCTACCAGTGCTTATTTATTTATTCATTGATTTAGTCATCGGCTTGTAGCGAACGCCGTTAAAACACCTCGCCGAGTACATCTTCTCGTTCCTTTTCCCCGTTTTTATTTTTCTATTCGTTTTATTTGACGTTTATTTCTTGCTTTTTTGCCTAAATCTTGAATTAAGAACTTCGGTATTTCCACTTTGACTCGTTAATGCATCTGCGTAATTATTTAAAACGAAGAAATAAATAATTTTCTCTGATAAAATTCACACGGGTAACTAAAGTAAAAGCATTTTTCATCTTTTTGCCGCTAATGAATTAGGATTAAAGAGGAGGAATAAAAGTGTCAGAATTCTGACTTAAATCCTACAAAACGTTCGCTATAAACTTCGGAGTCGATATTTCAATATCATTAATCACCATGATACGAATTGCTGGTAGATAGCTCGGTACAGGCACCTAGTGTAGTTAAACGCAGGCTGTCATCGAGCTCTCGGATAATTAGAATAATTAATAATCCGTCATGAAGGGTGCTCAGGCCAATCAATTGAATTCTCATCGCTCAACGTTTTAGTAGATTCGTGTCATATATCCAACAAATTGACACGAGCGCTGTATGCCTCCTCAGATATTCGTGTGAATCTTTCAGCACCTTATTTCATATAGGAATGAAGTAAACCGGAGTCGTTGATCTTCGCTTATCGATTTATGCGACCAAAATTCGAAACCGTTGGAATTACAGAACGTCACGTAGCGTAAGTCCTAAGGAGTACCTAGGGGATTGGACCACCCCCGAAATTTCACCAGTTCGCAGGAGTTCCGTTCCTGCACGTTTTCGCCGTACAACTATTCGCACCCATCCCTTATTACAGCAGTTTACCTATTCTCTATGTTACTGCGAGCACCACAGCCGGGTCCCTAATCACCGAAACAAACTACCCAACTGGTTAAAGAGTAATTATATTAATTCAAGTCGTCTCTAAGGTATAATGAACTTTGTTCTCTCCACATTTCGCACTGTTCTATAATAATTCATTCGGGCTTCTAGTTTCGCGTTATAATTCATTACCCGCAGTATCCTATGGTGCGTATACATCGATCTTATTCCCGTTTCATTAAGAAAGAAGCGAAGAAACACATACACGTATAATTAATTAATTGACTCAAACCCGAAGAAAATCCGAGCTACTTCGTTGTCTCTAGTCTTTCTAAATTCACCAGCTAGCTAGTAGATTTCATTATACCGTCAAATTGGATCCAGTAATCCCAAGGATTTTACCAGACCTCTGCAAGTACCGGCAATCTCTACCGAAGGAAGTAAAATAGCAAAGCTTCGGATATATACATACATATATATACATATAAATATATATATATATGTATAATGTATATATATATATATGTATATATATATATATATATATATGTATAATGTATATATATGTATATACTTTAAAGTACTGTATAATATTTCGAATACATAATTTCTCGTATAGCTTCGACATCTACGGACTTCCTTCTCGTAATTATCGTTATTTTTTTATCAACCGTGGTTTCCCTGCCGCAAAATTTATCTCGAGGATGTTATTAAATATTATAAAAGTCGAATGAAATGAGGTTTGAGCTTGGCAATAACACTCGTCGTTACAGATATAGCATAAATGTTAATAATTCATTGAAGAATAATATCTTTTCCATTATCACATATATACATAATTATATTATTGTTTAGTTTATTATTAACAATCAACGGTTTAATATCGATGAGATATTTTCCTCTTATAATTTTATCGTACATTTCTTACATACATTTTCCTCATGTACGAATCAACATTATTGCTCTCGAATTCTTCTCCGGCCCATCGAGACAGTCAAACAACTAAACTGCCACTACGTGCTCGGCCGAACTGGCATTTAAGATTTAACTTACGGCTTAAACGAGTGTTCGTACATTAATTGGGCAATTAGTGGGTTGAATTGCGTAGCTTGGTGAACGGCCATCCACCTCCGATATTTAAGACTATTTTACTGTGGCCCGAAGGTATGTTTTCCTTGTATTCCTTTCCGTATACGCGGTGCGAAATTTCTTACCTAATTAGAACCGAATGGTTCATCTTCGTTCTTTTTCGCGTTTTGGCTTTCATTTGATTATTATGAATTGAGGTGGTAATTTGATAGAATTAATTAAAGCTGGGGCCGCGGAAGGTTGAAATTCCGAATTTGTTTACGACGATTTCGAATTTTCAGAAACGTTAAAGTCTGAATAAAATTCCGAGAGGTTGGAATACAGATACTCTATCTCAATATATATGTATATATATATATATATATATATATATATATATATTAGACTGTGTCGAAAAAAAACTTTTTTTTTCTGGGCTACACCAGAAATCTGTAGGGTGTGTCAAAACACAACTTCTGTTAAGAGATGGGCTCTTAACTTTAAGTTTCAGAGGTAGCTCATCGCATTTTTCGATTTCCCGTCTAAATAACATAGGAAATTTTTTTTTTTTGTTTGGAATTTATACCTCGGTAATGGCATATTGTACAGGCAAGCCCATGACATATTTCTATAGAGAATTGAATGCTCTGCAAAAAAGGTCTCTTGTATTTTTTAGATAACTCGACTTTTTTTAATACTCACCTAATTTATTAATACGTTCTTGGTACTCTAGGTAAGTATTAAAAAAAGGTGAGATATCAAAAAATTACAAGAGACCTTTTTTGTAGAGCATTCAATTCTCTATAAAAATATGTCATGGGCTTGTCTGTACAATATGCCATTACCGAGGTATAAAATTTTAAACAAAAAAAATAAATTTCCTATGTTATTTAAACGGGAAATCGAAAAATGCGAGGAGCTACCTCTATCTCTTAACAGAAGTTTTGTTTTGACATACCCTACCGATTTCTGGTGTAGCCCGGAAAAAAAGAAAAAAAAGTTTTTTTTCAGCACTCAGTATACTTTCAGTATAATATTCGACTCGAATTTTTCTTTTCTCTGAAAGAACCTGAGAGTTAGCATGCATTAAACGGCGTCTCATATACCTACGTACTCGTTTTCTGAACGGTTATTTTTGGTTTCGGTGACAGATTCAAGAGAATCGCTTTAGCCTGCTCTCGTTCGCTTGTAACAAGAATATTATGAAGTAGAATAACCCTGTTCAATTTTTCCTACTAGATTATATAGAAGATCTAAAGACCATGGTTGACGGAGATGGAGGAATTATTTTCACCTCGTTTTGTAAAATATAGAGACAAATAAATATGAATGATATACATATACATATATATGTATATATATAGAGAGAGAGAGAGAAAGAGACAGAGAGAGCGAGAGAAGGGCAGAGATTTATTAACCGGAAGTATCATGGCGAAGAAAATAACCGATACCAGCTACTCCTTCCTTCTGCCAAATTTTTAGAAAATACGTTGACAGATAGGATGGGATAAATATTATATATATACCCATCCAGATTCTAGATGTGGGTTGTGGGTATATAGGCGTATGAAACCCGCTTCGTATTCGTTAGACCTGAAGCTGTGAAATTTTCTCTACTTTCCTGTACACAAGCTGTCATACTAGAAATAACGTTTTACGTGAAGTTTCAGTTCCTTGACGAATAAACTGTCACGTTTTATGAAACCGATACATAAATTTGTGTAGCGAAAAAGAATGCTAAAATAAGTAATTGATATTCTTTTTTGATCATATTTATACGCGATTAGTTTTGAGATTTTTATGAGAAGCAAAATCGTTAGGAATAAAATAAATAATATATACGTATATCGTTTTTTTCGATTTTCTTCAACTATATAGCTGTGTACTCTGTACACCGATTGGCCGATAAAGCTGATGCTCCACCAAAACGTGCTGGACCGAAATATTATAACTCAGAGGGATAGGGGGCCCTGACCAATCCGCGAGTATATGTACGTATAATGAATACCAAGTTATGCGGAATTTGTGCCATCCAACCGCCACGAATAGAATCGCATTTCGTTCGTCGAGTGTTACAGGACGGTTGAATATATACGATCAGAAATTTGAAAAGTACCGAATATACGATAAGTTTGATTGAAAAAATTGGGAAAAGAAAAAACAACAACATACATATTTGAATAACTACACAGGTATAATTTTTGGTAGAAAACGTTTTGGCATAATTTCGGGGGCCTCAAAATTCTTGTACGTTTACTTATATTAGTCTAGACGCGAAAAGCTGCGAGTCTTATAGTCAGCAGCTACGCGGGTTTACCGCTTCATTAATTTCAGTTATGGTTAAATTAAGCCTACGGGGTATAGAGTGAGGGTGAGGCTGAGGGTGATGGTGAGGGTGGCTAGCCGCCTACATCGAAATAACAATTAAATATTACCTCATATCTCCAGGTTAGCTTGGGTTAACACCCTCTTACGACACTCTCTCATCTTGTCCTGCAGCCTTTAAGCCACCTTTGTACACTTAAATATACCAAAAAGTAATCTTTGGTTCACCCCCGATCTTATCTCTCGGTTTTTCTTTCGTTTTGTATCCTAGTCTCTTCCGTCTCTTCTGATCCCTCCACCCTTTTTTTAAATTTTTTTTATTTTTTTTTCACGGTTTCTGGGTCTCAAAAAACGTCTTATTCCGTAGCCTATCGGTGCACGTGATATACACACCTATCGTTTCTTCTTGTTTGTCAGTATCATTTTATACGGTGAATCACCAGAGAATTCACTACGACCCTGAACGCTACCCTTTTACGTTCCATTATCTACATGCATGACATAACGGACGGTATTTTTTTTTTCCTTTTCTTCTTAAGGAAGACGAGTATGAGATGAAAACGAAGAATTGGGGCGAAACTAGATTCGTATGCTTCCGGTAGTTCCGGGTTATGGAAAAAAAAACGGAAAAAAAAAACTGGAATTGATTCGAAGTCGGTTGAACATCTCAAATTTACAGAAAATCAAAAAACGAAGATAGCTGTGATATCCTTCAAATTCTATTGATCGAATTCATTGGTGTTAATATTAGCAAAAGGGTTTTATTAGTTGGGGAATGAAATTTTATAGGGGAAAAAAAAGTTCAATCAGTCGTTATTGTAGTTTTGAACCCGGTCCTCTTTGTCTTTTACGCAAACGAGGAAATAGAATGATTGCTTTTCGAGACGCGTTGATTAGAGGTATAAAACGTATGTATCTATATAGGTATATATATTTATCTAAATGTAAAATATAGACGAAAGATGAATTAACGCGAGGATATAACAGCCATTGTAATATCTTGGGAATGTTTCCTTGAGATCTTAATTACGGACGTATAGTAATAGACGGATATGTATACTTTACTGTACATGCACGCCTTGAGTTGATAATAATTGTCGAGTATACAGTACGAGCCTCTGAATGTAAGTTATTGTTGAGGATCTCGTCTCTCCCCTGCATTGATTATTTTACAATTAGCCAATTGTTCGACGATTTGTAAATCTGTTGCACAATTAAGAAACAAGATATCGTAGAAAACAGAACAAACAAAAAAAGGCACGGTTTTCACAGACCGAGCGAAAAATGAGGAAGCATTCAATCCAGTAAAGAGCATACATGGTATTCAATGGAATCAGTGTTTTATCCTTGAGGCTTGTACGATTAGATAGGTACGATACTGTGCTACAGCTGACAGCGGCCAATTTGGTTAATGCCTTAATAAAAGCGAGACTCTCGGCGAAGGCAAAGGCATAGGCAAAAGCAAAAGCAAAAGCAAAAGCAAATCAAAGGCAGAATCGATTCCTTTCTATACCATTGCCGAGTGAAAGCTTCGATTTTATTCCTTGGCGAGAGAAGGGAAATAGCGCGTACAATCGCTTAGATAAACTCGTTTCTATTCCTATTTCCCTCGCTTTTAAATAACAACTAAAAATCTCGGGGTTAAAAACGCATCGGAAACTTTTGAATAAATATATTATATCCAGTCGATGTTACCATAGAGGATGATTGTATACGTATACAAGGAAAGAAAATACCCTTCGGGAAGAGAATTATGGTAATTTTTTCACTCCACTTTCTCTACAGGATTCAAAAGGCTTTTGCTTCAGCAAATCTTACATCCAGAAACGACGATCTTTCTCTATATATATGTAGATTAATTTTTGCCTGATTTTTTTTCTAACCAAAATTATTGTCTCTGGATTTTTATCGGCTCTTTTCTCTATTCACATATATATAAATAACAGGCTTTATATCATTATTAGATACCTTGAAAATTTAATCCGAGGATTAGCCCCCGTACGTTGAGTCCGGAAGATTGGATCCACGGGTCATCGGTTCTCCATTAATGACAGAGAACCGAAAGCCCGAGGTAAGAGACTCAGAAAGCAATATTTCACAACTTGAATCCTGGAAGTCCTTAAGCCTCGGATTTTCCCAATCTTCCGTTCTAATATTATATTTTTATAGATATTTATTTTCTTTATCTTTCACTTTCTTCTTCTCCTTCTTCTTCATCATTCTAACAACGTTTGTCTAATTCTCTTTCGATTTTACGCCATTTTCACCTATCACCTGATTGTGAGCTTGAAAATTCTGGACTACGGAAATTCAGAGCAGCGAAACGCTCCTGAATTTTATTTTCTCTTGTCTTGTTGCCTATTTTTTTATTCAAACGATTCCGTTGTTCCACGCTAGGTACTTTTAGGGGCGGATTTTCGCGTCCGGAGTTATCGCACGATATGACTTCGGGCAGGGAGCGATAACTTTGCCAATTTGTTGCCAGCTCCTTCGACTCTGAAACTTATCCCACACCTATATACCTATATACCATATTTATCTAGAATATAAGCGAAGAACGGAGTATAACGCGAGTGCAAAACGCTCGAGTTTGTTAATAAAACGGTAAAAGAAAATTAATATAAAAACAGGAAATCGAAAATTATATTTTTAATCAAAAGACATAAATCGATCGAAAAATAAGCTAATAATTTTTTTCACAATTCACGAATTACAGAATAATATTTATTATTATTTTACATGAGTCAGTCGTGAAAAAGTTTTGAGTTTATCAACTTACATCAGACAGCGACCAGACGTCAGAGCTTTTCATTAAAAGTTGGGTATTAATTCATTTATTTATCCCCGATCGGTATAATTTTTTTAATAATAATTATACCACCGATTTTAAATGAAAGTATAATAAAGTGGGAATACGCAAAGAATGACGAATGGAACGAAATTATTAATGTAAAACATAAAATTGCGCGGGTACCTCCCGTCGGCTCAGAACTAAAATAGCGAAAATATACGAGATTTCTATGGTTCCTCGTCGATTCGAGCGGCAATTTGTGTGATGGAATTAGCGGCTCTGTCACCATCCGTTCGGTATTAAATTCAGGAAATTTCCATTAGCGCATGGCTGTGCTATGCCGTTTTACATACGTATGTCATATGTGTGTGTGTGTAGGATTGATCAGTAACGAATGAATCTCGTATCGTTGAATTGATAGGCATTCACCGTTTCGCCGTTAAATAAATCCCGAGTATAGGTATAGGACCGATGTGTAGAGCCTGCATCGAGCTGCTGCAAGCACCTATTTTATTCCTAACAAAGAACATCCTGCTAACAATAACCCCGATTCAAATGACTAATTTAACCAGCACTTCTCTTATAATATACACGTATACATATACATATATATACGCATATGCATACGCGTACGCATGTCGCAGCAATGAAATCAGGGACCGGGTTCAAGTTCCGAATTTGAATATTACCGATTTACAGTTTTTCGGAAGGGTATTTCCCCGATAGTCTACATAGCCGATTTGAAAAAGTTTCAAACGAAGAACACCGGATGTTCAAAATCCCGAAAGTTTAAGATCCGAGAGGTCAAAACTCCGAAATTTGAAATTCGCGCATGTAATCATTCAGTGTTCAATAACTCGGGCTGCATTGATGCTATTGAAACCAATAGAGGGTCAAATTGATCGTCTTGAGATGCACTTATTGGAAAAAAAAAAGTTTCAAAATCCTATAAATCATTTATGACATCGCGAAGTTATCGAATAGAGTAGATAAAATGGATTTCCGTAAAAAGAGGGTCTCGATTAGAACGAACTATTTTTTGGATCCTTAGGCTTTCGGGGTTCCGGACTCTCGAAGATTTGAGTCATCTACACTCCGGTCTTTCTGAATTTCAATACATATTCGAAAATTCAACGTTTCTAAAAATTCTGAATCTTCTCAAACGGATTTGGAATTTTCGAAGATATCCACAGAGCTGTGTGGTAAACACATCTTGTTACCATTTATACTATCAATTCGATTTGGGTCGCCATGCCATGTCCAGCTACTTAAGGAAACGAGGTACTATAAAGTATCCTTTGAACCAGAGTCCTTTTCGATACCCAATTTTCCGGTAGGTACGTATATATGCCTGCCTAGTAATTCAGGCGATTTATGTAGAGCGTATATTCGCAAGATCCGATATAGGTATAAAGGCCGTCTATTTAATGATACGAAAGAGTTTCGGCGTCGCACTTTGGCATAAAATTGAAGTTTTTCAAACCTGCGTAGGTATATCGGGTGGAAATATTCGAATAACACCTAAGTAATAAGAAATCAAGGAAACCTTTCAGCTTGAGATATATTAAGACGTCGGCTAGTTCAAGATAGAGGCAGATTATTTGAGAACCAGAATTTATAACGGGGGTAGGTATAGAGAGACGAAGCGAAGCAAGTAAAAGAGAAAAAAAGGTGAGGGAGCTGAGAGAGAGAGAGGGAGAGAGTAAAAAAGTAAAAAAATTGCCGTTTTAATTAAAAGTTCGCGTAATTAAATATCTCGAGGGAAATAGCGAGCGTTGGACGTATAATTCAATGAAACTGAATGAATTAACGATAAAATATGTAAAATATTGTTGAATTTTTTTTTTAGTAGGTACATACATGTACATCGGCTCGCCTCTGCTTCTGCTTCTGTGTAGCATAAAAACCTGCAGATAGTATGCAATAGGATCTACATTATATTATATATGTAAACGTCAGCGTGTAGGTAACATACCTACCTTCCATAGTGGTGATGATGATGGTTAATTGAGTTTTATGGGTAAACACATCGCGGAGTTCGGTTTACTTTAGTTCGGTGTATGTAGTTTTACTTGAAAATCAATTTATCTTTCAGACCAGCGCGGCTCAGCTCTGGTCTGAACCTCTCCGCGAATAGAGTAGTACAGGCTATTGCATACCTACGCGGATTATTTTGCAACTGCAATATTCTCAAATTAATGTATAACTTAGTTGAGAATACGATACACGTATGTACATACATACATATTATATCAAACTTAATCTCAATTGAATTAATTGAATATGTCTCAGCTATTGCACCATCTCGTGTCTACAGCTGTTGAATTCTGATAAACGGAGGCTACTCTACGCGTTTATAAACAAACTAATCGAGAATAAACCAATCTCGATATTTCGTAGACCGTAATAACCAGGTCCTCAACAAAATCTGTTTATTTAACTTACAATAACCAGACTTCGGTTGAACCTGCACTTGATCAGAATGTATAGACTCACATATGTGTGGTGGTAGCCAATCTGTTTCATATAGTATGTCGAAAGTAATTTACGTTTGTCAATTTATGGCCTGCTTTTTTTTCTTTATTTCTTCTTTTTTTCTTCATATATTGAGGACTTTTATTCATACTGTTGTAAAAACTGTCCCTACATATCTCAGAGTCACCTAGCGACAGCTAGATGGTGGGGCTAATCCCAACCTGAAAGCCGAAGCTAGGATTCGAGAACGAACGGCTGAAGGAGTAAGACATACAGTGATATTGTATACTGTGAACGAATAAACCGAAATTAATGTAATTAGAAGCGTCCGTTTGTTATCCTGACCCCAGATCCTGCACGTGTGTATATATATCGTCACAGAAACGATTGAGAATGGGGAAAGATTTTTTTATTTTTTTTTTCGTTCTCTTTTTTCGAATAATAAACTTTTTTCGCGCCACAACAAACGCGGAGAATCCATTAGGGAGGTTAACGCTAATTTACACATATACTGTTGAATCGTACATAATTCACCAACCTCTGGTGTATGTATTTATACGTATACACGTACGAATACACGTTGTCTAAAAATAAACCCACCGTTCTTGTTACAAGTAGATTATAATGGCTGCTCAGCTATATCCGGGACTTGAAACAAAATGAAACAAAGTATGCCAATGGCAGTTTATCGTTGAATAAACCAGTGTGTCAGATCTGTTTTAGCCATTGCGAATAACAAATAAAAGGGCTAAAGTTTATTTTCACTTTTAAAACCTGGGCGTCGGATGAACCGAATTTTTTTCTCACCTTTCCTCGCCTTTCCCATCCGAGCCCACGGAAAAAGAAAAAGAAGAAAACCTACCAAACTCAAACGGATGAACAAAAAGTGATCACCGATTAACAAAGTTTTTAGGAAATTTGAAATTAATTTCTTTCTTTTCTCACAATATTGAAAGTAGATACTATACGAACACACGTTTCACCAACGATCCGCATATTTATAAGAATAACTAACGAGGCTCGATGGTTGTTCAGGTCACGGGTTCCGGTTGAATCGATCATTTCTATGGGTCAAGGGTCGCCTGTATACTGTATACCTAGTTATAATAGATATAGAGTCGATCGGAACAACCGAGGCAAAATCTATTGCACACACACACACGTATATTTATTTATATGTACAGACACAACCCTTTACACTGTCCTGTTCAGACGATGGAAAATGTCCAGAATTCCGGCGCTTACCTATATATCGTTGCGTATATAACAGAAACAGTGGTTTAACCCGTCGAAAACTATCCTAAACCAACCTGATTTTCGAGAAAACGTGAAGTAGGGGTTTATCCTCGGACTACGTGACTTTCCTTAATAAATTCTGTACCTATAGAAGACCAAAACGGTTTACCTTCTAACGATTTATGGATCTTCGATCCTTCGACGTTTGATTAGATCGCGTGATATATACCTGTAAAAAATTGTTCTTCGTTTTTTTTTCTTTTTTTTTCTTTTGTTTTTCAAAGAACGACGTCTTGGATATTTTGATGATGGAATACAGGTAACGATCATCATCCATAGCGTGTTATTTAGCTATTAATGTATGCTACAGTCTTAGACAAACAATGCGGTTTATAAACTTAAGATGAGGAAGAAGAAGAAGAACAAGAAGAAGAAGAAAAAGAAGATGATTTCTCGAGAGTAATTTATATCTACTCGGTGTATAAAATATCTTTCAGGAAGGTTTGGAATCGCGGATATATACATATATACATATATACAGGTATATGTATTTATATATATATATATAAAACTTCAATCATAACTCATAATTAGACGCGATACTGTATTGTATGGAAACATGTATATATATATATATATATATATATCTACAGCTCGTTCATCGTCACGCAAGGTCGATTGTGCTATATATAGTATAATGCCACGTCCCTGATAAAATTTCTTCTTCATTTTTCCCCACTCGCTATTTAAAGATTTCCCGGAAATCACGTTCATGTATTGCTAATTGTAAAACAGCAGTCTGCCCCTCTACTCCTCTTCCAAACTCTGGCTATTTTTTCTTTTTTTTTTTTTCTCTTTTAGATTCTACGGGATCCACTGCGCGATATAAGGTCCGTAAATTAGATCAAACCCACTTGCGGCCATGATCGTGACGCTAATTATAAACCACGTGCAAGCTTTTATCGTACGTACATACGTATGTACATATACGCGTGTATGTATACGTTACACATGTAACGTTTGTTTCGTACCGATTTTAAGGAGCGTTTAAAACCGCGGTACATGAAAACAAAAATTGTGTCTTGCCATCGATCAATGGTAGAAATTTTCTATGGGCTCGATAACATGAATATATATATATATATATATACGTAAAAACAGATCTTCGTCCCATAACTGATGTACTATAATTGTGGAAAATATATACCTACCTATTGCGTACATCGTTACACATAGGCAAGAATTACGTGTAAAAGGTGAAAAGGCCGGAAAATAAATGTAAACAAAAATTGGTTACAGCCGTTGGCAATTTCGAGTCGATATTTATTCGCACGAAACAAGCACATTAGAGTATGTTTTGGATAGATCATATCTATATACGTGTATGTATATGAATGCGTGAGAAAAAAAAAAGAAAAAAATACAAATTTAAAAATAAATTAAAAAAAAACGAAGGGAGAAGAACGAGGAAACGGGAAGTTTATAATTGAAATAATTGGTTATTATTAAAGCTTGTGTATACATACATAGTGTTAGAATGTGATATATGTAATGAATATGTACCAGTAATAGATTAGAACCTTGACACGACGTGTTTGAACAAATCGATTGGAGTATATATACAGCTATTACATATATTGCCTCAACCCTGTAAGCCTCTCTTCTCGGTCAAGTTGAAATAAATAGACGTATTCCTGGATACGCGGGTCACGTAGTTGTGTGAAAATGAAAAAAAAAAAAATCTATTCACGTACCACGAACTGCACACAAACGCCATCTTAATTAATTGAGTTCACACGCTATTTATACGTATGATCGTGTATAAATGGAGAAGAGAAAAAAAGAAAACTGTGGAATAAGACGAAAGAGAATTATGAATCAGCTCGTATCATTTAATGAAAATAAATTATTGTCGATTACCGGAATTAATAACATTTATACATTTCCCAAATATCTATATTCACCTACGTAATCGATCGGCCTCAATTATCTACTGGAGAGATTTATTTATATACTATAAGCTATAACGACGTAGACTAATATACGATTATGAGGTGTGCGATGAAAAAGATCTTTTTCTTTCTCACGTATCAGTTCAGAACCTTCATTTTTCAACGATTGAGCTTCACAGTTTATTCTTTAGCTTGAATATACATGCATATTGTATATATAGGTATATATGATCGTTCGATGCGCTTAAAGACTAAGTTTTTTCATATTTTGCACATCGGATAAGTTCTGAACCAGTTGATATTAAGATGGTATGACTCTAGATTTTTCGTCGAGAGTTGGCCAAGAACTGAAATCTCTCGTGGCTCCGAAATCGGGGAAACACTCATGCGCAGAAAAGTGTCCCGGGTAAGCGAGAATACCCCATATATATATATCTCAGATTAAGACACGATATGACACCCCACGTGATTATCTGGGCCATAATTCGCGATCCCAATTCCTTTTTCTTCATCGCTTTTTTCATAACCGCGGATAAATATTTTTCGTATATTATTACGCATATGTACTATACATACATATGTACGTTTTATCATCTAGTATATTATACCGGAGTCGTAGATCAAAGGGTTTATTTTTCCGTTTCCCCCAGACATATGGGCAATGAATTTGGCGTCAGCTGTTGGTATAAATCCTGCACTTGGTAGCTATAAGCTAGGTATATAATAGTTCCGAAGCTTCTGAGGAGTTTTACTTTGATATATATATAAATATATATGTATACTCTCGCGCCTTCATATCCGCATTTCTATAAAGCTCACGATAAAGAAGAAGAAGAAGAGAGAGAGAGAGAGAGAGAGAGAGAGTGTGTGTGTGTATAATAAACCTAGCCTTAGCCTCTTTTCTCATTCCTTGTTTTATACCCTCTATGAAAATTCGTTTTTCAAAAATAGACATACACACACACACGCACGCACGCACATATATGTTGATAAAGAAGCGTTATTTGTCAACGATTTATTGTCGTTTGACATTTCTTCTTTAAGCTTATAGTTCGTACCGTTTCGGATTTACAATTAAGGGTGGAGAGTTCATGATGAATGATATATGGCTGTTGCCTAGGGCACCCGGTCAACGCGGTTTACGCTTTTCCAGAATGCATGGTTTAACGTAATAATTCATAGTAATTTTCACCTCTGTATTTGATCATCTTCGTACTTATAGGACTCGTTGTTTCACCTGTCTAGTGATATGAATTTATGTTATATTTTTATTTACCTACATATACTATGAAAAATAAAAAAAAATATAGGTATATGTATACATATATACGGATTTCAATTCGTACGGTGAAAAAGATTTATTAACACTCGCGGGACAACGAGCCGCATTGGAGTTGCGAAAGCTGAGAGAGAAGTCAGAAATAATTGCGAGCTTTTCAACACAAATCGCCAGCTCTGATGCTGCAGCCTCATTCTATATCACATATATATACATACACATATGTACAGTATATGTACGTACTACCTATATTTAATATAGGTTTATATGCATGTATACCCAATATATTGCGACGAAGGAAAAAAATTTCAACGTTCACATAACGCGAATATTTCAATATTATAATTTCACCTCGCTCCAAATACCAGCTGCGTAATATTGACGCGGTGGGTGGCTAGGTAGGTACCTACAAAACTGAACTCGATATAAATATATGTACTTAATTACAAAAAGAATAAGGTAAAATTGAGGCTGACTTGAAGTTCCGAATTTCTAAACTCCCGAACAGTAAAAATTCCGAATTTTCAATATTAACGAATTACAGTTTTTAAAAAGGGTACTTTCCCGAAAGTCTACATAGTTGATTTGAAACGTTTCAAACGAAGAACACCGGGGGTCCGAAATTCCGAAAGTTAAAGTGCCGAAAGACCAAGACTCCGAAACTTAAAATTCACGCGTAGTGTTCGATAATTGATCGTATCAAAATCAATAAGTGGTCAAATTAATTCCCTTGACATGTACTTTTTGGAAAGATCTTCTAAATCCCATCAATTATTTATGTCATCATGAAGTTAGCGATTGAAGTAGATGAAATGGGTTTCCGTAAAGAGGGTCTTGATAAGAATAAACTATTTTTCGCGCTTTCGAGGGTCGGAAATTTGGAAGTTTTGAGGAACTCCAAATCCGTCCCGACAAAATGTATGGAGTAACCTCGCGGGAATGAAGGAAAAAAAAAAGAACTGGAAATAGAAAAAGATGATGTTTGTATTTAACCTGAATCGATCATGGAGGTCCGACTCATGCAAATACACCGAACCTTAACCCGGAGGAATTGACATCTTCTTATGTGGGTAAATACATAGGGTAAAGGCGACAAGCCGAACCAGCTCTCGCTCCCACATCAATTTACGAGGAAATCCCTGGCTTGACATTCACGCGGTTTGCCAATATATGTAAATATATCAATGTGTCTAGATATCGGTACCGGATCATCGGCGATGCTGCACCTTTGTCGAATATATATATACATATATATATATATGTATATTCACGAAGATCCCCAGATACACGAGGAAAAATTTAAACCAGTTGATATACGTTTCAGAATATATTCCCAACGCAAAGTAGAATAAAGGGATGAAAAATAAATAAATAAAAAGAAGAACTAATAGAAAATAAAACGGTTCGATAAATAAAATTATAAAACAGTTACCTAACAATCCATGAATAATTCGGTTTGATGCTGCAGATGCGCGCGGTTTTCTACCTTATTCCGTATTCCATCCCATAGTCGTATGGGCTGACTGAAATTCGAGAAATTCCCATAAAATTCCTGAGCGTATGACATTGAGAGCCTTGGCCATGGACTGCTGTAGGATCTTTCGAGGAAGGACATTTTAATATCATATAGACAGCGAAGAGGTATAGAAAACCGTTTTTTCCACCTGAAATAAATATTCCAAAAATCATCCCCTCGTCTCTTGAATATATAAAAAAAAACGTATTTCACTCATTCACGCGGTCTTCTCGTCTTTTGTCAGTATACCTACCTTTTAGGTAAACTAATGGTTAACGGTGGCAAGGACCGTCCAATTAACAGTTTTCCTGAAACCTGTCAGAACCGTAACGCTTTGTAAGACAGAGTTGGACCGAGATATAAGGTTGTGAAGAGGAATTTTGGTACCTCCTGCAGACTCCAGGCCCAGAGGCAGCAAAGACGGTTTGCTAAGGGTTGAGAGGTTCATTTGAGAGAGGCGCCTCAACCCCAACGTCGCGGCGCACGGGACGTGACGGTCCCGACGCCTTCCAGTGGTCCTAAACCAAGCCGAACGAACGCTGCCCCAGCTTTTTGCAGAAACGATTTTTTATTTAGTCTTCTCTGCTTCCCTTTTTTCTCTTTTTACTTTCTTTCTTCCCTTTTTTTTATTTCTTCAGGAGACGAGTTTTATCGATCATGTATAATAGATATATCTCTATAATACTAGAGTGACACGCGCACTGCAGAACCTGATACTATTCTAATTTATTGCAAGTAAAAAAAATATTTGATTAAATTTTTGAATTTTTTTTAATCGATACGTAAATTTATTTTCTATTATATTACCAAATATTTACGTACAATGGTAGACTTTTGAGATGAGAAATCGATTATTCAACCTCAAATCCTGTATTTCACCTTACGTGACCCTCGTTTTCAAAATTCATTTTCCACCGGAGGGACTTTCAGATTATTTCTATAAATAAGATAGAAATTATGATACGTTCGTACACGTAGTATTGAATATTCATAATATATAATCTCGAATGCTTAATCAAAATGGTAATAATTAATGAATATAATCCCGCGACGATCCCGGTGACTAAATAATGAATGAAGAATCTTATTATGAGAAAGATAAATATACCAATACACTGGCATATGCAAGTGGGCTGAAAATTTATATGAGGGAAATTAAAACACCCCGTGATTCATTACAACTCCCTTAACTTTATTCAATTTTTGGAAAAAAAAAAAAAAACAGAGAAAAAAAAACCGAAACGAAATTAAAAAGAAAAGTTTGTTAAAGCGGATAAACGCGCTGCCCGCATCGAAGAGAATTTAGTTACTCAACGATGAAGGCTGTTACTACACCTTAAATCACTGGGCTAAGAATAAGGAGGATGAGAAAAAAAGGAAAAGGAGGTAAAGAACCTTTTCAAAGGTATATAAAGGTGCCCCCGTGAATGAATACCCGTGAAGAATGAATGAGGAACAAATTCACGGTGCTTACACGTGGGTGCTCCAAAAATCGTTTCTCCGAACATTTTGTTCGGCCTAAGAGGTGTTACGCCCGGTTTTCTCTGGTGAATAATAATAATAATAATAATAATAACAACAATAACAACAACAACAACACCAATAATGATAATGACAACGATAAATGATACCCGCTCCTTCGTTTTTATTTTATTTTTTTACATTGGTTTCGGTAGAAAAATGAATTGAATGAAAAAAAATGACTTTTACTGATTTCAACGAATCTCAACGTCCTCCAGCCTCCGCAAGAAGGGTCTCAGTCTGTGCAAAAAAAATCACTGAGTGATCCCGGAAATGGTGCGATGAAAGATCATGAAACTTGCAGAATCTCACGTTCGGATGATCGGCACGAAAAATTGCCACATCTCGTTTGATTTGAACGTTGGGCTTTTGTCCTGAAAAAAAGTCGACTCTTGATTTACCGAAAATTTAATATCCTCGTTTTGAATAACCGGTCGTCTTTCCCGGAGATGAATAGAATATCTTTTATCGATTTTTTAAATTCGCGAATTTGAATTCACCGAATGATATCTGGATAAAAAAGGAAATCGGAAATTCACAGGGTTTTACATGTACAGATAAGTTACAGGGGTAAAAAATTGCCATAACTCTTTTCTTCTACGAGAAACAGAATCAGACTTTCCACTCTTCGGTGAGAATCTAAAATGCAAATTTTCGCTGTTTTAGAAATATTGCAAAATTGAAATTGACTCGCGTTTCCACGTCTAATTTAACATGTCGGAAGTTCCGAGAGCGTTGCGGGCGTGTTTCTCTAGTTTTCTATAAACTAGCCGAAGTTCCTGAGTTATCTTCAAGCACGAATTTCAAGTTGAACGATTTTTGATGGGCCAGCACCGGCTGACACGACAACTTATATAATACCTAGTTGGATTTACTAAGGAAAAGGTCAGATCCGCAAGGCTCGCGTGTAATTTACGACGGAAATTCCTTTGCCCCTCAAGGCTCTCAATCTTCGTCGTTTATTGCTGCCTGTTGCTTGAAGGAGTGTGCCTCATATTTACTCCCTAAATTTTCTATCTGCCCTCCTTTAATATATTATATTATATTATATTATATTATATTATATTGTATTACGTGTGCTTTCGACAAGCCAAAAGCAAAAAGGATAGGCAAAAGAAAATGCAAATGAAAAAAGAACAAAGAAAAAGAGGAAACCGTCTCTCGTACTTTTCATTACTCGAATTTGTAACCCTATATCATCAACTAAATTCGTATCAACTCCGTACTCTCTCCAGGCTCGATATGAAAGAGCGAAATTCCCTTATCTTATAACGCGTAGATATATATAGGTATACATATATATATTGTATATAAGCTCGTATATTCCTAAACAAACCCTTAGACCTTTGCTATACGGGTTACCATGGCAATGGACGAACAAATACAATGTCAACTTGAACCACTTCAAAGGAGATCTTGAGATGAAATCTTATCCCAGAGAGGGTTGGATGACAGTTTTAAAATACTTGGGCCTCGAGTTGAGATACCGTAAAAAATTCATCAATCTAATTTTATATTTAGTCACGCAAAATACAGATAGGGAATACAAACTGATCTTGGTCGAACAAATATTAATCATTTCAGTTCCCAGCTGGTGGTCCCTTTTACTTCGAGTTGCAATATTAGCTGGGAGTCCTGAATCCGCAAAGTCTAATGTATAATTGTGAAATAAATCAGAATTTCTCGTTGGCGTAGGACATTAGGGGTAACTTGTTAAACTTGTTCCAATTTCAGTCATCCTACTTCTCGTTTTTATTTTTATTTTTCTATTTCAGTACAGTAGGTACATACCTATACCCGCTCGAGTTTAATTAACGAAGAGTTTTTCCTGCCTTCTTATAACCGGAGTGTTAGTTTTCTTCGTCGTTCCAATTCCGCGTTTAATTTGACAATTTCAAAGTAATAGAGGAAAAAAATAAATAAAAAGATGAAGAAGAAGAAGAAAAAAGAGTGAGAGAAAAAATCAGTTAAATTTTATTGCGTCGTTGAACTGGAATAAGAAAAACAAATGGAAAAAAAAAACGAAATTTGAACGATTAAGTAAACAGAAAATTTTCCTGTATTTCGAAGGGAAAAAACGATGCTTGATTTCGACTGAAGCTTCTGTTTGTCTTATGTTTTCAGAGTCGCAAGGAACACAGCGAAAGTCAACAGACCCGGAGGAACACGATAAAGATTTTTCATCTTCGAGGCGGTAAAAAGTTGAAAAACGAATCGCAGGGTGGGGATCACCAGCTAGAGTATATCCCTAAAAGAAAAAGAGTTTCGCGGCGTAAGAAAAAAAATATATACAAATATACATATATATCTTTATATATATAAAAGAAAACACAAGATACGTATATATTCTCATGCAACTGATTTTTCTACACGAATCGTGCAGCAGCATTTAACGAAAATTGTCGAACTCTATAAATTAACGTTAATGCAAAATGACGGGTGTAAAATTACGCACAATACCAGGTTCGTCGGTGACCTAAATACCGGGATAAATAATCGGTTGAAATTAATAACCGATAAGATATTCGATGATGGCTTCGACTGTGGAACCCCTGGAGGTTTTACGGGGGGATACAACGTCGGCGATCCCATCATCTACGGGGAACACCAACGAGAATTTGACCTCTTCCACCTCGGAGGAAGAAGAATGGCGAGAAATGCCACTTGCAATAGTTACAGGCTGCGTTCTCGGGTCTATAATAATAACAGCCGTGTTTGGAAACCTTTTGGTAATGGTCTCGGTAATGAGGCATCGAAAGCTGCGAATAATAACGAACTATTTCGTCGTTTCGCTCGCCTTGGCCGATATGCTGGTAGCAATGTTCGCTATGACGTTCAATGCGAGCGTTCAAATAACTGGGAGATGGGTATTCGGATATTTCATGTGCGACGTGTGGAATTCACTCGACGTTTATTTCAGCACAAGTTCAATACTGCATTTAATGTGCATATCGGTGGACCGGTACTACGCGATCGTAAGACCGTTAAAATACCCCATAAACATGACGAAGAAAGTCGTAGCCATAATGCTTCTGGCCTGTTGGATATCGCCGGCTATTATATCATTCCTACCGATATTCAACGGATGGTATACCACAGAGGAGAACAATATATTCAGACACGAACACCCCGAGCATTGCGAGTTCAAAGTTAACCAAGGATACGCGATACTATCGTCTAGTATATCGTTCTGGATACCCTGCACGATAATGACTTTAACATACTACGCGATATTCAAGGAGGCTAACAAGCAGGAAAAACAGATGCACAATCGTATGGGGAACGCGATGTTGCTTAGCCACAGGCCTAGCAAGGATTTAAACAATATGAACAATTTGAACGGGGAATTGAACAGCGGTGGTTCGTCAAAGACCCTTACGTTGAACGAGATAAATACGGACCATCTGCACACACCGATGAAAGACAAGAATATGATTAAAATGAAAAGGGAACATAAGGCTGCGAGGACTTTGGGTATAATCATGGGCACCTTCATTCTATGCTGGTTGCCATTCTTCTTGTGGTACGTCACAACGAGTCTATGCGGAAGCACGTGCCCATGCCCTGACATTGTCATAGCTATACTGTTCTGGATCGGATATACAAATTCGGCTCTGAATCCACTGATCTACGCTTATTTCAACCGGGATTTTCGGGAGGCTTTTAAAAATACACTTCAATGCGCTTTCTGCTCACTTTGCAGGAGGGAACCATCGGATTTAGAAGCACTCGACTTCCGGCGACCTTCCCTCAGGTACGATATGGTCCGATCGAAAGAGAGGTACGAGTTTTACATTCACTTCTCTTCAGCGGCTTTTACATTATACATATACATATATATATACATACATATACGTGTACACACACACACGCACGCACGCACACACGCATACACACACACACACACATATATATATATACATGTATGTATGCATATATACGCGCTTTTTTAGAGGTTTTTTGTATTGTTTAAAATTTTTTCTTTCTTCTTTTTCTTAAAATCATTGCTGCTGCTGCTGCTGCTGCTTATTACCTTCGATATTATTACGTAGACGTGTGTGCATATTAATGTAGAATTTAGAATATCATTATTTAGTACGTTTGAAATCTTAATTGGTAGGTATATCGACAAACAGCCTTTTCAATCGCTGTTCACAAAATAACATGCTTACGCTAGTTACATCTTGAATTACCTATAGATTCTAATACCATAACCATACCCATATACATATACATATACATATATAAATATATCAACATTCATTAACTCAATCGAATTACATCTGTTTGTTATTATATTGTTAGCTTCTAACAAGGAATTAATCCGGCGGTCTACTAGGAAGTATAATGTGTACGTATTTGCGCTTATGTATGAATTTTGTTTACGCATGATTGCCAGATGAAGATATAATACCATCTCTGATATAATATATCCCGAAAAAAAAAAAGAAAAAAAAATGATGTTCATTCATTATAATTATTCACTCGCATGTTTGTCAGCTCTTGATCGCTGTCGATGTTGTTTAATTAATTTTTGCACAGTTTTCTTTATGCTCTCGCCGATAATTGCATCTTTCTTTATTATACCCGATAACAAAATGATTAACTTTAATGCTAATTCATTTATATTTGATAATTTATTAATTTACCAATAAGGAAATATTATATTTTATGATTTTATCTGTTGTATGTATACCCCTAGGTGTAGAGCATGCAACGATTGCCTTTAGTAATTAATTGAAACTCTGTATAGGGTAGAATTTCTCGTTTCCATATAAAATTCTCTTCTTCTGTTATTCAATAATAATTTTCGAATTGACAGCTAATTGGAAAATCGTGAATAATTTACAGAATCTCATGTTCGGATAATAATAGTACGCAATTATGGAATATGATTATATATTGTTTAATATTCGATCTCAAAGGGTTTCGATTATACCGTTAAGCTGTTTTGGTGATAATCTTCTATTTCTTTTCTCTTTCTATCTGTGATTATCCAGGTACGATGATAGAACGAAAAGCATCTACTCAGAGACTTACATGAAGCATATCGACCGTAGAAGATCGAGTGAATTTGGAAGCAGTCTTTGAGAGGAGACCAAATTTAGGTTTTAAGTCACCCAACCAAAAAACGACTCCTAAAATTCTGCCAAATTAATGTTTGCAATGTTTAAACACACACACACACACACACACACCTAATATATTTATTATTTCACACTAGAATATACTATACATGCTCGTATATATATACACACACACACACATATATATAGGTATATACATATATATACATATATATATATGTATCTTTGTATGTATGTATGTATGTATACTACCTGAGCAGTGTGGTATGGAAATAGAAATAAGGTGATATACTTATATATAATAGTATATATATCATAAAATAATCTATTCTATTGCCAAAGTTAGGTTTAAGAAAAACAAAGCTTCGTAGCCATCACATTTGCCATTAAATTTTATATTCAAAGTCATCGTCAAGAAGAAGAAGAAGAAAAAGAAAAAAGAAAATGAACTAAAAAAAGAGAGCATATAATTCGGCTTTCGAAGTCGGAGGAAAATACATATAACTATATTGAGTGAAAATTTTTTTTGGATACGATTTCGTTGATTTCTGTGTATCGAATCCAAGGATATATATATATTACTAGCTGATTATTGTGCTCGTTCAGGCCTATATACCGGATATTTTCGTGGATACGCGAAATAGGGAACTGAAAGCGCGTGCATGCAAGCAGCTGGAACATCAAACTATTTGATGCAGTTTTTCACGTAGGCAATGGGCCCGCGATGTGCATAACAAAAACTGATCTTTCGATTATATATACATATATACATATACCTATAAAGACCTCGATTAATTATGTGAAAAATTATTTCTATTTATCATTTTTATTTTCTATAATCTAAGATCATATTTTCTTATAATATGTTTTATCTAGATTCTGTATCATACGTCGATCTAATAAATAGCAATTGCGGTGAGTAATTTAGACATGGGATATAGAATACATATATATATATACAATATATATGTGTGTGTATTGATCGTTTTTCGCGGCTAGTGATACTTTGAAGCTTTAATTAATTGTTATTATTGTTATTATTATTATTATTATTATTATTATTGTTGTTATTGTTATTGTTTGGTAGCTAAATTATAAAGAATAAGGGAGAAACGATGGAAAATAACTTCCAGGAAATTATATGCTATGTCTAATCATCTCTAATTACAGGGGTGTCGCAGAAATCATATAAAATTTATGGCCTAATACTTATTATTGCTATTTTATTCAGCATAATTGATATAATATTATAGATATCGTATATATGTATATATACATGTATACATATACCTATATAATAGATATATGAAAGTATATAACACGTTACGTTACGTTGTACGTTTCTTGAAATTAATCATTTATACCCTACGTATACGCGTGGTTTAATATATATATACATATACCTATATATCTGGCTGATTTTTTTTTTAAATTCTGAAATCAAATTTTTTTCTTTTGTTATTCAATCAAAGGAATGCTCAAAAGTGATATTACGGAATATATACTTAACATTTAAGAAAAGGTAATATATATATACCAGAGTGAGTTATATACTAACGGTTTATTATAACATTAGCAATACGTAAATAAGTTATTCATTCATTTTCTACGGAATTAATAATCGCACAAATTCCAGTCATCGGTGGGTAGGTATGTATGTATATCAAGGCAATAACCATTTCTTTCTTCAAATTAATTAATCAATTAATTTTGCTCTTCGATCGCTGCCAGTAATTTAATTTATTATAATATAATAATTTCGAGTTGGTTTTTAATTTTTAATCGTTCCTAATTTTTAACTTTAGAAACAACTGGCTTTCACCATTTAATTGTCTTGCAATATTTCTTTTATGCGTTATAGGTATATGCATATTATGAGACATGAAGAAGAACAAATAATGTTACGGTAAAATGGTTATTTTTGTTTTTTTTTTCTTATTTTTTTCTTCGATAAATAATAATTTTCAGAAGCTCTCTGAATCAGTATATTCCCTCTGATTATTTGTTGATTATCCCATGTTATAATGTTTTCTTTTTCTGTATGAAAACCTCCGGATCGTATACCTATAATATGAATTGTAAATACGATGTAAATATAGTATATTTATGGGGGGAGGGGGAAAGAAGCGCATAGGTAAAAATGAAAAATGAAAAAATAAAGGCTGGACGCGAATAATCAAAACCGTTTCTTCCAATTTCAATAGAGATTTTTTAATGACCATTATTAGCCCTGCGTGTCAACAATCAAATGCAATACTAGGTAATAGGGCATTTAGATTATACAAATATATACGAAAAAGGGGGAAAAGAAGAAATTTTAATTAAAATTGAAAAAAAAAAACAATAAGAAATGATATTCAAATTGTATGAAATCATCACAAGCTAGTAACCAAAGAAAAAGAAAAAGAAGAAGAAAAAAATTAAATAAAAACGAAAATGCGAAATACAAAAATAAGTGACATACATATAGTATAGGTAAAGCTTGCATTTATCTTGCAACGTATAAGAACTGCAAGCCTGATCTTCGACTTAATAAATCAAAGGTCATTATTGACTTAATAATAAAATTATATACCTATATATACACACACACATATATATATATATATATATATATATATATATGTATGTATGTATGAGGGCCTGAATTGACACGTTGCAGGAATAAAATGCGCTCAATATATATAATATATATATAATATACAAAAATGAGCTGTGTTTCAACTGAACGTTACTGATATGCATATATGCAAAAAACAATATATACCCAACGCGATCATATCATCGTTATATCAGTAACATTGGCGGGCTTTTTTTTCTTTTTTTTTTCTTTCCATTCTTCAAAATTTATTCATCTTGCAATATTTTTGCAAATTTTGTTCGGTCTTCGATCGATATAGTGCAGTCACAACTACGTCTTACAATTAGACTTCACGTTATGTCATCAAAGTTTTCAATCAAATTTCATACTATAAATATGTCTAGACGATAAAAATCTCTACGTATATATAATTAAGTATTATACTTATGTAGTACTACTATACCTATACGTATATTCACGCGTGTTACATCGCACGCGAAAAATTATGTAGTCGGTATAATATAACTATAAAAACCACACCTATATATACACCTGTACAATAAATTCTTGATTTCGACACGATATATTTGAATGGTAACCAAAAAAAAAAAAAGAAAAAAAAAGGAAAACAATAAGAAAAGAGGAGAAAAGCTAAATGGTATGATAAAAATAAAAAAAATAATAATAATGATAATAATGATAATAATAATAATAATAATAATAATAATAATAATAATAATAATAATAATAATAATAATAATAGTAATAATAGTAATAATAATAGTAATAATAATGATAATAATGATGATGATGACGATGATGATAAAATTATTGCTGCAAAAATGCATTTGTCAAAAATGTTTGGTCTCATTTCTTCAAATTCTTTTTTTTTAGTTCTCCTTCTACTGAGAAGACTCTTCTTTGGTTTAATATATTAACAGATGGTAATCTGCATTTTCTTGTTGTAGGTATGCAATACTACGTATATACCTATTATACCGTATAAAAACTGAACGGTGTTGTGACACGATGTAATTACAAAAGCACGTTAGAAACAAACGTTATAAGTCGCGTTCAGAGCTCGTAAACTGAAATGAAAATGCCAACGTCTCACGCAAATTAGCCGTTTATATAAAGATTAAACAACAGAAGTAAAAAAGAAAAAAAAGAAAAAAAAAGAAAAATTACCCACCTACAGCTACGATATTATCGTAACTAACTAGAGAGACGTGGCTGCGCTGCACGCTATCGCTATACTGCAGACCTTATGCAAAATGTTCTCCTAATTAAGGGCATAAACAGGGCATACCTACTCGTTGAACTGGGATTTTAATTAATAGAAAGTTATTTTCTCTGCTTTCCTACATATTATAACACATATACATACATATACATACAATACGTGTGTATGTTTGTCGCGCGTACGTCGTTCTCTGTACTATATGTACGTACATACGTACTACATACACGTACGAAGAGTTGTGACAAAACCAAAGGGCTTGGAAAGGAATAATTATGAAATTGTTTTATTCACAGAAAATAATAAAATGAAATAACATAAATCACGGGGAAATGGTGTGGCAGGAATAAAAATTAAATAATAATGAGTGTTCTGGTACGGCGAAATTTTTATTGCAATGAACATATTTCGCTGATAATATAATAATTAGGTATTACAGACGCGTATATACCTGTATAGAGATATCCGTATACCTATGGAAAGATGAAAATTTTTGCGACAGTTTAAATGAAATTGAAATTCTTATTTATATGTTATGTCATTATCATTATATACCTACCCTATATAATATTATATATTAATTGACAATTTTAAGGAACACCGTGAGAAACGTTGAATCTAAATAATATATTATATTGTTGTATGTGAGAAAAATTTGATGAGATTTATTTATTTAGCTTTCGCGTCGTTGTCGTGAATATAAAATAGTATTTAAATAAATTATTTATGGAAATAAACTAAGATATACAGTACTATTAGTATAATATATAAATGTAAATAGGTATCGGTATATACAAACATATATAAATATATAATATATGAATATGATATGACCTACGTTAATAATAAGCAATATTTGCAAATAGTAGCCGGAGTTGTATTAAATATATGAATTAATATATATATATATATATATATAATAAACAGTGCGCAGAGTTAATTAAGTATACATGAGGAAATGATATACATACCTACATATATTATTTATAGCCAAAGCGCTATGGTTTCGTCGGGCAGCATAATCAAAAATGAAGATGTATCAAAAAAAAAGGAAGCCAAGGAAGAAAAAATAAATAATTGAAGAAAAAATTCAAAAAAAAAACCACCCAGCTAATACCATATATCGTCGTACACCCGCAATTCTATACACATAATTGAAATATGAAAACGATATTATATGAAATTGTACTAATGATTACAAAAACGTACCCTATATGCATATAAACATAAATGAATATGAAATAACCGCATTGTATACGCACGAATCAATAAATCGATTATTATTATTATACCATTAGATGGATACGCACACCGTATAAAAAAATTGAAAGAACAAAGGAAAATAAAAAATAAAAATAAATAAAACGTGCTCGAAACGAAGTGCAGACATGTTATACATATTACAAGCAATTACATGTTTGATGAAGAGAAAATGAAAAAAAATTAAAAAATTGAAAAAGAAACAAATCCTTGGACGTCTTGGAGAGAATTTTTTTTTTTCTTAACTATTTCAACTCATACGTAAAAAATAATAATTTAAACAATATTCATTCGATTTAATACACGCAGATACTGTACTTCTCATTGAGCACGTACAACGACCAATATTTGAAAATAAATAAATTAATTAAATAAAAACCACAAAGCTCGTACCACACAAATATTATTATAATGTTATAGCAACGAACCATGAACGTACTATAATAGCAGCAGCAGCGAATAAATATTTCTGAAGAGTATATTATATATTCTATATAATTCTAATTTCGTTCATTAACTTCTCATTCGTTGATTAATTTTACTTCCCATAATCATTATACAAGAGGTATCGGGGTCGAGGAGTGAAGAGTAATGCCAAATTTTATTTATTATTATTGCAAGTAAAGAAAAAGAAATGAAAATCCCTCACGTTTGATACTTTATCATATCTGATTAGAAAATAGATTGATGTATAAATTCGTACCTATAGGTACCCTACATAAAATATCTTAAATGATAAATAAATATGTCGCCCATGAGCTGTATATAAGATTTTATAATTAGGGTAGGATTAATAAGGAATATAGTATAACTGTTCGTATGGAGTTTAAAAAATTGTTTGCAGTGTTTGGTAAGAGATAAAATTCAAGCACATATATACCTATATATAGGATCATATAAGCGAAATTTCTTTCCAACTGCAGAATAATGAATTGATATTATATATACATATATTTCATTCGTATTGTAATACATACATACCTATATATGTATGAGTATGTCGACGTTTCATTTTTTTTTTAACATCAGCCTCGCAGTTTATTAATCGCCACTATTGCAATATTATGTAACGACATAAAAACACAGCAACGTAGACAATCATTATAAATTGTACTATAAATAGTCATTTTCCGAAAAAAAAAATAAAAAAAAAATAACAAAGAAGAAAAAATAATTTTCAAATTTCGCTTATATCGTCTTTCCTGAAAAATAAATTTTAATTATAAGCGACTAATATCGAAATAAGATTATATATAGGTATATACAGGGTAAGTCTCCTCGAAGGTCTTGAATGGGTGGGACCACTTGCGGCTGATTATTCAGCCAATCAGGTAAACAATTATCCGGGTGGGGATAGTGAAACAATGCTTAATCACGTATCGCAATACATCTATGCGTGCCTTCGCCGCAAGTAAGTCCCACCCATTTGAGACCTTTTAAGAGACTCACCCTGTATATGTATATATATGTATATATATATATATATATAATATATATATATATAATACGTATATACCCGTAAGTGTACTGTAAATAGTAAGTGTATGAAGGGAATATATATATATATTATATTGTATAGTAATACCACGATCGTAGAAAATAATAATATAATTATATTTTAAATGTTCATGTTTCTTTTTGTTATAATTTATTTAATGAATTGAATGGAAAAAAAAGACAAAAAAAATCGATCGAAATAAAGATTGTTTCTTGAAACTTTGTTATATAATAAATATATATATATATGTATATTATATGTATATTATATGTATATGTATAGTAACCATGATCGATATCTTCTTCAGTATTTTTCATTAAAACATTCTTTACATATATTTTTTAGGTACCTTATACCTATGTGTATACCTATACTTTAACTTGACTAAAAAGCTCCGAAAGTTATAAACTTTTGGAAGGACGCCTTCAATCTTATTTAGAGTTCGGCAAAGTCTTAGGGATCGGGAATTTTGCTGTCTTTTTTCTTTTTTTTTTTCTCTTATTTTCTGTTGCCGTTGTTCTTGTTTCAAAGCATCGAAGTAGAGATACTTTGAAGTCTCAGCCAGCTTCTCATGATATTCAAACTAGAGACTTAGCGAAATATACACGTGCAATCTGTACATTGTTCATTCTCTCCAGATACACGTGAGATATTATTTCGATGCATAGAAATAACAAGATACTTTCACTAATAACACTATAACAGTATAATAATTAGCAACCGCACATGTATCTCGAATTTAGCATTAGGCTCCTCCACTCAAATTTCCCTATTTCAATGACGACGGTAAAGTAGTACCATAAGAAGATTCTTTGAATTCATTCATTTCGCGATAAATTGTTAAGCCTCGACCTACCTGGCTGTGAGCGGTTTGCTTTGAGGTTTTTGGCGACTCATTAGCAAAGAAGAAGTTTCTCCAATTAACAAATGAAAGACTTTATGGAATTATCATACCTTGAAGGGGAAGGGTACCTATGGCTACTTATTATCATAAATTCAATAACAATGCTATGAGCAATTATTTTTAACGGTTGGCACAGAAAAAAGAAAATAATGGACGTTGACATAAATCTTATGGAACTTTTCGATAAACGAGAACTACTGCGAACTTAATACCCTATGTTTGCCTATATACTCGTAATACAGTTCTCTCTTACTGATACTGGAATATAAGTACTCGAAAGCTACCGGAATTACTTCGAGTCTATATACGATTTCATACCAGCTCCTATAGGATCTCATCCCATACCATGTTCAAGTATCGATTACCTCCGCGGGCTCCTTTTCCCTTGGTCTATCTTTCTTTGCTAAGCCTGACAGCTCCAATGGACAATTAGAAAAAGGTCTTAGAGCAGAACATTTCGTTGATCTCGGCAATACGTCTCACGGTATAACAGTTCCTCTTATATTCTCTTCCTGAAAAGATAACTTCTTCGGATTTTTTTTTTCTTTTTCTATTCGGTTTTCACATCATTCATTTTTCGATAACGTATCGAAATTTTTCTCAACCTAACGAACTGGGAATAGAAGAAAAAAAAAAATTTCACGAATGTTATAATTCTCTGAAGAAGTGATCCGATTTCAATGAGAAACAGATTTAATCTTTTTTTGTTTTAAATTTATGATGAAAATGATGATCATGGTGAATAAAAATCATAAATTTTGCGTCAAGAAGATCCTAGTTGTGAAACCTTGTTCCAAGTCACGTCCGTATAGTACGCGTTGCAGGTGCGACGATGTCGGGCTGTTCCGCATTGCAGCAGACCCGAATGCGACCAACACATCTACCCTTGCATCAGGGACGACTACTACTTGCTACAAATGTCCGACCACGTACGTAGAGGCTGTGTTATGTACTTTGTATTCTACAGCCTATGCGGTAAGCAGTCTACTGTTAGTCTAGAAACTCTAGTATGCATTGCTACCGCGGTTCCCCTTTATTTGGTGTAGAGTATGATAGTTCTATCCCTAGTACCTAGGCCTCGTTATATCTTACCTAGAGGAGAGTAGCGCGATTCAATATGGACCGTGTGATAAATACTATGGTGTTGAGCTGTAAAAATAGCTCGTTAACTTCATTCGAGATCGTATCTTTCTTTCAAACCGTTAATTAATCACCGCAGCTAGACCCGGTGTCTTTATCTCTGACAATGAAAAAGCTCTATAAGGTCGAACACGTAGTTGCACTTGAGCTTGAGTTTAAATTCTATTTTTCCTTCGTTTTTTACCCCTATTCACGGTCGGGAATTCCTCGACCTTGATCGAGCCTTGATTCATCGCACAGATTAAGCGCATGCAACCAACCACCCCCCTTTCGTGTCATGTCGTGTGTATGATACGCTGTATACCTCCACGCTTAAACCTCGCTCAGCTGATGAGTATACTTCGTTCTATGCTCTAGTCTAGACCTTGTTGTACCTATCTCAAGATCTGGACCCAATCTTCACGTTATATTCACCCTAGAATCTTCATTCAATACTCGTATACGTACAGAGACAAGATAATGGGCTATGAATTCATTGAGAATATATTCGGAATCATTTTTCATCCGATACTTACTTTCAGAATAATTGTTTGAAGCGAAAGTACTATAGCAGTTAGTCAGTTTTCGGAAGCTGGCCTAGTTGAGTAGAGGCGGCAAAATCGATTTTAGCTTCCTTTAAGTGACCCAGATTATTACTTCCCTTATGCTGCCGGTCTGCCCTATTTTTTATTCCAACATACTGCTGAGTAGATTCACGTTGGTTATTCAATATGTCGAATGATAAAAAGTTACTTTGAAATCAGAACTGAATCGCGTATGGAGCAGATTGCGAATTTTGTTAAAGCGAATTTATTTCCGCGCAGTATTTCATAGAACATAGCTATATTATCTACTTTTTCTTCTATTCTTTACCTCCCCTACTTCGCTGAACTGGAACTGGGCCTCCCGCTACGATTTCCGTCTGGTTATCGTGCCAGTTTCTTTTTCCTTTCTACATTTCCACTATTGCCATTTCTTATTGCTAGCATATTCATTAGAAATACTAAGCCCGGGAATATTTCCGTACTGAATGATAGGGTGGATGTGGATAAGATATACAGTTGTATAATGTATACCCACAGTACAGTCATAGAAACGGTAGAAGATACTTTTTTGCTGAGAATAAAGAGAGTAAAGCCATGCTGTGGGATGGGGAAAAGGCGAAGTAGATTGAGCCTGCTTATACGAACTGAGCCAGTTTCTATTCTCCGTTACAGCGTTGTCTCTGCTTTGCTGCAATGCACCGAAAATTCACAATATACCCTAGAATAGGTGTACTTTCATCGGTATATCGATATATAAATTGTGGAAAAAAGGGGATCAGGGATATTAACTGGAACTAGATACCGGGTTCATTTTACAGCCCCATTATATACCAATACACAAGACATCATAGCTGTAGTATAGAAAGAAATCTGTTCAGGTTTTCAATTCTGCGCAAGTTCAGATAATTCCTCCAACGAAGTAGAAACGGGGTAAGAGAAAAAGAGAATTAGAATGATTCGTGGCTTCGGAGTTGGAAACGCCAGATGAAAATCGGTGGCCCTGTTCCCACAGTTACCTCCTTAAACTTTGAACTGCATTTCAAAGTTCCTATGCAGTTTGCTAGCTGCACATTCACGAACTTAACTAAATCCGCTTATAAAACGGTGCTTAACGCTGTGGTAAAATTTGCCCATCAAATCTCGTACTCGTTAGAGTAAGGTAAGGGTGCGACCTACGACCTACTACTGCATGCACGAACATTTGTCGAAGAATTTTCTTCTTCCACCCGTCATAGTAAACTGCAAGCGAATATTGATGCTAGTTTGGTATTGAAAATATTTTCCGAGTGAAAAAAATTCTACGAGAACTAGTTATTCAGCAGGTTAACAGTTCTACAATTTTACCCTCTTTCACAATAAAGAAACCATCCTACATTTTGTGAAATTGCTTGTACAATTTCTGTAATACTTAAATGGAGTTATAAAAAAATGTTATAATCGGTCGAGTCTCGCGCGGTGCATAGCAAAAAAATAATTTTTTTTTAAATGTACTTGGCGCGAGACTCTACCGAGTCTCTTGATTAGCTGTGAGTTAAACCAACCGAATTACAGTCGGATAAGAATATTTATTATATTTGCTGGATCAATGCTTCAGTATAAGATGTTAATAATAAATCAGATATGTGAATAATCAGTTGCTTCATATAAAAGTTAAAATCATACTAATTTAGTAGTGTAAGCAGCATATTTCAGTGCGCCTTATCATATGCATTGACTTCGAGCCCGATGACGTCACAAGCGATTATAGGAGACATTTTAACCGACGGTGAGGGCTCCGTACTCTACTCGACGGTAAAGTAACGCGGCTGATGTTACGAGGTTCAGTGACTTTCGTGGTGACAACGAGGTAGTACGGGGGACGCGTCATGAGAGGCTCCTGCGACAGGCTGGAACATGTATATACAATTGTGTGCAAATTAACCAACATTTTCGTTGATTCTCAATTCTTATCGACTATTTATTCGAGTTACTGGTTGGAGCAGTTGCAAAAGTGAACTCAAGAGTATGCTTGACAGTTGGTACGCTACGTCGTTACGCATTTGAGGAAATTTACGGTACGGAAAGGCTGACATCAACGAAAGCACGTTGGACATGAGTGAGTTTGAAATATTTCAATCAACATTTTACCATAACAATAATTCATTGAGAATTATCGGAGTTTGTTCGTAACAAATAAAATCTCGTCCGTTCGTTTCAAACTGAAAATTGTATCGATACTTTTTCGACATATTTCACATCTCGTATATTTCAATCAACAAAGTAAGTAACAATTCGATTGCTACAAGCAGACTTTGATTATAACTAGGCGAATTGTTTAGTTCGAGTTGACAAGTGTTGAAATACAATTTTGTTATCCATGATTAGTAGCAACCACGAGCTTTCTTATTTTCGCATCTGCTGCTAGCTTGGATTAACAATGATAATTAGTAGTAAAGTCGGAGGAAATCATTCCAAAGTGAAAACAGTTGAGAAATTCAAATATATTGTATACAATACGTATGATACAGATTCTATTGTTATGACTATCATTATTATTATCGTTATTTTGCTGGTGGCGCGTCTGCCTGAATTTATATCATGAATTATTCTAGTCATATGCGATGCTGTATGTTACGCTGTACATTTTCCTTCGACGTTGTAAAATATATCAGCAAATAGATATATGGAATATGAAAATACTAATTGTAGTACGCTCCATTTTTCCTTTCGTCTCTATGGTATTTTACCAGCCGCGCAATGATTATCAGAAGAATTTGAAGTCCTCGACTCTATTCTGACAAACTGTTGGCCAATCATACATACAGTTTACCATATTATATACAATATACATAAATAAACCGGCCGATACTGGAATAAGCCTGAGTAAACAGTGCGCCTTATTACATGCAACCCGCGGATCATTTTATTATTATTGTTATTATACTTCTTTTAGACAACGGCGTCCTTGCCCCCCCCCCCCCTCCTCCCCTCTCTGCTCAAGGTCGGTCAAGGCCGGCAAGCACTGTAGAGATCAGTGCCGGCAAGTGTGGCGATAGAAAACGAAAGTGGTCTAACCAGTTTAGCAGACCGGTCTGACCGCTTTCACTTTCATTCAGTGGCCTCCGTGGCGCCAACGAGTGAACAAGGGTGGTGCGTAGTGAAAGTTTCTACGGCAAGCAGAAACTTACGCGGCAAATTAAATCAAACGTGTGAGAACTGGTTCGCTGCGTCGTTATGCGTTCGAGGAGATTCACAGATCGAAGAGGCCGACATCAACGAAAGCACGTCGAATATAAGTGAGTTTGAAATATTCCAATCTCCATTTTGCCATAACCGTAAATAATTGAGAATTTTCAATGCTTGTTCGTAACGAGAAGAATCTTGTTGATTCGTTTCATAGTGAAAATAGTATTCGATACTTTTCTGACATACTTTTACGTGTCGCGTATTTCAATCAGCAAAGTTAGTAACAATTGGATCGCTGTAAGCGGACTGCGATTAAAATTGGGGAAATTGTTCATTCTCAAGTATATTGTATCCGTAGCTGCGAACAAACGTGCGAAAATCGGAATTTCTTACGAACATAACCTCTCAGACCTGTTTTAACTACAAATATAATAGGCGAGCGAGTTTCATTTGATAACCTCGCAATAATTATCATCCTATTATATTAGCAATATGATTCCAATTTCCTTGTACACTAGTATCGGTTGATTTATAAGCATATTTTTGGACTCCGAGGGTGAATTATTTGTCATGTTATTTTGAGTTTACAAATGTCTTCCGGCAAAATACTTGGTCCCCGATTTATTCTTTTATTCGATTATTTGACAGCATTATCGATCGATGGAATCTAACTGGCGCTCGAGATATATAGATCCTATGTGCCACTTGATCGAAGATGCTCGCCAGCCAACACTATCCAGCTTGTCATGGATTAATAGTCAACCAACACAGTGGTAAGCTTCATATTATATCAGCCAAAGATCTTGTATACCTACAAATGTATATCGATAAAACAATCAATGCCGAGAGGCATTTATCTAGCGATACTCAGACGGTATCTATCTCTAGATATGAAAATGTTTGTTCTAATCGCAAAAATATTCCCATGTTTCAGAAGTGAGAGGGAAAGTCGGATTTAGATAGCTTACGTGCCAAGTTACCGGTACCATATACCTTTCGAACTGTTTAGGAACGGTATGCCAGCGGTTACGAAGCATCACGGCGACCAAGCTGGTAATTGACCTTCATTCAAGTGACCGTCGTCAGAGGCTAGGAAGATATTGGCGTCGAGGTAATTGATCTCTATTATTGATCGACCTCTGGCCACCACAGGCTTCATTGCAATAATGAGTTCAGGTTATCAAAATCAAATTGCCACTGATTTGTTATACATCTCAAATAAATCTGAAATAAATCATATTTCCAAATCCATGTTTCACACAGCTCCTCCGCCAAGCAAATCTGATGTTGACACTGTAGCTTCAGCTGAGTACGGGTGTCTCTGGCTTGCCTCTGTCACGACTATACACCGGATACTGTCATGACGGTTCTACTCAGGTGCGAGGAAAACTGTACGGACACGATAATAATATACCTGAAGGTAACTTATCAACGTGATTCGTGTAATACTTGAATATCTCGTATTATGGTAGGTCCAGGAGAGACGGTACACTAAATTTTTCGGAATAGCGCTAACTTCTTCCTTTTCAATGACAAACTTGCATCTTTCCGTTGTATTGATAAAAGTAGAAAAAGATTGATAAATCTCAAGAAAGTATGTTTACTAGACTTACCTTATAGAAGAGAAATATTTGAATAACGAGGATAGAAATTTGGAGGCTTGGAAATGAATACCAGTGGAAATTACTGTAGAATCAATTAGGCATCACATTTATTTTGCAAACATCGAACAGATTTCCATATTGGTGATAAATTACTTTCGAGCATCGGGTACCAGTCATAACAATTAACAGATTGAAAAATCGATTCAAGCATGCACTTTTAATACTAGCTTACCCTATGTTCTTGATTCTGTCAAAAATAGTTCAAAGTTTATATTACTTTTGAAAATGGTTCTGGCAGGCTTATAAAATTAATCATAAGAAATATATAATAATAAATTCCATTAAGATTAGTATCCAATAGATTTTCATAATGGTGATGAATTACTTTCAAGTCTCGGGTACCGGGCATAACAATTAGAAGATTCGAAAATCTATTCAAGCATGCACTTTTAATACTAGCTGATTAACGTTCTCGATTCTGTCGAAAATGGTAGTTTAAAGTTTATATTATATTTGAAAATGGTTCAGGCAGGCTTACAAGATTAATCATAAGAAATATATTATAATACATCCTATCAGGATTAGCAACGGTATTACCGACGATGAGTCGGATATAAGATCACAATTGAAAATTCTTTGGTTCTTAGTCGAGAATGTTTGCTTGAACAACACATTGAGTTAATTCATCTCATGTACCATAGGTTTATCTATTTTTTATCTTCACAGGCATTGTCTAACAAGAGAAACTAGGTCCTGCCTCCCTTCAACAAAATCTCTTCAAAATTCTTCGGAACAACGACTCACACCTGGCAGTCCAAGCACCGGGGAAACGGGTAATAGGCAAGTCTGCACTGCAGAATGTTAATATAGTAGCATAAGCGTATAGTTTTGGCTGTGTTGTATCGAGTTCGTGATTGAAGTTCCTTTGGAATCAGTTTTGGTGAAATCTTGCATCTCATCTAATAATCAATCCCGCTAATAATCAATCCCGTTTGAAACGTTGTACAAAAAACAAGCTGATCTGGTTGCCGATAATTCTCAGTCAACAGACTTTGTAACATAGTACATATATGCGTGATGAATAATGTAGCCTAATTTTAATGTTGTCTACGATTAGTGACAACCACGAGCTTTTTTTATCATAGCATGTACTCCTCGCTTTATGCAAAATCACAATCATCATCCCACTCGAGACATGTCAGATACTAGATTGAATTTTCAACAATAACCTTAAAAACATTTTACGAATCGCTGTACAGATTATTCCAAATCAACCGCAGAAGCTATCGGCGGTAATATATTGACTCGTTATTATACGGCACGCTATACCTGACTAGTTCATACCCCAATGTTATAATCGCGCTAGGAAAAAACTTGTAATATTACAGAAAAAATGAGAATTTGTAATAATAATTTATATGACATCGATGATATAATTTAATAGTTGAAACATTTCCGACAATGAGTATTTCGGCCAATAATGTTTTTTATTCGCTTAAACTCGTATTCGAAAGAGAAGACGTCCAGAGATTGAAATAGTCGGATTAGCCATTACCGTATAAAATATTCGCAATATCTATGCAGGTAACAGCGCATGATACACATACAATATACTTTCGTCAAGTATACTCCACTCCTTTGTAAAATTGTCCGCAATGAATAGAGAGTACGTAATTTACAGATCCATGAATTGCAGAGCCTCATTATTATCTTTTAACAACAAGTATGTATAGATTAACGAATTACTTTACTGCTCACGCGACAAAATTACGTTATTGAACTATTATTATTAACGAAAACCATGATGAAAATAATGACTGTTCTCTATTCGTATTGCAGGCTGACAAATAAAAATAAACAGCTCGCTGTTCTTGACGAGACCAATATAGAAATTATATGCTTTAAACATTGTAATCGACATTCTGTGAAATATACCTTCGTATGTATACGTATGTATCGCAACGATTAGTTTGAAGTATAATAAGAGTCTTCGTATAGCCTAATTATAAATCTAGCTAATCTCCGAACTTGAAAAATGCCGAATATGTATTTTTCAAGGATATACGCGATATATTTTAAGCATTACGGTCATATCTACAATTATTTGAATGAAATAATCATGTATTAAAATTATTTTTTCAACAAACATGTTTTATCATCGTAAACAGGCAAAATCTTCATTAAATATCTCTTGAAATCGTAAATAATCAATTTGTGCATCTTTTCTCCCTATGCTGTCCAACCGTATTCAGTCGGAGTTCTTGCGCCTGATGGTAGGCAACCCATAAGTCAGGTTTGCGCGCAAGATTTTTGTTGCCCGCCATTAGGCGCTTTAAAAAGTCTTGCGCCTGATGGTAGGCAACCCATAAGTCAGGTTTGCGCGCAAGATTTTTGTTGCCCGCCATTAGGCGCTTTAAAAAGTCTTGCGCCTGATGGTAGGCAACCGATGAAACAGGTGTGTGGTCAAGATTTTTGTTGCATACCATCAGGCGCCAGAACTTACAGAGTTAAAATTTTTATATTTGGCGCCTGATGGTATGCAACAAAAATCTTGCCCGCACACCTGTATTATCGGTTGCCTACCATCAGGCGCAAGACTTTTTAAAGCGCCTAATGGCGGGCAACAAAAATCTTAGTCGCACACCTGTTTCATCGGTTGTCTATCATCAGGCGCTTCGAAAAAGTCTTGCGCCTATTGGTAGGCAACCGACAAAACATGTGTGCGGGCAAGATTTTTGTTGCATACCATTAGGCGCTAGGATTTACGGAGTTAAAATTGTTATATTTGGCGCCTAATGGTATGCAACAAAAATCTCAGCCGCACGCCTGTTTTAGCGGTTGCCTAACATCAGGCGCAAGACTTTTTCGAAGCGCCTGGTGATAGACAACCGATGAAACACGTGTGCGACTAAGATTTTTGTTGCCCGCCATTAGGCGCTTTAAAAAGTCTTGCGCCTGATGGTAGGCAACCGATAATACAGGTGTGTGGTCAAGATTTTTGTTGCATACCATCAGGCGCCAGAACTTACAGAGTTAAAATTTTTATATTTGGCGCCTGATGGTATGCAACAAAAATCTTGACCGCACACCTGTACTATCGGTTGCCTACCATCAGGCGCAAGACTTTTTAAAGCGCCTAATGGTAGGCAACAAAAATCTTGCGCGCAAACCTGACTTATGGGTTGCCTACCATCAGGCGCAAAAACTCCGACTGAATACGGTGGACAGCATAGGGAAAAAAGATTTCGGCGTGTTAGAAATTAGGAAGGGAAAAAAGAAGCACAAATTGATTCTTTACGATCTTAAGATGTATTTGATGAAGAATGCGCCTGTTTTCTATGATATTACATGTTTGTTGGGAGAACAATTTTAATACATGATCATTTCATTCAAATAATTGTTGATGAGATCCCAATACTTGAAATATATTACGTATAAACTACATATTTGGCATTTTTCAAGTTCGGAGATTAGCTAGATTTATAATTAGGCTATACTAAAACTATTATTATACTCTAAACTATTTGCTACGATACATACGTATACATACGAAGGTATATTTCACACAATGTCAAGTACAAGGTTTAAAGCATATAATTTCCATTTTGGTCTCGTCAAGAACAGTGAGCTGTTCATTTTTATTTGTCAGCCCACAATACGAATAGAGAGTTATTATTTTCATCATGGTTTTCGTTAGCAATTATATTTCAAGAACGTAATTTCGCCGCGTAAACAGTATAATAATTCATCACTTTCTACACACAGTTGTCGTAAAAAAATACTGATGAGGCTCTTCAATTCACGGATCTCTCAATTATCTTTTCTCTATCCATTGCGGACAATTTCACAAAGGAGTGAAGTATACCTCGGGTATGTATATCGTATATGCGTGTGTTATGCGCTGTTACCTGCATAGATATTGCGAATATTCTATATGGTAATGGCTAATCTAACTATTTCTATCTCTACTACTTCTTTTTTCGAAATATAGCAAATTTGAACAAATAATCAGAAGCATTGAGAACTGGAGGTCAGTACCCAGTGGCTGAATACAATATATCCATTATGTGCATACGAAAATATTGTCAATACCATATCATTACCAGTTCCCATCTATTCTGTATTATTACAAGTCTTTTCCTCGTACGATTATTATATTACCATATGGATTAGTCAGGTATAGATTGCTGTACAGTGAAGAGTTCATCTGTCACCACTCATAACTTCTACAAATAATTTGTACTAATCATTTATGGCATCACAGTATTTGTTCTTTCAATTTATCGAGATATAAATAATCGAGACAACTAGAGAAACATACAAAGGTATTGTCTTGCTAGTTATATTAGTCTACTCAAGCAATCGTTACTATATTGGAAAACCAACAGCATGTGTTTGTATCTCTTTATCTATACAGCAATTGTTCAAAATTGTGCAAACGCCTGGTTGAAAGTTATTGTAATGAATTGAAATTATTATTCGATATGTTTCGAATGGGATACGGCAAGGATAACAATTCCAGCTTTATAGGTATTAAGCGAGGAAATTTATAATTAGGCTATACTAAAACTATGATCCAACTTCAAACTAATCCTCGCCGCGATAATACATGCATATACTGTGAGCTGTAAATATTGCGGACAATAACAAAGGAGTGGAATATTACTTCATGTATGTATATCGTACAGCGTAAATGTATGCGTTATACGCTGTTATTGTCATCTGTTATTCTTATCTTTTCTGTGAGATCACAAGTCTTTCAATTTCTTGTATGACTATCATATTACCGAATGAACTGGTCAGGTATAGCGCGCTGTATAATAACGAGTTAACATACCTATTGGCGCGTATAGCTTCTACAAATGATTCGGAATAATCTGTACAACAGTTTGTAAGATGATTTGCAAGTCATGATTGAAAATTTAAATTAATATGTTGTACGTCTCGAGTAGGACGCGGCAAAGACGATAACTTCAATTTTACATAGAGCTGGTAGCAGATGCTATGACAATAAAGCTTGTGGTTTTTACTAATTGGGGATAATATGAAAATTAGGTTTCAAGATTTATCACACATATACTATGTTTTGTCTGCTGACTGAGAATTATTGGCAATCGGCTTAGCTTGTTTTCTATACAACGTTTCAAACTGAATTGATTGTTAGATAAGATGCAAGATGATAGCAAAACTGGTTTCAAAGGAACTGTAACTACGAATTCAATACAACACAACGTAAATCTATGTGCTTATGCTGCTTATAAACACTTTGCAGTGCAGAGTTCTCTATCAGCTGTTCCCCCGGTGCTTGGACTGCTCCACTGCCTGGTGTGAATCGTTGTTCCATGGTAATTGAAAGAGGTTTTGTTGAAGATGGGTCGGACCTCGTTTCGCCCGATGAACAACGCCTGTGAAGATAAAAACTAGATAAACATACAGTACATTGGATAAATTAACGGACCAAAGAATTTTCAACTGTCATCATAAATCTAACTCATATTCGGTAATATCGTTGCTAATCTTAATGAAATTTGTTATCATATATTTCTTATGATTAATTTTGTAAGCCTTTCTAGAACATTATCAAATGTAATATGAACTTTGAGCTATTTTCAACAGGATCAAGAACGTCAATAAGCTAGTATTAATAGTGCATGCATGAATAAAGTTTTCATTCTATTGATCGTTATGACCAGTACCTGAGACTCGAAAGTAATTTATCACCGATATTGAATTGTGTTCAATGTTTGAAAAATAAATGTGGTTCCTAATCAATTCTATAGTAATCTACGCTTGTATTTATTTTCAAGCCTTCAAGTTCTGATCCGCGTTGTTTAATAATTTCTCTACTACAAGGTAAGCCTAGTAAATTCAAATAGGGTAAACATATTTTCTTGAGATCTAACAATCTTATCCTCCTGTTGCCAATACAACAAACCGATTCGAGTTAGTCATTAAAAAGATACAGGTCGTCGTTATTTCAAAGAATTGCGTGTTTCATTTCTTCCAGACTTACCCTATGATAAGATATCCAAGTATTACACAAATTACGTCAATATGTTACCTTTGGGTATATTGTTATCGCGTCGGTACAGTTTCCCACGCAGCTGAGTGAAACCAAGTCACCGTGAAAGTATCTGGTGTACAGTCACGACAGAGGCAAGCCAGAGGCACCTGTAGCCGGCTGAAAATACAGTGCGAGCATCAGATTCGCTTGGCGGAGGAGCTACATGGATTTGAAATTGTTTTACATTTGAGATGTGTAACAGATAAGCGGCAATTCGATTTGAATAACCCGAGTTACTTAATGCAATGCAGCCTGTGGTTGCCAGAGGTCGATCAATAATAGAGATTAATTACCTAGACACTAATATCCTCCTTGCCTGTGGCGATGGTCACTCAAATGGGAGATCAATTACCAGCTTGGTTGCTACGATGTTCCGTAACTGCTGGCAAACTGTGTTTCAAACAGTTTGAAAGGCATCTGGTACTGGTGATTCGGCACTGGTAAGTTATCCAGATCCGATTTTCCCTCCCCAATTCTGAAACGCAGGAATATAATTGCGATTAGAACAAACATTGTCGAATCTAGAGATCGATACCGTCTGGGTATCGGATAGAGAAATGTGTTTCAGCATCGATTGCCTTGTCTATATGCATTTTTAGTTACGCAGGATCGTTGGCTGATATAATGTGAAGCTTACCATTGTGTCAGTTGACTAATCGTCCCGGACTAGCTGGGGAGTGTTGGTTGTCGTCCATCTCCGACCAAGTGGCACGCAGGATCTATGCATATCAAGTGTCTGCGATGCTCGTTCAAATCTCCATTGAGCGTTAATACTGTCAAAGAATCAAATAAAAGAATAAATTGTGGAACAAGTATTCTTCCGGAAAACATTTGTAAGCTCGGATAACAGGTCAAATCAGTTGCCCGTCGGAGTTGCAAAATATGCTCGTAGAGCAAACGATACCAGAGTACGAGGAATTTGGAATTATATGATTGTTAATATAATGGGAGGACAATTATTGCGAGTTATCAAATGAAACTCGCTCGCCTATTATATTTGTATTTAAAACAAGTCTGAGAGGTTATGTTCGTAAGAAATTCCGATTTTCACACATTTATTCGCAGCTACGGATACAATATACTTGAAAATGAACAATTTCCCCAATATTAATCGAAGTCCGCTTGCAGCGATCCAATTATTACTAACTTTGCTGATTAAAATACGCGACACGTAAAATATGTCCGAAAAGTATCGAATACTATTTTCACTATGAAACGAATCAATAAGATTCTTCTTGTTACGAACAAGCATTGAAAATTCTCAATTATTTACGGTTATGGCAAAATGGAGATTGGAATATTTCAAACTCACTTATATTCGACGTGCTTTCGTTGATGTCAGCCTCTTCGATCTGTGAATCTCCTCGAACGCATAACGACGCAGCGAACCAATTCTTACACGTTTGATTTAATTTGCCGCGTAAGTTTCTGCTTGCTGTAGAAACTTTCACTACGCACCACCCTTGTTCACTCGTTGGCGCCACGGAGGCCACTGAATGAAAGTGAAAGCGGTTAGACCGGTTTGCTAAACCGGTTAGACCACTTTCGTTTTCACTTCCATACTTGCCGGCCTTGGCCGACCTTGAGCGCAGCGTGGCGGAGGGCGGGGCAAGGACGCCGTTGGCTAGGAGTATAATAATAACAATAATAATAAAATGATCCGCGGGTTGCATGTAACAAGGCGCATCGTATGCCCCTCCATATTTTTTACCATATTTCATCAATTGGTTAGTCTATCAATAATATTAAATAATACAAAAGTGGGTTGAAACCTTATTTTATTGCAGAATAATCTGGATCCACCACGTCGAGGGCCACACCACGTATTTCTAGCTCAGAGCGCCCTATGTGACCGCTAGAAATATCTCCATAATATTAGAGGCAGCCCTATGAAATTTCGATACGAGTATTAAGAGCTGTGCTAATCGTAATATTTAATCATCATTACTAAACATACATTCTATCTCTTTATAATATGGTTTGTACAATAACACACCCTATGAACTCAAAAATAAAAAATTAGTTTGATATCTATATTTATACCGAGTTTGCTTTTCGACCCCTTTTGTTGCTTTTTATTAGTTTTCCAGGAACTAATAATGACTTAACTAATCATTGCTCTTTATTATCATCATCATATACACATATATATAGATATATACATACATATATATATATATATGTATGTTCCTAATATATTTCCTATATATATATATATATATCTATAGATATTTACGTACAATACACCTATAATATAATTTCATTATTCTGTGTGATATATTATGAATCAATATTCATTCTAACAATAACTAAGACATTAATTATAAACAGATAGGGTGCTCTCGTTATTCTAGAAGTATTCATAATTTCTTCGCATGGTGCTCAAAAATAATATAAATTTCACACAATTCATTATCAATGTTACATCGGAAACATGTTACAAGTCCTCACTTATTATTACTCACGTGTGAGAAGTGTATGCAATCATCTTATTCAAATCAACAACGAGTTGCAGTACCGGAATTGAAAACGAACATCTATTTTATTCGAAATCAAAGTTAATCATCGCTAATGACCTTCAATTGCCCTTTAATAATGATAGTTATTATTATTGGTCGAGTATTAAAACTTATGGATTCTATTCTCGACACTCAGGCAACAAAAATCCGTTCATGATTTAAGTATTCAATTTTCAAGTAAACATAATTTTCAAATGAATCGAGAATAGATCCGCTGTTCCATGTTATGATATAATAAATAAATATTGTAGTCTATCTTATACATATGAATATTTACATATACAGATAATACAGAAATATTTATATCTGATTTTTTGATTCATTCATGGTCACAATATATTCATCACCCTATAGTTCAATTCTAAAGCTGAATTTACTTCAAATAGAACAATTATTATGACACCCAAATATTTACATTGATTATCCGCAGCTAAATTATTTAAGTACTAATGCGCGACCCAGTCTTCACTCCAGCTGTAGGGAGAAAAGGTCGTTGCTAGTTCTCAATAAAGAGAAAATGAAAAAACGAAAAAAGAACTGCTGCTTAAATTTTGTGCTCAAGTGTAAATGAAACTGGGGCGGCGACGAGTGAACGGGTTGGCTTTAATTAAACAAAATTATATACCGATTTGATTTCCGATTTATAAATATTTCTATTTGAAAATTATAAATTCTATTAATTGATCCATAAAATGTGTCTCTACGAGCGCGACCAAATTCAGCCTACAGTGCTGGTGCGGACCTTGGCGTATGCCTAAGTAATAAAGCTATAATCCCGGTCATTGATCAGGAGCTGAGAAAAAGCTCCCGTTCTCAAATTATCGAATATTCGAACGCGACACACATCGAGCACCGGAGCGATACAACACAGACGATAGCTGGGCCAGATATGAACATATGTTAATGAAATCAGGGGATATTTACGCACACAGCAGTTTATCATTTATTCACAATCATTTGGGAAATGTCAAAAAAAAAAAAAATTCTCACGACAATAAAAAAACCGAAAAATGACTCCGAAGCCTTTTTTCATTTCAAAGTATCGTATTACGTATAGTATAGTATAGTATAGTATAGTAACACGGAAAGTTTCTTAATAATTGATAAAATGGGGTCGAATTCAGAGATGAAATATTAATTGAGAACTGAATTTGAGAACAAGTTGTCGTGGAATTCGGGAGCGGTATGATGAAACCGCAGGTATACATAGCTCCCCGCGGTGCTAAACGAAATTCGAATATTCACAGATGGTGAATTTTGACCGTGACTGCGAAAATTGATCCGGACTGATTGGGATTAATATGCAAAACGGGTCCTCTGCTATGCGCCGGTACCGAATCGTGAGGAATAAATTCAGGCTTGAATACTCGGTTGATTTACGAAGGATATAAGTATATATGTATACTGCTGTGCGTTACTTCTATTTCCCTACGATTTCCAAATTTTCCGCTATTAAAAAAATAGTTATAAAAAACCATCGTGAAAAATTATCATTCTCTTAGCGGTGATTTTAAACATAATAATTATGTTGATGCATTTTTATATATTAGATACATACATATTACACGTATGTAAGAGATCTTAATACTTCATATACGCGCGGTTGTGAAATTATATTATACTACTATACAGAGATATAATATGCCCTCGATATACCTATTATCATATCCTTTTGGTACGTTCGAATAAATATAAAATAATAATTTTAGCATAAGTAAATGAATGCTTTTTTTTTTGTTTTGTAATAATTTTTGTTACTTCTGTCGCATATCCGATATACTATTATATACTAAAGTTAAATTAATTTCTTAATAATTTGATAATAGTTTGACCCGCAAATTCCATAAATAATTAACTAACATATTTTCCTATCGTATATCGTATATGTCAATAGTGGTTATTATTTAATTATAATAATTTATATCTTTCAGTTTCGTATTTACATAATGTTTTATATAGAATAAATACTACAGATATAAGATAGGTACCATATTACATTTGTTAAAGCTTTTTGTCGCAAGATTTCGACGTTATATGTAATTATATACAGATTAACGCGTTACTCTTCTTTGTCAGTTATATAATATGTATATAATATGAATTTAATATATCTTTATACTGAAACTCTAGAGTTTTACGCAATTGTATTATTTCATCAGCGCCAGGCCAGCTGGTTTTATGCAAAAAAAAAAAATAAATAAATAAATAAATAATCCTTTTTTCCTTCAACTTCTACTATATCAGAATTATATTCTTTTTCATTATCTTTCTGTATATTAAATATTAATTGTTCGAATTTTGTCTATGTATATATTATAATAGTTATATAGCTTAATAAATATTTTATACTCATTTTTAGCTCGCAAAAATTGCCTGGTCTTATTTATCCCTTATTTATACCTACGTACTTGTATCGAATAGTTTGATTAGATAAGCTAATGCGGTTCTACAAATGACTGACGGATGAAACTCGTATTATAATTATTCAGGGAATGATTTGCGAATAAAAATAAAACCCGATGATCTGAATCGCAATATCGTATAACTTAAATTATAATAAGATCAATGAATCCACTCTGACTATAATTTGAATACTAAATAATAGAGAATATTGTGCAAGTGCGGTGATATATTTATTATAATAAGTATTTTCTTGGAATTAATCGAGTATGCGATCTCAGTCTGTCACAGTAATGTAATACTTTCTATTTAGATAGTAAGCCTATTTTATCAGCGTATTACCTAATTGCAAGCTTGCTTGTAGACGAAAAGCATCCATCAATCATCTCACTCATTCATTCACTCACTTGTTTATTTATTCATAAATTTACTCATCTATTATTAATTTATTTATTCATCTATTCACTACTACTCCTCTGCTGTGGTCAGTGTATCATTTTTTCCTTTCTCCTTATCAAGTTCCTCAGCTTCTTTCTGTTCTTGTTCTTTCTGGAGCCTGATTTCTGCATCTAAAAAATAGACGTTTCAAAATAATGACAGTAGCAATAATAATAATCAAAAAAATCTATTATTACTTAACATATCAAATTCCTATTCATCTTACCTTTAGCTGCCTGTTCTTTCCATATCTTTTTGTTCTCAGCAAGACAATTGGCCCATGGTTTTTTTATTCTAAATCTATTCTCACCGACTGCGCCTGGAGTAGAAGGAAAAAAAAAGAAAATGATAAAGAGATTAATTTAATATTAACAAGTTGCGAGGAAGAATGGACTGCCTCAGCTTTCTTAATCGAGTTGATTAAACCTGTTTTCTATTTAATTATTTCGAGGATACCTCGGAAGTAAGGTATAACGAAGACAAGTAAGAGGAAAGAAATAATTCATATTAACCCTCAAGGAAAAAGCCACCCTAAAGGTAGTACAGGTATGTGCAGTCTCATGAATGGATATAATGCGAAATAATTAATCGCGATTTAGTCAGAAAATCGACTTTCACAAAAAAAAATTACATCATAAATCACAAATGTTGAATTTATTTTATAGAATAATAAAATAAACTATAAATAAATTTCATATCTATATTTTCACACATACATATATAAGTGAATTATCGTTCTTACCAGCTTCTGGCACTTGCGGGGGGACGTCAGTTTTTGGATTTAATGGGGCTAGGACAGACTCCAACATATCACTGCAGACCTGCATGCTTGGCTCGACGATAAACTCGATGAAACCAATCTGGGATTCGGCTACTAAAGTGTTGTTCCTGTCGCATAGAGGCGAGAACGGTAGTCCCAAAGCTCTTTCCGTATCTCCTTGTCTGAAAAACTCTTCAAGGAGTTGCATAGTCCATCTGGAAAAAAGAACAAGAGATTGTTAAGCGTGAAAAAGCAGACGATTTCCCAATGAAATTGTTCTTTTTTCTTTTAAGCTTTTTTGTCTTTTCTTTTTCTTTAAATAATAACTGCAATTATGTTTAAATCTTTGATATTTGATATACTTGTGGTGTAAATCCCATCTTTTTGCCGGATGAGATATATCGCAACAGTGAAGAACTAGACTGACAGCTTTGCTCTTATCAACACTCGGTTCTGTCAGTGTGAGAAGATTCTTCATGTTTTTCAATTGCTGAAAGTGAAAGCTCATGTCCGTAGCTAGGACCATGTCGATAACGAGGGATCTAAACTCGCGGAATTCTTCGCGAGATAAATTCTGTAGAATATTGCAATCCTCCTCGCGAAGTATACTGTAAAAATGAATAAAACGACCGATTTATTATTAATATTGTTGTATTTCAGCGTCTCCCTTTCTCCCTTGAGCTCATATTTTTACATCATTCTACACATATGTATATATGTTAAACTCACCGGAAGCTTGCCGAAATGTGATGGTTCTCGAGGACAGCTCTATCATTGTATAAAAGCGCTGTGTCACTACCCGACATTACGTGAAAGTTGTTCGTCGTTCCGGTGTGCTCAAAGTCATGAATAATAGCCGCTACAAGGGTGGCAAATATCTCCAGGTCCGTCAGCCAATTCTGTAACGAATATACGATGACTAAATGCAAACATCCCTTTTGTCTCCCAAGCTTACGTCATTTTTAATAAATATATTTTTTTTTAATTTTCGCAAAACGTATGGATAAACGGGAAAGAAAAAAAAATTAAGAAGAAAAAAAAAATATGATTTGAAACTCACCATGAGTCCGGTCTGGCACAAAACGTAGTGCATTGTTTGTGCGACATCGGCAGCGTGTAGATTATTGTGATACGGGTTTCTGTGTCTGCAATATCCCTCCTCAACCCTGACCAAAAAGCTCTCGAGCACAGCGGGCGGTACTTTGAATTTGTGTATCATTCCGTAACGGTTCAAGAGGTCGTAACCGAGGTACCGAATCGGTGCTCCAGAAGCCGCTTCGCTTAGCGAGAATACGTCGAAGGACCAGTCGTCGAGAGTCTTTAAATTGTATAGAAAGCAAAGTTAAAGAATAAGTATGACAATATATGGGTATATATTTTTCTTTTTCTTTTTCTTTTCGAATATAAGACGAAATATTTCCGTATTTGCTGGTTTGTTTTCAACAACCTTTAGCACTCTGACGACTTCTTCGGGAAATTGCATAAGAGTTGTATTGGTAACCCTCCTGTATATTCGGTCGACAAAGATTCCAGCACGGATAGCGTGTGCCACGGATCGAAACTTTGGCTTTTCATCAGCTTTACGTCGAGTGGTTGCCAGCTGCCTGGTGAAGGTAGATGCCAACCATTCGCGAACTTCGGGAGGCACCGCGTCCGGCTGAACCTCTGACAACTCGTCATCCTCGTCAGCTAATCGTCTGGGAATAAAATATGAAACAATTTATTTGTCTTTTTGTCCTCGGATAATCGATGAATAAAAAAAATATATATATAAATATAAATTAAACATTACATTTTTAGTAAACGTTTCAACAATTTATACTCCTCGCTTTTACATATACCTACCTACGGTATATCATTATAGCTTTTTTTTCTACCTTTTTATATACAATAATTAGCGATTATTAAATATGTATAAAACATTTCTCTCTAAAAGGCACAAGCGTACGTGTAACTCGCAATGATGTAATAAAAAACACTACGCGATTATTTGATCATTATTTTATATCTACGGAAATAAGAAAAAAAAAATTTCGATGCATTTCATTTCTTCGTTACTTGTTGTTTTTTTTTTCTTTCTTTGTTGTGTCAATTCTACTTTCTACTGTGATGAAGCAGCCTTTGGTATCAACAATATGAATTCGTTATATCGAAGGACAGAGAATGAATAACACGAATTTGTTATTCCACAAATGTTTTCCTGTGTAAAAATAAGGATGTTTTATGAATAAACGAGATGTGATATACAGATGTTAAGAGTCAGGGTATATTTTTCCTATCTGTGAAAAAATTATTCTCACGTTAGAGATGCGACGAGAAAAGAAGAGGAACTTTTTATAAGGATTCATAGAAGTGGATTAATCGAATAAAAATATTGGAACCCTCGGGGATTTATTAATTCCTATAGCGATATGTGTAGTATATAGGTATATGAAGGAACGAGCGACACGCAGGTGTGTTACAAGCATCGAAATCGCGTGATTAGATTTTCCGTTAATTTTCTCTGTTTCGGTAAATAAAGAAACGAGATTGGAAATCCAAAATAACTGAAATTTGGTGGAAAAAAAAAACCATATCTTCACTCGCCGTTAGAAAAACAACAAGAAAAAACAACGTATATGCCCCTATATACCTCTGTACTACAAACCCGAAATATTCACCCCATATATCCAGAGTTTATTTAATGTTCATTTAATTTTCAGGCAAACGAGGCGAGTATTATATCTGTGCAGGGGTTAAAACAATAAATTTTCAACCCCACCGCACTCTGGGTACCGGACTATCATATCCGTCTAAAATATCCGCAAATATCTAATTCCAGAATGAAATATATCTAGAAACATATCGCCGTCTCGTATGTTGGGAAAAAATGAGCTATTATAAGTTAACGTTTCTGAGCCAGACAATAACTGGGAATTTTTTTTCTTTTTCTTTCCCCTTCACTACGTTCCTCAGCTAAATTCGTACCAGCACATGCTCCGGGCTGATAAAACCGTAGGACAAAAGTCTCGTCGTTCGCGAGTAAATCGAACCGAATTCGACACATCTATTCAACTATACTATGTATAGAATAACGAAAATTGCTTTTGTTATTTTCAACGTAGCTTTTCATAACGCAGGATCTTTCTGTTATTCAATTTTTTTTTTTTGTCATTTCGTCATCCACGGTTTTACCTTAAAATCTTTCTAAACCGTGCGTGATGCAGTCTAACTTACGTAGCGCTATATTTTATTATAATTACTGTTAATATTCGTGCTGAAATGTGTATCAATAGGATTTGATAAAATAATCGATACGGATATATACTATACGAGCTACTATGGTATATATATATATAAAAATGAAAAGGGCAGTTGTATACATGTATCAGGTGTAAACGTGCGGAAATAATATAATCTAAAGTGTATAACTATATGTAAAATGAATTATACGTGATATTACACTCGAAACACCGAAGAACGAGCAAGCTTTGGCTTTGCAGTGGCTTTGGTAATTGGAGAAACTGGAAAATGGGAACAAACCTACAAGGCTGGGCGCCCGCGCCGCCAGGTTGGCGTCGCGACGCTGTCTTCTCAAGGCGTTCAGCATCCCTTCAATTTAAAACACCAACCGTTATCACAAATATAGAAAACATTAAGACGTCCTTAAGCACATCGGACGATAGAAAATACCAGTCGATATAAAAGAAGAAGGAAAGAGTAATAGAAAAAAACGAAAGAAAAGTTTTTTTTTTTTACACTCGGAATCTGAAACCAGCTGAAAAATCACTCGCACGTTAAAATGAGGCGAATAAATTCTGAGTTTTTGGTTTAGTTTCTTTTCTTTCTTCTTGCTTTTTTCTCAAATTCAAACAGATTTTAATTCAGGTTTTAATGTCTCGTTAAAAACGTCCGAGTCATCGATCGTGGTTTACTTACAATCGTATAGTACCATCATCTAGACTGGGACAAGGGGTGTACTACCGACGATAGATAAATATACCAAATAACATTACAGAATAATACACGTATATAGGGAGAACGATGCATAATAAATATAAATATATACATATGACGGACAGGCAGACATCCAAGGGTATCCAAGACAGGCTATGCAAGAAGACACGTACGTCAAGAACCTAAGAGGACAATTCTATCACATTATAGGTATAACAAGGTATAAAATTAAATAAATTACAAATAAATGAAATCAAAAATTAAAAAACAGATTAATCAGAATTAGCGGTCTGCGAACGGGTAACCAAATATCATTTATATATATACAACAATAAAAGATTTTCAAAACTAATAAATACGTAATACATGCGATAAAAGTTACATGGGATATTGTTTAATACGATTATAACGAATCGTCGATAATAGAAGATCAATTCTCCCTAGACATTGGCTACAAATAAAGATAATTATTCTACTCCGATTTGTACTGGCATGCGATTGACTGGACGCGATTTAATTATTGTTCAATAACCGGTCATAATAAATGAAAGGCCTGAATAATTATTAATGAAAATAAAATCAATATTCTACGAAGTGGAATTCTGTGTATCGTGATGTAGGTATACTAGTTGTGTTGTTTCTTCATGTGTGTAACATAGAGAAAATATTGTTAATCAAATATTTACAGCGTATAATGTAGGAGAAAAACTGTATACTGCGGGTTTTAAATAACGAGGGATAAAAAAGTGTTAGGGTCTTCGAATACATATGATATCGTATTTTTTTTTTTTGTTTGGTTTCAAATGGTAATGTTTCGCAACCTTGCCCATATGGGGGTGCGAAGTTTCCGTTTCTGCGTGACCACTTGACCACTCGATCCCTCCGCATCAGTTCCTGTACCAGAATTTCCCTGTTGACCTTCCCTACGCGGTGACCTGGATGACTCGGTCGCCGCCCTGTGGTAGTGGTTGTTAGTCATAGAATAAAGAAGCATATATTTCAAATTTTGGTTATTATATACATATATGTATATTAAAAAAAAAAATTTAGAATTATTCATTCCGATCTCTGATTCCGGCTGCAATTCCCTTCGCCCAGAATGCTGAAAATAATTTTTTTTTTTCTCTTCCTCCTTCATAAAAAATAAATCATAATCGTCATGAATTTTATCACACACACACACACACACACACACACACACACACACACACACAAACCGATCATCCGCTCAAGCCGAGTCCCACATAAAATAATGGGATAAGCTATTACGCAAACGAACAAATGAATGAATGAATGAATGAATGATTGAATTAATAAATGATTGAATTATTTCTATCATTTGTTATTGACAAAATTGATCATGACCAATTGTAATTATAAAGGAAGCGAGAGAAAAAATGAGAAACGAGTAATATAGAGGGAACTGATATCGTCAAGAGATGTTTTATAATGAAATATATAAGTGTGAGATGAGGGATGATGAGAGACAAGTATCTAACATCAAAAATACTGTTCCTGCCTCCTGTGAGGATTGAACTCACGACCCCTGGTTTACGAGACCAGTGCTCTGCCACTGAGCTAAAGAGGCGCGTCCCTTAGTTTTTCAACCCTGTATGAGAAATATTTGAATTCAAAGTAAACCCTTAAATCTGAAATAGTTTACGATTTTTTATGTACGACCAATATATCTAGAGGAGACTGAAGAATAACGAACTAATTTTAACTCGAACGACGTCACGTATCTCTTGGGATTTTAAACGGTGATAAAATGAGGTAATTATTTGTTTTATATTTTATTATCGTTCAGTATATCTATTATTATAAAGATCAGCAGAGCCTTCTATTCGTGTATGGGGGAGATAGAACGTGATGAATTTATACACGATAGGTATAACGAATATGTAAATGATGATTGCTCTCCCCTAATTTATAACAGATTTAATCCGAAGATACATAAACGCTTTGAGTAGAGCTTTTAGCTGAGTTCAGAGCTCAAAACTTAAGGCTCAGAGTCATGAGTTTGGGCCGCAAGGGTCGTGAGTGAGAAAGAACTGAACTGAACTGAACTGAACAGAACAGAACAGAACCGAAGTGAAGTGAAGTAGAGTTAAGTTCATGAAAATTCATTTTAATTTTAACGAGCCCCGTACGCTTCAGATTTAAATGAAAATTTTTTTTCTCTTCTGTTTATTTTGAAATTTTTAAAAATTTTGTTCATTATTATTAAATAAGAAAGGCTGTTCTCCGTCTTTTACCGCAAATATTTGTCGAATTATTTTCTCGATAATAGTACTTAGGTCAAAAGCTCTTAATTATTATCGACGAAGGTACATATATATATATATAAAATCTACTTCCGTTTAATTATTTCATCGCATCACTGAGCCCTCAAACCTCTCTTCCGTTACGTTCCGTTCCGTTATGCATTGTTAACAAATACGACGTAGATATATACATAAATCCCTTGTCATTATAATCGTAGGGACGAAGCATATAGTGAGTGAAGTTAAATCTTCCGACACAGATAATTAATACCGGGTTATATGGATGTATACGTATGATAATTAATTAAATTGTTCCTACGGAATACCGTGTGAATAAAATTGATGGAAAAAATAAAATAAAATAAAATAAATCACACGATCCAGGTTATCTCCGAAAAACGTAAAAAAGAAAAAAAAAAAACTATATGCACAAAATTTATATCGTATAAGTCGCGTAAAGATGTAAGAATTTTTAATTTTTCTATTTTTCAAAATCAAGCTTACCTTGTCTCATCGATGAAAACAGCTTCCAAAACTCTGGCTGCATAGTGAAGATTTTTCTGAAGTAGTTCAGCAGAAATTTCACCATGTTGTAGCTGTTTCAGAAGACATCGTAGTCTGTGATAATGATTAAAAAAAAAATTCGTCTTTTAGATCAGATTTTATTTATTTCTATGAAAAATAAGTGTACCTATACATGGATAAATGAAAGTACGAACCTCAGAGCAGCTTTGTCACAGGCATCGGGTGTGTCAACGGCAGGCAAAGAGTCTGCTGTTAACTCTAAATCGATTGACTGAAATTGGCTCTTGCCCCCAGGTTCGGGGACAGTGCAGTAAGATCCAGTATCCAGACTACTGTTTCCTGTACGTATTGTTTTACCCTTGCCTGAACTACGACGTACAATAGTAAGCGCGCCTTGTTCTGAAACAGATACCGCGACCATCCCCCCAACCCCCCCCGCCGGTTATTAAAGATAAACTGCTTCGTAATACGAGACTGAGAAGAGAAACAAGAGATGCCATTTAGGGATGGGGAGGGGGTTAATCGATCCTACTGAAACTACGTCGAAGTTATTAATGGATAATGTGACAGAAATTTTGTTCGTAACGAAAAAACGAAAGAAAACTACAAAAATAAAAAATACTGTTTTTAGTTCAACTTCTCTCCCTCTCTTTTTACTCTTTTTATATCGTCGAATAGAAATTAATCGAATCGCGACGCGGTCTCCTATACCTATACTCTACATCGTTTCCAATACCGAAAGATAAAATACAATTTCGAGTGGTAAAAATCGATTTTATCGTCACGTAAACCCATCATTACGTCGCCTAGGTCTGTATCCATCCGCAGACTATCTCTCTCTTTAAAAGTGATCACATACGTTCGATATTATATATAATTACCTGTGTGTATGAAAATATTTACGAATGTCTAATAAACGAATGAAAATACATATATCATGCTAGTTTTTTTTTTTTTTTTTTTTTCCACGCAATTTCGTTCTTCCCTCTTTCCACCTTATTAAAAATTATCGTTCTGAATTACCTCGAGAAATGTACCTTACGAGAAGTAAGTAGGCAAGAACCGACTAGGTAATTATATCGAAAGACATAGAAATTGTTCTCAAGACGTTCTCACGTTATGCCGGATTTCCAAAGTTTCCACGACTAACGACTCCGCGTTTCTCTTCTATATTGTCTCGTTTGTCAAGTTCTAGTTATCTTTTGTACTTATGTAGGTAGGTACGCAAAACTTTCCCCAAGTTTCATATCTCTTTCCCGTCTTAACTATATAGTACCATCTTCCGTACCTTATAGTACAGGGTTCAAATTTCTAATTTACTAATCCAGCTCGTTTGAAATTTCATCTAACGATTTTATATAGGTCTATAGTTGATTAATCAAAATTTAATTAACGTTGATAATTTCAAGTAGATTTTTCATCCGTTAAAAGAATCATGCGACACTAAGAGACTCACTGGACGCCTCACCGTTCTGCCCTGGAGAAGTCTGGAAACCAGATGACGAACAGGAGGATATGCCTGTGACACATGAGGCACCACCAGCGTTTCCGATATCGCCTGAGGTGTTTGTATTCGATTTACCGAATGTGGAAGAAATCGAAGATGCCTCGGCCAGGCCGATGTCGTCTTTAGTGACTCTTCGGTCTGGCGGCGATGCAACTGTAATTAAAAATCCGGAAGAAAAAGAAATTAATTTATAACAAATAAACGCGGAGAGGAAAGTAAATTTATCCTCGAAATATGACAATAAGGTATACGGTCGCTTTATTCATAGGAAGTCCGTAAGGAATCGATTACGCGCGGGTAGAAAACAAGGGCAATCTTATAATACGAGAGAAAAAATTACGAAATAAAAATGAAAAGTGAAAAAAAAACAAAAAAAAAAACAAAAAATGAGAGAGAGAAATAGAACTGATTAGATAATGCTGAGCGAAGACCAGAAAGATACGTAATCAGGCATGAAAAGCACTTCGGAGTCTGCTTCCTTCCTTTGAGGATAAATACGTGGTGTAGCAGTTTTTTCTTGTTAAACGTAGTATTTCTGAAAGCTCCTATATATACATATAGCATGTATACGAGGATGTGGTGTATAGGTAGTTGCTTTTTTTGGTTATTTTTAAGCCTCTTTTGTACGCGAAGAATCTTTTCACGCATAGAGTTCGTGAACGTATCGGTTAGCGGTAGATATATGGTATAGGCGCGGTACTCGACGCGATATGAATAAAATGAATAATATGAATAGTATGAATAATTCTTCGGCAGGGATTCTGCCCGCGATTTATTCCCAAATGATGCAGGGTTAACCGCGTGTGTGCATTCGCTCTCAATCTCTTCGCGAACATTTCTCTCACAATAAATGTAAATAATAAATTTATACAAAAAAATAAAAAATATGAAACAAAAAAAATGAACAAGACAGATAACTTCGAAGATTGCAAACTTTCGAGGGAACTACACCAATTCCACACTTTGATCTTTCCCGCGTGCCTATATCCGCACTACATTACGTACTCTCCCACAGATATTAGATCAGGAGATAATATATATCCAGCCCAACCTTACCTTTGATCTAAACCACCGTCGGAGCTACGAGCTTATCATTCCTTATCAAATTGACCCACAGCCTCGAAAGCCCTGGCGGCATATAGCGCACCTTTGTTTCACGCCGTTAGCTTTTCGACTTAAGCTATACAGGAGGGAGAGAGAGAGAGAGAGAGAGAGAGAGAGACGGGGGGGGGGCTCAAAGGTTTTAAGCCACTAAAACTAGGGTTAAAAATTGACGAGCAATAACGAGAAATAAGGCGATTTCGCACTTTGAACACTTGTTCAATTCATCCATCGTGAAATTTCATTGGTAATAAATATTCCACAGTTTTTATCACGATTCATTAAACGCGGTGTGTAAAGGAGGGAATAAATAAATCGATTACATTGATTGATAAAGGATCGAGGGGAGACTCGGTGATTGTTTGATTAACCAAACGCGAATCCGTCAAGTGGATGGTATAATTGATATTTGAACGAATAATGTGGTACTGCGGCGGTGGTTTAGTTCAAGGGTATTTGACGTAGGGTATAAGGATGTTTTACCCGGGTCTCGGTAAGACGTCGAAGCGCAATGTACCTTCGGGGAAAAAGAAAGCGCGAACGAGACCGTGCTCTTAGTAATTAGGAACTAATGACGGTTCGAAATCACCGAGGGAGTCTTAGCGGTTCTTGGCGTGCCATTGCCTGGAATGATTCTACTGGATTTAAGCTAACGATCCATCTATTACCCAGCAGGGAATGGAACGAAGACTCTACTACCTCTACTGCTGCTGGTGCTACTGGCTTTGACTTTCCCCAATTAATACCGACATCAACTCGTCACTCCCTGTATCCCATGTCTAATGGACGATTCTGACCTAAACCGATTACCGAGTCAAATAAATCATGGATTGTACTAAAACGATGTAGCCGTGATCCCCGAAGACGAAGTTTGAATGAGATGATCACGTTTTTAGCTGCTACTTTTTTTTCTTCCTTTCTTTCTTTTTTTCTTCAGTTTTATTAGATTTTATTTTAGTATCAAGGCCTAGTACGGTCTTGTTTCATCGGCGAATACCGTTGAGGGAGCGAATAACGAGAACCCGACCATTTCTTATTCCCCTATTTTTCTCTCTATTCCACAGAGCAAGTTCTCCAACAGAATTCAAGGCGAACAATGTCGATCGAGGTAAGGAAGGGATCAAGAAAGCGTAAAGGTGGGACTGAATAACGGCGGGTAGCTAACAAAGTAACCCTCCCGCCGCCCCTGGTTCCTTCACCACCGCCGTAGTAAAAGGAAAATATTTTCTCGAACTAACGAACGTAGGTATATAAAGAGAATTAAAATTTCTTTTCTAAAAATTTGTAATTTTGATGATCGAATTGAAGAATATATTTTATTGTACCGAATATTAAGACTGATAGAAAGTCAGTAAGATTCATTTATAGTTCAGTGATATTTTTACCCGTTTAGTATAGTCACCCCGTAAAACAGTGAAATATTTCGAATTACAAGAAGTGAACGAGAGCGGTGTAGGGTCTTCTTGAAACCTTATTACCCTGAATATCTCTTCAGGGTTCAGAGCTCAGCCTTTTCTAAAGAATAAGAATAAGAATAAGAATAAGAATAAGAATAAGAATAAGAAGAAGAAGAAGAAGAAGAAGAAAATAAAGAAAGAAAGGTCCGTACCTACTCTATAGCTGGCCTTTTCAAAACGTTGCTCGTTACAAAACGAGACAATAAAATATAATACTAGGAGAGGAAAGAAAGGAAAAAAAAATCGAAAGTAATGGGAGAATATATGCCACCTTGCGGTCGCCAAACCTCGTACCTGTTTCGAAAATTTAAGCAGTACACGTTTGATTCGCGATTCCGCGATAAGATGCGAGGTACAGAGGGTTACACGGGCACGGGTACGGGTTCAATCAAGCCGACTTTGAAACATGGTTTACGTGTACGCTCGCCGCATTTCAAATGACTTTCGATAATGATTATTCTCAAGGCTAGTTTCTGGCTCGTTGTAATGAACCTCGAAAGATACGCGGTAGATGCGTGTGTGAATATACGCATGTTCGAAGAATTTATCGTATATACCTATACATAGAATTTCAATCAGTTATATAATAAAACCGATAATATTTGGAGTTGATTAACACACCTTGATGCATAACTTTGTGGATCCCGATGTAGGATAACGCTAAGATTTTCTATCCGCAACTAGGAGCGATTTTCCGCAACTATAGCCTTGCCGCAGATCACAGCGATCCTCGAAGGACAAGAAAACGCCCTCGGACGTGACCTTTTCAAAAGGCTACGTTCCATTCCCACGAGTATATAAATGCGATATCCGCAGAGAAGAGGATGAACCGTCTTGCTATTCTTTAATTTGCCTTTTCGCGGTTGTTCATCTCATTATCATACCTCTTCCTTTTACACGGTCTACCTCGATCTTCGTGGGTCTCAATTTAACCGAAGGGTCGGGATTTAACACTCAAACGGTTCCCCGACACCAATCAGTGATACCTACTACTCGACGGTGTATTCCGGTCACGCAATGAGAGCTCCACCTGCAGAGCAGAGTTCAGAGATCGATATCGAAACCAAGTTGTAATAAAAAATCGCGCATGAGATTCGCTCCTCTTTTCTTTACCAACGAAATATGTAACTATCATGTAGCAGGACTCCGATCTCCACGATACAAGATCAATTCTACCTTCGGTCAAAGGTTCGTGAAAAATGACGAATCGCGTTAACTGGATTTCGGTTCCAAATACTATCCCAAAGGTCACCGCCAACTATTCGGTCTATCGATTCGAACTCAATGTTTCGGAATAACGAAAGACTAGAGTGTCTGGCTAACGACCCAAGACCAGTCGGAAAACCAGCTCGGCGTAGGTGCTCGGTTATGACCTAAGGCGCCTAGAGAAGTATCAAGAATAATTCCCGGGATCGAACTGACCCCAGGGAGCTATTTTTCTTTTTTTTTTGTTTTATACTTTTTTTCTCACAACGAAAGCTTGAGGAAACAGAGGGAAAAAAATGATTCAAAAATCGGTAGGAAAAAAAGGGGGAAAAAAATATAAAATAAAAATTTTACGGGGTAAAACTTGCGATACGAAAAGTCGTTCGGAGGGTAACGAAAACGGGCGTCACACTATGTTTTACGTCAGGTGACGACCTCGATTTCCTTGTATTGTCAGTAGTAATCCCGACACTCCTTGGTACTAAAACAGCAAAGTACAGAGAGAACGTGACTGCAGAGAGATATAGGCTAGCTCTAGAAAGCTATGTCTCTGATACTCCGCCGGTGGTGTTGCATGGAGAAGAGAAGAAATAAGAATAGAAGAAAGGAGGAGAAAAGAAGAGAAAAGAGAAATGTAGGAACAGGTAATAAAACGATTCCCGCTTACGTGTGCGGAGGTCGAAGTTATGACGAAAACCTGGAATTCTTGCTGTGATATTCGGAATTTTATACCGGCGACAAAATATCGGCGTAGTATTCGAATCTTGGTATATTTTCCGGGCAGATACATGTAAAGGGAGATGAAGAGAAGTTGGGAGAAAAAAAAATTTACTTAGTTATTCATGCGATTTGAAATTTCTAAATTAATTTACGTCTGACGTTATTAGAGCAGATATATAAGAGGATCGCATATTATCTTGTTCGGACGTAAAAAGGTATAATTCCAAGGTGCGAGCGAGAAGTGAATTATTTTCTGGGCAAGGATCCAAGCCGTAATTATTATCTAGCTTTACCTACCCCGCGAGCTAAGTAAGAAATTCTGCGGTTTCGCGTTACATATAGCCACACCTACGCAGCAAAGAACCTCGTGCTACTGCTGTTGCTGCTACTACCGCTGCCGTGGCTGCTGCTACGGGAATGAAAAACTCGACTTGGTCACCCTCGGGCTATTTGCAATTTTATAATTAACTCAGTGAATTTTTCATTCCAATTTTAAATTGGAGCAACCGACCGGAGGGTTCCTTCGCGAGTCTTCCACGAATGTAATGTAACGATTATTCGAATAAAAACATTCTACTTTTCCTCTTCTTTTCTTTTTTTCTTATTTTTTTATTTTATTTTTTTTAATTTAAAAATTTTGTTCAAGTCTTTTTTTGATCCGTGTATATTTCACTCTAGACAGAAGTTTTTTTTTTCTAACAAAAAAATAAGGGCTGCAATTGAGAGAAGGAAAATCCTCCGCGGCCAGACTATAATACGTCAACGAATAATCTCGTTATATGAACCTGTTCTGTTCCTGGTTCTGACACCCTTAAACGTAGAATAAATCGTTCTCTCAATTCGCTCCGTTCCCCTCAGGCGATTGTCGATTTGATGCACCGTTAGCGGTCAACAAGACCTTTGAATCGAATGACCCACCCGCACACAACAGTCGGGCAATTGAACGGGTAACTATCCGGAAAATTATGTCACCGCTGTCCCAGTTCCTCGGATCTCCTCTCTTTCTCCCTGTTTCGATATAGAAACGGAAATCATCCCCCGGGCGCGTCCACGTATAGCCATATAGTAAAACACGTTCAATTACTCATTTTCCACTTAGAGGGAAAATACTGAAATTTAAAAATTCCGTTAAAACTCGTTTCACGCGTTTATTGAAATTGGTTCAAATCTTGGCGATTTACCAATGCGAAGATCTATGCATATTATTCACCGACAATTTCATACGCGAATACACCAACGCACCTAATTCTTGAGAGGTATAGTTCATCAGCTAGACAGAGCCAGGGCAGCTTATCTCTTTATTTCGTTCTGGCAAAAAGCCAGGCTGATTTCAGATCGGACATAAGTTTTCTAGTACAGAATCCAGTGGTGGTAAACGTCAGACTTTGGGAATAAAGCCCAGAAATTTTTGGCTACACGAACACACGGCTAGTTCCTCTTCTCTTCTCGATAATAAGAACCCATATTCTTCGGAGGTAAGGTTACGGAGAGAAACGGGCGAGATGTACGATTCCAATTTACTCAAATCGCACGATGACGATGATTAGAATTTTTAATCAATCCGTATGGTTGAGAGATGATATTAGCCGATTATCGGTACGAGCTATAAGTTAATAAATGGAATAATTTCTTCCCGGTTGGCGGGGAGCGAGCCAATTTTTATTGAAACCGATCATTTTTTAACCGTCGATAAGACAAGTACTGTTATATTCTATTTAGAGAAATATGGATAACGATCGTTCCATATCTTTTCTGTTATCTCATGAAATGATCGGCTGCTATTACACGAGGGAACTTTTGTGGTCAATACCGAACGATAGCGTTCTAAACGTCGGATATGTGCATGATCCAAAGTGCATGTACGATACACGGGGGAGGGGGGGTAACACGAAGGCTGAGCCAATGAGAAATTATAGGAATACGTTACGCCGATAGAAATGATGATAATGGGGTGAAACCTGGTTCATGTATCATTTCGAGTATTCAGAAATCCGATTCATATTAGGAATGATATTTCTCCGTCGTATTTCAACGTGTTTATTTTTCTTTTCAATTCTAATATAATTATCAAAACGAGATATATAACTTCAATGGGATAAGACTATCGAGACAAAACATACATGTATCTTATCTGGAGATAAAGTTTTTGTGAAATTCCAATGATAGAAGAATAATTGGTGACAAGCTATGGATTTGAAACGGTATATGTTACATATATTTATATTGTATGCAACGTATCGCGAATCTGAGGTGAAAATTATTACGATTTGATGCTAGTTGCACAATTTTTAATTACGAAAAATTTCCGGTAGCTTATAATCACAGCGACTTTACGTAATTCCAACAACGTCGTAGAATTAGTTTATTTTTTTATTTCCTCGAACTCGAGTCTTTGACGTTACAAAAATCGTTCTCAAACCGAACTGGACTCGATACAATTTGATAAGCATATATAACCCGATCAAGATTATGTGTCAATATATTTCGTAAACAATTACTCAGTGTCAGACTCACCGATAATATTTCCAATGGACGATAATCAAACAGTCCTCATCGATTATTATCAGAAATAAATATCAAGATCGAACCGACAAGTGAGAATAATTTTTCCACTGACATACATGCATGAAGAACATGACATAATAAAATAAATTTCTCATAATCGAGGTAAAATAGAATGAGATAACCGCAAGGAGAAACACAGTAATAGAAAATATAATCATCCCAAGTGCGATTTTAAAATGATTGTTCATGTAATAATCGAGGAATAATTACTTTACTTATTGTAGAAATAATTGTTACAACTCAAGGACCCCGGTACCTGCCTCTCCAGAGAGCAGTTAGTATATTTTTCAGTGCATGTATACGTAAGCTATAACATCTCAAGTTGAAACCTTCCGCGTTAATGAGAAATTTCATTTTCTGCCAGAGGGGTATATAATGAGAGAGTTGCTTTAACACCGGTGTGGTGATTACTTGACAATCACTTTTGCGTCCATGATGCGGCCATGATAATAATGGTCGAAACGATAAGAATACAAATGGTTATAAAATGAATAAAAATTTATTAAACGGGGTGTAAATCATCGGGCTTTATCACCTTTGCCTATGAACAGCTAAGTCCGAGTAAACCAGTCGCGTGTCCAAAGATCTGATTGATTATCAGCTTAGATCTTATAATCGGACCCCTTGAAGCGATTGCTAGGCGTGATCGCGTTACGTTGGTATAGCGTAAGATTATCGTGCAATCTTTATCACCGATCGAAATACTGGCTGATGATAAATGGAAGGAATGATATGCTTGTCATCCATAGATAAAATGATTGAAGAAAAATTTCAACGCACGAAGAAACTTGTGTTCTTTTCCATTTTCTATAACCTCTCTTTCCGTTCCTGCGACTGAGGATTCGAATTGAATGGAATGAGATTAGAAAATGTCTCGAACATGCTGAGGTGGGTACGTATGGGGGGGGGGGGGTAAGGTAGGTATTGGGGTAAAAGCAAAGTGACGGGTTGTAGAAGGTAAAAAGGGGCGAAGAAAGAATGGAAAAGACACGAGCCATTCAATACGGTTACAAATTTCTATGGTATGAGAGAAAATATCTATATAGGCACGAACGCGCCGGGACGCCAAGACGCCAAGACGCCAGGACCTTCGGCAGTAGATTTATTTCATGGAGGGAACACATCGCCTCCAGCCAATTTCGCTGCCAATCCTTTTCCGAGAGGAAGGTGTGGTAGCGGCGAGTGCCGAAAGAGAGAACCATCTCTGAAAGCATCCTCTACAAACATACTACCTTCCTCAGAGAAAGAGAGAGACTCTCGAGTGTGTTCTTATATTATCAGACTCGCTATTACACCCGAGGACAACGGTTCTGAAAAAATATGATAAAACAACGGCCTCCGTGAGACGGAATTTTAAATTCCATGGCTGAAACACGATCGGCTATCATTTTGATTTTTCTTTACTTTTTACACATTCACACATTTTCACATTTTCACTATCTACTTGAATTTTTCCACGTTTTCTCTTCCGATGGTCCTTCATACATAAAATTAACGGAATAAGAATTTTTATAGATTCCTAACTGACGGACGATAACAATTGATCGATAAATACTTTGATACATGTTTCATGGTTTCGTGTATTCCTGGTAATCCCGTACTATAGAATAATTGACTATTGAATATTCAATTCAATATTCGTTCAATAGATTAATAAAATGCTCGCAATAGACAAGGGATTGAGAACTTGGTTAGCATGTTTCATATGAATAGTTGTAACCGATTGGGAATACGTCTACCCACTATTGATCATGAATCGACTTTAAAATTACCAATCGAAAGTCAGTTCGGTCGATTAAACCAAAGCACGGTTAGATCATACGATAATAAAAGATCGTTGATAATAGTCTTGTATCACACCTGTACGTACGCATAAATCCGTGCAGTGAGATAAGTTATTGTAGACAATCGTATAAGTGATCATTTTCCGATGTAGATATAGAGATCAAGAAATTGTTGAATCGGCAAAGACCTTAATAATTTTATATTAAAATAACGTTCATTCATTTCGATTATTTAAACCACTGAACCAATACCATGACAGAACCGAATATTTGATCGACTTTGAATAGATAGAGGAATAACTTTCATCGAGAAACAGAGTAATTTATGTACGTGCGAAACTTCGTTATGTCAATTGACGCAATCTAGGGAAAAGATAAAAAATAATGATCAAATATGTCGCGTTGCGAGACGTTGATAAAAAAGAAATCGGGTGGTGGGCACCCACACGCATATATACAGAAGCTACGACAATACTACAGCAGATCAAGTGGGATATAATCCACTTGAGGATCCAGTAGAATTTCTCTATATTTGGTATTGAGAATTTAACGAAAGGTATAAGTCGTTATTTCGACCGAAGGACTCTTTGGGATTTATAATAATTCATTATTTCTCTGAAACAGATGAGGAAAGTTCTCGTTTTTGGACTGTTAGCTTTGATTAGCTTCAGTTCAATTAATGCGGAAACGGAATGGTGGCAGACTATGAGTTTGTATCAAATTTACCCAAGAAGCTGGATGGATAGCGACGGCAACGGCATAGGCGATTTGCCAGGTGAATAGGACCGTATATAATTCGCGTAAATCATTCGGTGTAAAATCAGATTCATATCCTCAATAATTGAACGAGTATTTCGTAATTTTTAATCGGATAAAGGAATCGAGAGCAAACTTGAGCACTTGGTTGACGCTGGGATCGACGCCTTTTGGATATCTCCGATATACCCGAGTCCCATGGCTGATTTTGGATACGACATATCAAACTTCGTCGATGTCGATCCGACCTTCGGCACATTGGATGACTTCGATAATTTGGTAAAAACCGCAAAATCGCTTGGTCTTAAAGTGATCCTCGATTTTGTTCCGAATCATTCGTCGAACGAGCACGAGTGGTTCGTTAAAAGTTTAGCCAGTGAGGATCCATACACGGACTACTACGTCTGGCACAACGGAACATACTCCGAAACTGGTATCCGTAGTCCGCCTAACAATTGGGTGAGTTTTTCTTCCGATCTAAGATGCGGTTCATTCGTCTTCTGGTGCGAAAGAAAATCCGGAAAATTTTCGTAAAATAAAAACGCGTTATTCAGGTCAGCGTATTCGGCGGTTCGGCTTGGACTTGGAGATCGGAACGTCAGGCCTATTACCTTCATCAGTTTGCTGCGGAACAACCGGATCTTAATTACCGAAATGAGTACGTGGTCCAGGAGATGAAGGTAAGTGAATGAGGATTTCCGACCGACAAACGTTCTGTGAAAACCGTTGAAAGGTAAATGTTTCAATTTTCAGGACGTTCTGACATTCTGGTTGAACAGAGGAGTCGATGGTTTCCGAGTAGACGCTATACCCTATCTTTTCGAGGATCCAGATTTTCCGGACGAACCTTTGTCAGGAACAACAAACGTCACGACAGAGTACGGTTACACGTTGACTCATTACACACAAAATTTAGACGAGACTTACGAAATGGTTACTCAATGGCGCGCCGTATTAGACAATTTCACTTCGTCGTCGGACAACATCTCGAGGATCATGATGATGGAAGCTTACGCTAATACTTCGTGTGTTATGAAATACTACGATGCCGGTGCACACTTTCCTTTTAATTTTGAGTTGATTAGCAACGTTGACGGATCATCGTCTACCGCGGAAATTAAGGCAGCTATCGACAATTGGTTGGACAACGTACCCGACGGTGGTACGTCAGACTGGGTGGTAAGTCAAATTGAATTTCTATGACCGAACGATTTTTATAACTACGTTGCTATTCGAATTGCAATTACTTACTTTTCCGTGACTTGTATTTATCGAAACACCAATAATTACAGATTGGAAATCACGACAATAGTCGGGTCGCTAGCAGATACACTACGGAGCAAGTCGACGCCTTGAACATGTTGAATCTCCTGCTTCCCGGTGTCTCGGTTACCTACTACGGCGAGGAAATCGGCATGGAGGACGTATGGATATCTTGGGAGGATACGCAGGATCCGCAAGGATGCGGCGGGGACGAGACAACGTACGAATCATTGTCGCGGGATCCAGAGAGGACCCCGATGCAGTGGGACGCGTCGACTTCGGCTGGTAAGAGAATTACCGTCAGTTTTGATAATTTAGCTAACGATCGCCTCGCAGGATCGAGCCTCGTGATTTACCGCAGGGTAACTGATTCCGCGATATTTTCTTTTTCGTTTCAGGATTTTCCACGAATACCAGCACTTGGCTACCAGTTCACGAAAACTATCTAACTCTAAACCTCGCAGCTCAAGCAGCGGCTGACGTCTCTCATTACAAAGTGTTCCAAGCGCTTACAGACCTCAGGAAGGAGACGGTCATCCAAGAAGGAACCGTCAACGTGCAGCTACTGAACGACAATGTCTTGGCTTTCTCTAGGTGAGAACGAGCGAAAATAATTCTCGTAACTATCTTGTTAGGGAAACAAATCGAGTTGTTTCCTCTACTTGACACTGTCATAGATTTTACCCTGCACTTTTCCAGAGTACTGAGCGGATCTGATCCGGTATTAGTCGTGGCTAACTTTGCCAACAGCACGCAAACCGTCAGCCTTGACGTCTTCGAAGACGCCTCCAGTAATCTCAAGGTTTCAATCGCTAGTATACACTCTTCTTTGACAGCTGGGTAAGCAATGGAATTTTTTCTATAATTTTATTCGAATCGTTGTATCCGATTTCGTTTAATTCTAACTACTTTCTGTTCATTATCCTTCAACAGGAGCGAGGTATCCCAGAGTAGCTTAGAACTATCTGCCTACGCTGCCGTCGTTCTTCGCAGCGGTGCTAACGCCCTAACTTCGAGCATAATCGTGACTCTCTTTGTAGCAATTCTGGCTTACATTCGTCACTGATGATTTTACATTTCGAATGAATTAATCACCGATCAGGATCCTAGAAAATCGTATATCAATCGTGGCACATTTAATGGTTTAAGAATAAATAAAGATTATTGAATACGCGGTGGTATACTTTTTCACGCTTCATAAACGTCAGTTTAAAATACCTTGCGCACTTCTTAATCTTCGCTAGTCATTCTCGGTAATGAATCGAGAGATAATTTATCATTTTCGTTAATTAAACCATAGGGCTCAGGCTCGATTATTGCAATACGATTCACCGACGCATAATTACATCAAATAAGATAAGTTGCCGTATAGATAATACTCGTAAGTTATTCTCCGATCTAAGCTGTATCAGATTAAGAAATGTTATTGTTAAAAATAAAACTACTCTCTTTATTACACGAACTTTATCGATCTAATCGACGAATTCGATCACCTATTACTTCACCTGACTCAAACTAGAGTAGGCACAGTCGATGTCGAATCGGTCAATAATATATCTTATTGTTTCAAAGATGTAATTTTTCTATCGGACGAATCATTAACGTTCCCGAAATCCTGCTCAGCTATAAAACTCTGGTCTTGCAATCGTGGGTCGGGTAGGGTGGGGCAGTAATAAATCCTCGAAAAATGACACTTTCAAGTAGCCAATAAGTTTCTATACATGTCGTCTTAAGGGGCTACTAATCCCTCATAGAAATGATAACGTTACAGAAAGTATTCGACGTTGATAGTCCGATGAAAATCAACAGGTCAAGCCAGAATGCATATAAAGAGGAGAGACGCCGATCTCGTCGCATAACGACCTAGTGTATTCGCGGGACTTCGATCGACGGTCCAGCGCGGTTCCGAATCTTATTTATTGTAAGAAATCGAAGTCGACCGATTTTCTTTATCGATTATACAATCTTCTAAACATCGAAGAGTATTTGGTTCGATTTTAGACATAATGTTTACCGAGTTTCACAATTTCGATAATTTTTCAACGTTTTTATAAACTCGAATCTAATCATCAGTTCCGGATACTAAATAACGTTAAAAATTTCAACAAACGAGTATATCTAACTAAAAACCGACCAACTCCGTGTGTTTTTAGGTACGATGGGGGGTGTTCTAGTCTTCGGACTCCTGGCTTTAATTGGCGCGAGTTCGATCAATGCGGAATCGGAATGGTGGCAGACTATGAGTTTGTATCAAATATATCCGAGAAGTTGGAAGGACAGTGACGGCGATGGGATAGGAGATTTGAAAGGTAGAAAAATGGATATAAAATAATAACTTAATCGGCGATACTGATTTTTCGAAAAAGGATTCTGAACAATTTCGAAATAGTTCGTACCACAGTCACCAACGTCGACGATCGTACTTCAACTCCCTCGTTATTATTACATAAGATTCGCGGGCAATCATCATTCATTCATTTAAATACACTGATGGACAAACACAATTTATTCTCCGAAGACTGACGGATGTAAGTAATTTACAAACGAAATTATCGCAGCCTTGAAAATCCAGATGTGTAGCTGCAGAATTTCTTATTTACATTTTATAACACACGTGAATCTACAAATACTGCACCAGCCCGATGTTGGTATATGGAAAAATAATAAATACCGTAGGCTATTTTCGTTCACCGGAAATCAACATCCAGATTTCACTGGATTACTATGTATCTATACGAACACGGTATCGTTAAATAATCACGTATAATAAATTGTTTACTGAATATAGGAATCGAGAGCAAACTACCCCACATCGTCGACGCTGGGATCGACGCCTTTTGGATATCTCCGATATACCCGAGTCCCATGGTTGATTTTGGATACGACATATCAGACTTCGTCGATGTCGATCCAACCTACGGCACATTGGAAGACTTCGAAAGTTTGGCTAGCACTGCAAAATCGCTAGGACTCAAAGTGGTCATGGATTTTGTTCCGAATCATTCGTCTGACCAGCACGAGTGGTTTGTTAAAAGTTTAGCCAGTGAGGATCCATACACGGACTACTACGTCTGGCACAACGGAACATACTCCGAAACTGGTATCCGTAGTCCGCCTAACAATTGGGTGAGTTTTTCTTCCGATCTAAGATGCGGTTCATTCGTCTTCTGGTGCGAAAGAAAATCCGGAAAATTTTCGTAAAATAAAAACGCGTTATTCAGGTCAGCGTATTCGGCGGTTCGGCTTGGACTTGGAGATCGGAACGTCAGGCCTATTACCTTCATCAGTTTGCTGCGGAACAACCGGATCTTAATTACTGGAATGAGAACGTGGTCCAAGAGATGAAAGTAAGTGACTGGGGATTTTCGAGTGGGAAAAGTGTTGTGTAAGACCGTTGAACAAGAGTGATTCAATTTGTAGGATGTTCTGGTATTCTGGATGGAAAAAGGTGTCGACGGTTTCCGAGTGGACGCTATTCCTCATCTTTTCGAATCTGAAGATTTTGCGGACGAACCCTTATCAGGAGATACCGAGGATACAACGAACTATGGCTACACGTTGAAACATTACACGAAAGATTTACCGGGAACGTACGACATGATCGGTCAATGGCGCAAGGTATTGGACGACTACGCTTTTCAGACAGACAATATCACGAGGGTAATGATGGCCGAAGCTTACACGAACATATCGAAGACCATGGAATACTTCACCGCTGGAGCACACTTTCCTTTTAATTTTGGGTTCATTAGTAACGTTGACGGATCATCTACAGCGGCAGACATTAAGGAATTGGTTCTTGACCAGTGGTTGGACAACGTACCCGAAGGTGGCACGTCGAACTGGGTGGTTAGTGGAATCTAATTTATGATCAAATGAATACGTGGCCTTTTAGTTGTAAAAGAAAAAGAAAAAAAAAAAAAACTATCAACGGTAGATTGGAAATCACGACAATAGTCGGGTCGCTAGCAGATACACTACGGAGCAAGTCGACGCCTTGAACATGTTGAATCTCCTGCTTCCCGGTGTCTCGGTTACCTACTACGGCGAGGAAATCGGCATGGAGGACGTATGGATATCTTGGGAGGATACGCAGGATCCGCAAGGATGCGGCGGGGACGAGACAACGTACGAATCATTGTCGCGGGATCCAGAGAGGACCCCGATGCAGTGGGACGCGTCGACTTCGGCTGGTAAGAGAATTACCGTCAGTTTTGATAATTTAGCTAACGATCGCCTCGCAGGATCGAGCCTCGTGATTTACCGCAGGGTAACTGATTCCGCGATATTTTCTTTTTCGTTTCAGGATTTTCCACGAATACCAGCACTTGGCTACCAGTTCACGAAAACTATCTAACTCTAAACCTCGCAGCTCAAGCAGCGGCTGACGTCTCTCATTACAAAGTGTTCCAAGCGCTTACAGACCTCAGGAAGGAGACGGTCATCCAAGAAGGGACCGTCAACGCGCAGCTACTGAACGACAATGTCTTGGCTTTCTCTAGGTCAGGAAGTTTTTTTTTTCTTCTTTTTTGTTTTTATGACAAGTACTAATCAAGAATATAAAAACCATAAAGGAAATCATTCCGTATATTTTCATACCTTCCTAACTGTAACTCTAAATTTTCTTTTCCTTTCCAGAGATCTAAGCGGATCAAATTCAATAATAGTACTGGCTAACTTTGCCAACGCTACGCAGACGGTCAGTCTTGACGCCTTTGACACTGCTTCCGATACTCTTACGGTTGTGACCGGGAGTATTCACTCTTCGTTAACAGCTGGGTGAGTAGTTTATTATATAATTTTGTTTCTAACCGGGTCTCGAGACTTTTATTTTCTAAACTATTTATAAAACCTTAAATTTCCCACCCTAATGAAGTTTTCAATGATCTTTCGACAGCACCGAGGTGTCCAAAAGCAGTCTTGAACTTTCTGCCCTAGCCGGTATAGTTCTTCGCAGCAGTGCCAACGCCTTAACAACGAGCATTGTCGGCATGCTGTTTATGGCAATTCTGGCTTACGTCCGTCACCGATGATTTGATGTTCTGATAAATTAATCACTGATCGTCTGTCTAGATTATCGTATCTTAATTGTCACTCCGAATAGATTAAGGACTTAGAAATATTATCAAACACGATAGTATAATACTTGACGCTTCATAAACAGTAGTTTACAAATAAGATATGATATGTCTGATATACCGAGATTTCGATAATGAAACAACATCGATCATTGATTATTCTTATTTAATTAAACCGAAAATTCGAATCGATTGTATTATAATACGATAAAAATCAATGAAAGATCGTTGATTGATATACATATATACATGTATATATATATATATATATATATATATATATATATATTAGACTGGTCGTTAAAAATTTAATTTTTCCCGAAGCCCCCTAAAAAGCTTCCTTTTGATGAAAAAATCCCAGGGATTTTTTTTTTTTTTTTTATATTAACAACAACACGTGCCTCAGGACGATCTAAGTTCATTTTTTGGTAAAATCATACTTAGGTAAAATCATATTTTACCAAAAAATGAACTTACAAGATCGTCCTGAGGCACGTGTTGTTGTTAATATAAAAAAAAAAAAAAAAAATCCCTGGCGTTTTTTCATCAAAAGGAAGCTTTTTAGGGGGCGTCGGAAAAAATTTAATTTTTAACGACCAGTCTAATATATATATATATATATATATATATATATATATATATATATATGTTATTTACCGTTGTACTATATAAGAAAAGAAGAATAAACTATATTTCTCGGAAATAAACTCATTTCTTCAATTGTACAATCTTCGATAATCTGATCTAACGGATGGGGAGAGTCAACTACCGACTACTTGACTCAACTCTACGGGCGATTAAACTGAACTCCCCATGAATTTGAAATCAATAACGTTTAGCCAATAATAACAATTTTATTCGCTAATAGAATAAAGAGGATCACGGGATAAAAATATTCTAGGAATTCAATAATGGCATACCTATCTACCCACCTATCTACCTACCTATCCACCACTCTTCACCATCCACCCCCGAAACTCGAGAAATATAAAGTGGAAAGTTCCCGTCAACTTGAAACTAGACGGAAGAGAAGCACATGTGTGGGTATCGAGCGATGAAAAAATTCGAAGTCCACAAGTAGCGCGATTTCTTTTTCTTTTTCTTTCTTATTCTACCATTTACTGCATCGTATTGAAATCGAAGAGCACTCGTTCACAGAATTCGTCGCAAAACCGAAGATTGGTTGGTTATCGGATTCCATCGCGATGATTTCTTTTCTTTTTTTTTTTTCCGAACCTATCTCGTAGTTTTTGTACCGCAATCAGTAGCTTCGGCTCGGCCGGCAATCATAGAAATGAAAATAAAACCTGTATCTAGAAATTTTTACCGAACTATCAATCGAACAACTAGCCGCACGTATAAATACGATGTTATTTCAAGGGCGTTAACAGTGTGTAGGCGATCATGGCGCGACTCCTCGTCTCTCTCGCGTTTATATTTCTTATAAATTTAGTCGCTGGAGAAATAAAGAACATGGGATGGTGGGAGAACACGGTATTCTACCAAATTTATCCAAGAAGTTTCAAAGACGACGATGGAGATGGTGTCGGTGATCTAAAAGGCAAGACTAATCCCCCCCGACGTTCCACCAAACGTTATAACATTTTTCATCTACATTTATTCACTCAGTAAATCTTCTCCCTAAGCTTTTCACACACATATGATCAATTCTGTTCCGTTCAAGGTATTACCTCGAAGCTTCAACACTTCAGCGACACTGGAATAGGCGGCGTGTGGTTATCCCCGATCTACACGAGTCCGATGGTAGATTTTGGCTACGATATAGCAAACTTTACCGAGATAGACCCTGTCTTTGGAACCCTCGAAGATTTTGAAACCCTGGTTGAAAAGGCGCGAAAATTCGGCTTGAAGGTATTTCAATAAATGAATGAAAAATAATTTTCTCCTCATTTAATTTTCACAACTGTAACAATTTATTCATCTAGGTTATTCTCGACTTCGTGCCTAATCACACGTCGGACAAACACCCGTGGTTCGAGAAAAGCGTAAAAAGGGAAGCACCGTACGAGGATTACTACATTTGGCGAAATGGAACTATGGACGACGGTGGAACTCGGTATCCACCGAATAACTGGATCAGTGTATTCAGCGGTTCGGCTTGGACCTGGAACGAGGAAAGAGGGCAATTCTACTTCCATCAGTTCGCGGAACAACAGCCCGATCTGAACTACTTCAATGTAAAAGTACAAGAGGCGATGAAGGTCGGTTTGATATCCTCGAATCCGATTCTTAAAATCCTTCTGTACTAAACTAATACAGAGTGATTTCAGGATGTGGTCAAATTCTGGCTTGATAAAGGAGTCGACGGATTCCGTATCGACGCTGTACCCCATCTGGTAGAAGTGGAAGACCTCGCCGACGAGCCACTGAGCAATACTCCCGGTGTTAACCCGAACGATTACGGATACCTAAATCATATATACACGAAAGACCACGTACTGACCTATCAGATAATGGACGATTGGAGAAAAGTATTGGACGATCACGCGAACGAAACGAACACCGACGAGAAGGTTGGGAAGATTTGTTGCATCCTAATCGATCTTATTTATATAATACCGCAGTTATATTCTATTGCGACAGGTCCTGATGACAGAGGCATACACAAATCTCACAAATACGTTAAGATACTACGACCACGGTGCTCAAATTCCTTTCAACTTCAAATTCATCACTGATATCACGGATAATTCTAACGCCGTTGATTTCAAGGAAGCGATAGACCTCTGGATGGACAATATGCCCGAAAATCGAGTCGCGAACTGGGTGGTCAGTTTAAAAAATACGATTTTATAACCCAAACGAATTGCCATCGGTTTATTTTTTCAATCGCAGATGGGTAACCACGACCGTAGTCGAACCGCATCGCGATTCCCAGATAGAGCTGACCAGATGACTATGTTGGCGATGATTTTGCCCGGAGTTGCGGTCACCTATTACGGTGAGGAAATCGGCATGATCGACACTTGGGTCTCGTGGGAAAACACGCAGGATCCTCAAGCTTGTAACACCGATAGTGACCGATACGAAGCTCACAGTCGTGATCCTAACAGATCGCCTTTCCAGTGGGACGCGACGGCTAGTTCAGGTTAAAAATTTTTCGGTTCGGTTAACGAAAGAGAACGTGCATAGGTGTATATATTTTCTTGATATTTGTTTGTTTTTTTTTTCGCACAGGTTTTTCCAACAACTCTGTGACCTGGTTACCGGTAAACGCAAACTATCGTACGCTGAATCTTGATAAGCAGAAAACCGACGCGATTTCGCACTACAAGATATACAAGAAATTAGTCGCGCTTCGAAGCGAACCTGTGCTTCGCGAGGGGAGCCACAATGTAACGGTAATTAATAACAACGTTCTCGCCGTCACTCGGAGTCTAAAAGTAAAAGAGGATACGAGCGAGGCGGTCCTGCTGATTAATTTCGACAACGTAAACGAGCGCACGGTCGATTTAGAGACAGCTAATCTACTAAGAAGATCCGCGAAGACAAAAGTTTACACATCGAGTATCAACTACCTAACTACCGCGGAGTAAGTATTCGATTTTATTCATTAATTAATATAATATCGTATATAATTAATATATTTTTTTTCCAGAGCTACCGTCGACGTCACGAAAGTCAAGCTTCCTGCCAAGGCGTCGATCGTATTAGTTTCTCACAGCGGAGCGATTCATCTCTCAAGCAGCGTTTTTGTGATGATTTTAGCTCTAGTTTTGAAACATTTGTCTTAACGTAAGAGACGTGTAAATGTAATTAGCTTCTTTTCTGATTTTTTTTTTTAGGTATAATTATGATGTCGGTTCATATACTTATAATATCGAGTGTATTTCAGACAACTATATGCACATCACTTTTGTACATATTGAAATTATTATTTAATAAATATACGAATTGAAATGTTTTACCGAAGTGCGATCGACGAATTCGCAACTTGGGAATTCGACCGAAATTACAATTCTGTTTTTTGTCTTCTTTTTTTATTTCATATTCAAATTGTATTATAAAAATGAAAAAGGATAAAAAATCACGAGTGATAGTACGCGATTCCAGATTTCCGATTTCAAATTACATTTGATTTCACGAATCTAAATGCGCGGCTGGGGTTATAGCTCCGAGGAAAGATTCCTGCGTGTGTTGAATATGTAACAAGAAATATACCTACCTACTCGGCAATGTGCGAAGGAATTCAATATTGAAAATACCGCAGGATTTTTAATCTAAAAAGTTGGAAATAAGTAACCTGTATGTGTGTATATATATATATATATATATATATATGTATGTATGTATATATCCATATATAAATATATATATACTCACTACCAAACCGTACCAAAAGAATATCAGACCTTATAAACCCGCAAAGTTTCAAAGCCTCGTAACTTTTCGCATACTGCTTGATCGGGATCTACCTACAGGTAGACGCGTACCTGTACCGAAAATCTCTCCTTAAGGTGAAAAAAAAAAAATTTCCAATTTAAATTCCGCCTACACACGTAGGTATACGCGGATCTTTCGACTCTGAATATTACCATCGCGATATTCATTGATTACAATATGTATCTATTATATAACTGTATATGTATCACGATATAAAGAGGAATAAGAAAAGAGAGGAAAGAAAAAAAAGAAAAATCACCGGCTCTATACGTATAGGTATACTTGAATAATCGCGGAAGAATCTTTATGCCAAAAGTACAATAGCTGTGCCCTTTATTATTATAGAAGGATAAGAGTTGAAGGAAGAGCGAAAAGCGAGCGATCTCGTAGCTGCCCCCCCCTCCCGTGAATTTATATTCTTCATATATTTCCCCGACGTGAGTTAAGAAAAAAAAAAGAAAATTTTTCGGGATACCAGCTATATTCCACCGTTCCCAGACCCGTGAGAATTTGAACAGTCAAATTTTCGCCACTCGGATTTCGGTCGTCACTTACTCACTTCATTCTCCTCGGCACAGGTAGAGAGAGGTACCCTCCCTTCCCACCTATACCAGCGGATATAAATATATAATGTAATCGGCGCACGTATCGAAGGGGGATCGAACCAGCTCAGTATCTAGCAAGCAGATAAAACGGGTCCAGGATGAACCCTTACTTTTTACTCTTATTTCGTTTGCAAGAGAACAACAAAAAAAAAGAAGAAATTTCTCTCGTTTCTGGCTATGAGGAATTTGAAAAAAAAATATATATATAGTATATGTTTATCAATTGTAGGTATATATTTAGAAAGAGAAATTCATCACCGTCCGAAACGGTTATAATCGTAGAGTTCATTTAATCCTAGTGTTATCAGGAAGAATAACAATAAATTTTACCCCATGCAGAAGATTCATTCGACGCAATGATATCCGTACAGCGGGATACCGTATATGACGTGTACATATGTATACGTCAGTTCGTGCTTTTATTACGCCACTTGACACCGCTTAACATCCCCTAGAGCCCCTTTTTCCCATAGATATATCGTTTTATAAAATAAAAAATTTCTTCGCGGTGGTTCAGAGACGAGACAACGAGATCTCTCGGCAATTTTTTATTTTTATTTCAATTTTTTTTTTCTCTGTACCGCAGAGTTTAACAAAATTTTCCGAATCTGTATGACTGCGGATTATAATGAATCTAAGTAGATCAGAGAAGAGGGAATATGACTATGTAGACTATATATTATCGATCGGTGATAATTAAAGGCCTTATCAAAGTACCGTAATATAAGAGGCTTAAGCTCCTCACTGCCATTGAAAAACCTTTGTAGCTTGGGTAATTCTTGAACCGTCGACGTCCCTTCGTAACGGGTATTACCAGGTATATCGGGGACTGATGCTGGTTCGGGAGGGTTTGCAACCTTTTCGCGGTTTTTCTTTTCTCTTTTCTTCACCGTCTCTCTCGTCGTATCTTCTTTACTTTTTCCTTTCTTTTATTTGCTTTATTACTTTCTTTCTCGTGAGAGGGAGTGAAAAATTATTGCATCACTGGTCGGTAGGTAGGTTGAAGAAGTGGAGGGATTACGGAATAAAGAAAGAAAAAAAAAATCACCCGAAGGTTTTATACCCATAGCTCTGCCAATGTCTGCAATTTTTCCCCGTAACCGGAATAGATTTAGGTGAAAATGAAGACGAACGTGCGGGTAATGAAAAAAGAAGAGAAAAGGAAAGAAAAACAATTCATCGAAAAACAATTCGAATTAGAGAAATTCGAGAAGCTGTTACAAAAATTTTTCTCTTCGTTTTTTTTTGTTTTATCTTGTAAAATAGAAGGGCATTCTTATTTCTTTTTTTTCCTTGGTCAAGGTATCTTATATTCTTTTTTTCACTCAACACATGGATAGGAAAGAAAGAGAGAGGAAGAGAGAGAGAGAGAGAGAGAGAGAGAAAGATATATGGAGAGGTGAATCTTCATATATTCACAAATTCCTACGCGTTGGAACGCTCAGTAATCACAAATGCACCAGTACCTACGTGGTGAATTATTAATTCTGAGCACAGAAACTAATCGCGGAAGGATCAACGGCGGAAGGGACGATACAGGGGTAGCTTAAAGCCAAAGAGAGTGAGAGAGTAGATGAGGAGAGAGAAGTGTGTTAGTTTGTATGCTATTTAGATGCATGTATACCGCGTCCGTTCATCAAATTACTTTTTCCCTGATTTAAGAAATAATAAACTATGAAAATAATCTGTGTAAAAGAAACGATCGATTTACTAAACTAATTGACTATGCATCTCTATTCTATCTTTCCGACATGAAATTTCCCAGCGGAGATTATTTAGCGTAAATTGAGAAAAAAAAAAAAACAACAACAACAACAAAAAACACACATTTTCGAATTCAAATTTCGCTTTTCTCAATTCCGCGCGAAAAGGAAAAAGGGAAGAAAAAAAAAACGGTGTACTTATACCTATCTACCTACGTAATCCAGAGGACAAGCGGAGTTTTGTCCTCCGTAAACAGAGTCGGTTAGGGAAACAGAGATGAGAATAGAGAGAGAGATAGGGAGAGAGAGAGAGAGAGAGAGATAGGGAGAAATATTTCCTTAGGGAAATACGAGTCGTTTTTCTGTAGGGGTTTTTTTTTCCGAATTTCAAATCATGCCCAAACTCGATTTCTTTGGTAAGGCAAATACTTGACTAACCCACGGGTTGGCACGGTAAAGAGAGAAGATAAGAAAAGAGAGAAGCAGCCGCTCACCTATATGTGATAATTTTCATCCCGAAGGTAAATTCGGCAGACCTTTTCCACCTGTCGAGTGGAAAGACTGAAATTTGATCAACGTTATTTAGAATCCTATATGTACGCTCGATTCCTGTAGTTTTGATGAGATCCGTATCGGACAAATAAACACACCCACTACCCCTGGTATTAATTTTTCATTCCATCCTCATCTTTTGACGGGAGGAAAGAAAGGTATAAGTAAATAATATTGAGGAGAAAAAGAAAGAAAAAATGACAAAATCAACGAAAATTACTTGTCTTTCTATTAGCTCTCAATATTACTCCGGCTAATAAGACGTATATACATATTTTCATTAACCTCTCCCCGACACACCTAGATACACCAATTGTTAATATTTATAAACGAGACTTTATCCGCGAACGATAGGAGGGATCGAGACTAAGGGAGGAAAATAAAGACTTGATATACCAGAGCTCAAGGGGCGCGGTGCCTCGAGATACCAGCAATCTCATACCGAGCTGCGTCTAATAAAGCTTCAACTTAAGCGAAGCCCCTACCCAACTAAATCAGGCGTATTGCTTGCTTAGCTTACTCGATCCCTCCGCGTCCCTCAGGATTTCTGTTTTCTACGTGTAATTTCAGGATACGGAAAATTAGCTACTTTATTCTTGACGTTATTTGTAAAAAAAAAAACCAAAAAAAATTTTTGGAACACGAATGCAACGATATTATCGATTCGTTTATAAATTGACGTATACATAATAAAACGTATATCGGATAAAAGTCTGAGACAAGTATGGGTCCAGTACTTGGATCCCGCGATTCAAGAGGCTAACATAAAAGCGGGGATCAAACTGATACGGAGCAACAGCTAGCCTAGTACACATCCAGGGACAGGCGACAAAAAGTAATCATTTCGGAGCCTGGTATATACATATGTACACGTATAAAACTTTACACACGTACATATATACCCACCCCCACACTTGAAGTACCGCGGAGCTATAAAGATTGTGGTATATATATATACACACTACAGTAAAGCCCCGAGATATTATGGTGCAGATATATATTCCCGGCATCGCGCCTAAAAGGTCCAGAGGGCATGCATGTGTCTAAAGGAGATAAAATATAAAATGGATTAGAAAAAATGTATCCAAGGGTGATTAAACGATCGTTTTGATTTTTTTTTTTCTCTTCTTCTTCAACACCGAATGTTGTTCTCTTCGGTTAAAACCGTATCGTATATATAACTTATCCCCAAATCGACCGTCGCGATATATAAACCCACCTGTAGCTGTCTATATTTGTATATAGTAAAAGTTCGTAAAAGTGTTACACCTGTGTGTGTATATACAGCTATCAGGCATATACTATATATAACTATAGTCTAAAATAAGTATTCCAATTAGCGTGTTAATAACTGATCCTGGGGGCCTTTCACAACCGTTTTTTTTTTTCTTCTATTTTTTTTTTGTTTAGTTATTTTTTTTTTTTATACTTCATTTTCACTCGTTCCTTTTCTCTGATCTCTTATATACCCTATACACTATATCTCGTGCAGCATCTATATCGTATACTATAAGGTTTTAATTCGAGAGTTATTGCGTAAGTTAGCCGGTGATTAGATTGTGTAACTTGAAACCCGCGTATATATGTATAACCCGTGGAAAGTTTGACTAAGGGAATATCTTTGTTTCGAAAAAAATATTATTTCGAGTCGATGATTTGCGAACGGTTATAATTTTATCGATAAAGAAATCAAATGAATATAAATTTCGCGAGATTTTTTTGTTTGTTTCTTTTTTTTTTTTACTAAATTTTCCCCAAAGTTATAGTTTATGTATAAGAATAATAATTCACAACGGATAAAGCGTGGGTTTGAATTTATCAAACAAATTGTTCCTATATATCGATCCTCTATTATATATATCTATATATATATATATACATATATATGTATGTATACATACATGTATATCCATACACGTCAGAGAAGAGTTGTGGCTATTAAACGGATCTTATGTTATATCCAAGAGCGTGTACCTATTCGTTGGATTCGAGAAGCTGTAAATTCGCTCTCCGTCCAATTTTATTGTTAAATAAACTCTCGAGTGAAACAGGTGTACCTACGGAAAAGTTGAACGATTTTAAACTCTCCGAGGATAAATAAATTAAGATCTGAGGAACCACGGTTGGAAAAAAAAAAAAAAAAGTTTTTGTTTAAAGGTTTACACAATTAATTTGAATTGAGGAAATCTCTAACTCCTGTTGTCAAGAAAAAATAAAAATAAAAAGAAGAAGAAAAAAAAGAAGAAAAGACTGCGAATTCCTCCACAGGGAAATAAGATGTTGATGTTGATTAAATTAAATGAAATGAAATTATATTCTAACCAAGTCACGTGGATTTTTATTTGAATTCAACGAGTCGCTTACTGAAGCCAACCATATTTTGTCATCAATGTTCTTCCCTTCTTTTGCCTCTCCATTTTCTTTTTCGGAAGTAACAACAAAAAAAATAAAAAAAAAACACAAAAAAAATAAAATAAATGTCTGAGAAGAACTCGTCGTTGGCTATATCCGTCGTATTACTATATAATTCGTTAGTGAGCAGAGGGAAACGTCAAATTATTAGCCGACTGCTATACCTGCACACAAAGTGGAGCCTCTGCAGAGACGCGTATCGCACACGACTCCAAAGGCCTGTTGACGCAACCACTCCCCAGTACCTCCCGCCACTACTCGCCTTGTATTTACCTTTTCAAATAATTAATACCTTCACCGAATGGATGGGTAGAGGAGACAGGGCACGGTAGGGCCCCCCGCTGGCTTTCAATTTTAAGATAATGAAAATCGAGCAGATACATATATTTTTATACGAATCGCGTATCGACAGCTCAAAATTTAATTAATTAATTAATTTAATATTTTGATGATTAATTTTTTCTTTCTCTTCTTCTAACGTCGAACAGCTGACTTTGACAGCCGCGTGCGACCCACGTGTGTTCGCGTGAAATACAAAATCGTTCTTTTGTTTTTTCTTTTTATTTTTGTGATCCGATCTGACATAAGATTATTATAAATTATAGAGCGCGGCGAGGTAACGAGACAGGTAGGTGGAGGTAGGAGAATCTAACTGCAATTAGCGACGGTGATCCCTTCCGAGCTAAATTTCTGAAGGGGCTTATTCCTACTTAGTTACCTACGCGGATCGATCTATCGTTTGATCAGAGAGTAGAGATACGTCCAGGAATAGATATCCGTATACAGATTAGGTGTACCGAAACGTTCGATTGCTGGTAGAAATTTCCGGAGAATCTCTAATCGTCAGGATTGGCACGTGCGGTATTATTCAACTATGCGGTAGGTACATGTATCCCCAGGTGAAACATTAACACCGTTAGAAATTTGACGAGCTCACCAATGCGGGCTAGAGGGATTAATTAGATTTCTAATTTCTAACCGTCGTATATAGCGGTCTGCAAACACCCCAATATGTATATATATATATAAATGTATACGTATACCTATACGTCTGTGTCACACAATATAATTTACAGGGTTCAAACGCATAAAACCGAGAGTGATGAGAACCGCGCGATATAAAACCCGAGAGATAAAACCAACCCGGTCAAATTGTTCGTTCAATCGATCAAGCTTCGTTAATCACGGTTGTATTTTTTCTCTTTTTTTCTTTTTATTTATTTTTTTTCCCCTGGAGAACAACAGCCCCCCACCCCCCGAAATGTGCGTTTCGTTTCACGTACTTCTCTTCTTTCAGACATTATATTATCGTGTATACTATATAGGTACGTATTACAAAACCTAACTGAATTCAGTGATATAACGTCGGTTAATCTTTCTTCTAAATTCACATAGCTGTACGAGTAGGTAGACACAGAGGCGTATAAATTTAATAATATATTAAACTCCAAGAGCGAATTTTTGTTTAAATTCATATGAAAGCAAACGGTGGCTGATATTCGATTAATCGAAAAATCGATGTAGGTATATCTATTTGTTACACTCCCTGATTAATCCGCGTCAATTAATTTTTTAGAAATTTGCTCCCTCTCTCTCTCTTTCTCTCTCGCTCTCTTTCGCTATCTCTCAAAAAGTACAGCCTTCATTATTACAAACATCGAGACCGAGGGGCGTGCATATAACCAAAGTAATAGTAGGCCATGTCAAGTCCCCGGGCAGACCCCCACCTGTTTATTAAACGTTACACCTACCCACACCTCGCCGAGATACAAGTATTACAGATTCTTACAAGATTTCCAATTTTTTTCCCTTTTTTCTGCTTTATTCTTTATTCTTCTCGTTTCGTAATAATTACTCAGATTTTCAAGATACGATAAACGGGCCCTTTATACAACGATCCTCGAAAACCAAGTACGAAATCTGATCATCCTTTTTTCGCTGATTGAAAGAAGAGAAAAAAGAAAAGAAGGAAAAACCTAAACCTTAACTCACCGATGACGTAGCTATACCCGTCTAAAGTAAGGACGCATTTTCTCGTCGCCTGAGTAGCTGCGGGGGTCGTTGGTCGGTTCGGTATTCTCCTCGATATCCTTTTCCCCGTGTTACTAACACCGGGATTAGATTCCGGAACGACGCCTGCACCGCCGCCTCCGGGATCAGAATGACACTTTTGTACAGGATCTTTGCTTTGACGAGACATATCCCAGTATACTCTCTATCGTATCGATAAACCTTTACGGATACGGGTTACCAACAAGCCGCGGTTCAAATTATCGGAATATCCGTTCTCGAATGTAAATTTCATAACAAATTTCCCCATTTCGAAAACCGACTACTACTCGTCTTCATCTCTTTCTTTATCTTTTTCTTCTTCTTCTCCTCCTCGCGTCATCATCTTGAATGAGCACATCCTTCTTTATACCCTCTACATCTTTTATTTGTATCCTATTTTCGAAACGTATATATTTTCTTTTTTCCCCTCTCACTTTCCTTCGCTATTTCATTTTCTCAAACGATTTCCCCCATATTCACGATGCGATCTGACGACATATCGACTACGACACACAGTTCAATCCGCGTTCACTTAGTCTGTATAAATACCTTGTACAAAGATGTTATGGTGAAGTACAAACATATCGATAAAAACAAACAGATTATGAATACAGTCGCGTGATACATGTTACGGGGTTGGGTACACCCTATTTCATCCCCTCGGACCTATTTTATATTCTTGAATAAAGATTATTTCACCAACGATCAAAAAATTCACACACTCCTCGAATCGATCAATTTTCTCCTTATCTTCTTGTAGAAAAAAGTTCCTTTTCATACTGTCCGTTGCAGTGTGCAGGATATGGTGTTTAAATCGATAATCAATAGAACGGTAAACGAACTAAATTAGTGTATTTTTTTTTCAATATTTTTTCTGTAAACCGATCACACAGGCTTTGGCACGACTGAACCGTCCCCGCGAACACTAAACTTCCGCACGAACGTACGATCGAACGTACGAGCGAAACTAACGAATACACATACCAGATATACGTATATATGTGTGTGGGAGGAGTAGTAAAGCGGCTTACTGCACCGCACCGCAACGCGGCACCGACTACTAAACTACCAAGTAAAATCTCCTAGACGAACGAGAAACGAGATCCACTTTGTTTACGGAAAAAATCGAAGATCAGGAAGAAAAGTTCACCCTCCCCTCTCGTTCTTTGAAGTTGAAATTTTTCAACTTCGGAAATATTTTAACGGGGTTAATATGGAATCATTTTTATTCCTTTTTTTCTTTGGCATCAATTTCCGCGAGGCGACACGCGACGAGGTTACAATCTCGAAAAGTTTTTCTTTTTATTCATTTTTTAATTTTTACAACGCTGTACGAGAATTCTCTGTCTCTGACACAATTTCGACGAGCACATGCACCGATAGATATAATACGAAGAAGGAACTGATGAAACGTGTCGTACACCGCGGGTTTCAGCCCAGAGCAAAAAAAGTGAACCGAATAAATCGTAAGATCGGTTATAGTTTTTTGACTGGCGAATAAAATTCGCGCTTCTTTTTAACGACTAGGATGCGCTCCCTCGAAGCCATTTTTGGACCTCCTTTTTTTTTTCTTTTTTCAATTTTTGTTTCTCGATTTCTTCTTATCTGTCACAGAGGTTGTTGCCGGAGACACGATTCCCTACATCGACCCTACAACGACCCCACGACGATTCCGCGGGTATATCCGCGTGCGACCCGGTCAACGGAGGCGATACGACTGACTGTCAGACTTACTCCCACGTCGCGACCGCGCTCTGAACTGTACAACCCTTCTTCCCCCGCTACCCTTAGCTTTTCTCGGCACTATGCGCCCGTGAACTCACTATGCAGGGTTAAGGAGCCGATCGTATGTATGTATGTATGTAATATACATATATGTATATTATTTTTTTTCTTTTGGGGAAAAGAAATTAATACGACAAATTTCATATACCTTCGCTATTTTTTTTTTTTTGTTTTTTTTTGTTACCTGAAAGGATTCTCTTTTCATAAGTATATATGTATATATATATATACCGTGTACTAAATATATATATATGACTCGAGTTCTTCCGTTATACGAAGGATAGAAAGAGATTTTTTTTTTGTTTTTTTTTTTTCAGAATATTGTAAACGAATTTGGGAAACCATTTCCCTCGCCAGTCTCTCTTTCTCTCCACGCGTGGTGTATTCGTGCGTGTGTGTGTGGTTATGAAAAATGTATCTCATATACGTTATCACGGAACACATTGTTATACGAGAAGAAAAATACGAGCGGAAGAGAAGAGAAGAGAAGAGAAGAGAATAGAAGAGAAGAGAATTCATTTTTTTTACAATATATGAAAATAAAAATGTGTAATTTATGGATTTGAAGAAGAGTACGATTTATTATATCGGCGAAACCGTTTTTGTCATTATTTTTCTTTTCTTTGTTCTTTGTTTTTTTTTTTCTCGTTCAAATTTCACAGATGAAATGAAGAAAGAATGGGAGATTTCTACGAGGATATGGCAACGATGACTGGAGGCGTTGAATAACATATATATACATGCATAGGTATATATGTATGATGTATGGGAAGATATAGCCGTTCGAAATATTAGCTACCATCGACGAATTAGTCGTATATACATATACCTACATAGAGGAGATACCTGGCATATATAATATAATAGGTAGGTACGTTGATATTTGGTGGCATAACCTGGCTATAGTCGTAAATTACGTAATGTGAAACTTGAAATATGAAACGATCGCACATGGCACGGCGTGAGGAATCGGAGTATAAACAGCGATACCATTTTTAGTCTGCAATATTATTAGGGTATACGTATACCCTATAGTCGGTAATTCGATTCAAAATATATAACTGTTTCAAGTCCAACTCGAGTCAAAGTCAAAATACGAAGAAAAGATCAGAAAATTTCTCCAATCAGTCAAGTCACTCACGAGTCATACTCTCCTATCTAATGCCTCGTCAGATATACCTGTACCTCCGCAAAGTCCTATAATGTATGTGTACGTGTATATATAAATATGCGCTTATATTCTATCCTCTTTTCACGCCTCGCCTCGTGTAAAACGTATATTATGTACCATATATACATATACGTGTATAGTTATGACGTAAGGCTTCTGATCGATAATTAAGTCCCCCAGTTGCAGTATGGCTGTTGTACGTAATTTATACCTCCTAACCGACAAGACAAATTCCCACTGTGACCATAAGTTGGTCAACTATACAACCTGCAAGCCTACCTCCAATTAGTCGACGAACAATTAGCATTTTTCTCTTTTATCGCGTAGTTCGTATGTTCAACATAATTATTCCTTTTCACCATTTCATACCGAAGAGAGAGAGAAAATACTGATCGTTAACACTATTATTATAATGTCCTATTAGTACAGGACATTAAGAGACCGCGAGTGAAAATAATCTTTGAGAAAATCACAATTTTTCAATTTTTACACACCGTCTGATGAATATTAATTAATTAATTAATTAGTTAGTTAATATCAATCCGTGTGAGATTAGTGACCGCAAGTAAATTCATTAGTAGGGTAGGTCTGCGTTATAGCACACTCCGTATAATATGCTGAGTGAAAAACGAACTAACGTACTACGCATATATATATATGGGACATTCCATGACATCTCGATCAAGATTCTAAGTCGATGTCTCTGATCGGCTTTATAATTTTTTGTATGAAAGTACATGACGAAAAACGCAATCGCAATTTTTTTCAGAATTTTTCGACCCAGCGTATCTGACCTATTATTTAAAAACTTGAAAAAAATACCCCCATTTTCTAAAATCTGAAAAAATTCACAAAAATCTTATGAAATATAACAACATTTTTGACGCTCATTAGAACATGGAGATTTCATCACATTAAAAGATAAATAACAAAAACTAAAAAAAAAAATCATTATTGGATTGCATTTTTGACATAAGAATGAATATAAAAGCTCATTGTAATATATTATAATATATATAATAAATATTAGAATATATTTTCCGTATATGTATATTGTAATATATTATAATGAGCTTCTTAGTTCATTCTTATGTCAAAAAAGCAATCCAATAATGATTTTTTTTTGTTTGTTTTTTAGTTTTTCTCATTTATCTTTCAATGTGATGAAATCTCCATGTTCTGATAGGCGTCAAAAATGTTGTTATATTTCATAAGATTTTTGTGAATTTTTTGAGATTTTAGACAATGGGGGTATTTTTTTCAAGTTTTTAAATTATAGGTCAGATACGCTGGGTCGAAAAATTCTGAAAAAAATTGCGATTGCGTTTTGCGTCATGTACTTTCATCCAAAAAATTTTAAAGCCGATCAGAGACATCGACTTAGAATCTTGATTGAGATGTCATGGAATGCCCCATATACATATGTACACATACTGAATTATAAAATATTATTATCCATATAAAGGTGAGATCTGGCCAGGTCTGTTAATAATAAAATAATACCGCGATGAAGTAGAAACGAATTATAATAATTAAAAATAATATAGTCAGACCCGTGAGTCGTTTTTAAATTATATATATATATATATATATATATATATATATATATATATATATATATATGTTTCGAAGTTTTGTGTGATCCAACTAATTAATTATTACTACTGTTAAATACCATCGTACTTATCGAAGGTTACACCAACTTTGACGGAAAGTCGTCGGACTAATGTTGACCTAGGTATTATCAAAGTGCAGATGGCAATTTAATAATCAATCAGTTCGTTATAACAATCTTCGAGTGATATTTGAAAGCAAGAAAAAAAAAAAAAAGTTAAATACATGCTTGTATTGTTGCTATTTTTATTTATTTTTTTTAAACATTTTTGTTACACACAAATCTTTTTCTTCCTGGACTTTTGAACAGGATGGTGGTGGTGGTGGGTATTATATACATATATCTATATAAAGGTGTGAAATCCTCGTTCAAAGTTAACCACCGGAGCTATGGTATTACATTATGTGTATTGTGAAAATAAGAGGAATATGGAAGGAGGAGAAGAAAAATGCCTCAGACACTATACTACCCCGAGAATGTGAAAAATCTCAGGTTTACTTCTTTTCGATCTTTTTTTTCTTTTTTGTTTTTTCTTTCGAGTTTCTTTTTTGTTTTTTATTATTATTTTTATGCCGAACGAATAAATATAGACTCCGAATATGTGTCTACCGGGCAAATGAACCGTGAAAACTATACGAGATAGACTCACCCCTGGCGATATTCTTACGAAGGGAGGACAAAAAATGAGTATAAGAGCCGGTATAATACTACGGGTGAATGAAAAGTTTTTCATCGTCACCGTACTAAATCACAGCCCGCGATTAGTACGATAGAATCAGGAAATATAAGAGGTGAAATGAAAATAGTAAACCCGCAGGTTACGCGTCGCGGCAAAATTGTTTATATATACATATACCTACGTATTGATAATACCAAGACCACCGCTATAGTACCGAAGTAGTCCACGTCAAACTTTCAAATATTTATACAAAATTTAAAATAGCAATTGACTTTGATGTCTATAAACGTGTTTAAGCGCTTTTGAGCGCCCCATCGACGGACCTACGGATTTTTATTTTATTTTTATTCTTTTTTTTTGTTGGTTTTCCTGCACTTACTTCTCGAACTTCGACGTATAGTTTCTACTTTTCTTTTTCTTTCTTTCTTTCTACCGCTTCTCTCGTACTCCTCTCGATCAACGAAAAGGATCAGGAATGAGAATTTTCTTTAAAATTTCTAACGGATGAAGCAAAAGAAAAAAAAAATTGAAAAGAAAATTTATATAAACAGAAACTCACATATCAGAGGTAAATTTTGTACTTTCGTCTATCAGATAATACACGAGTGTCGTTTTTTTTTTTTTTTTTTTTTTTTCGTTGTTTTGCCTCAAGGACAGGATCAAGATTTCAAACTCTGTTTCTCCTCTTTCTCTACTTTTCTCACGAGCGGGGAGAAAAAAAAGTATGCATGTATATATATATATATATATATATATATATATATATGTGTGTGTGTAAGCTCTCGCGGATATTAGACTTTTATATACCTCTTCTCTCCGCGCCTTTTTTTTTTTTCTTTTTCTTGATATTTATTATCCCCTCCCCCGACAAGGGTTCTGGCTCATGTTCAACCGTGTGTTTCTTTACTGGTAATATTTCAAATAACTCGAAATCATTTTTGGTACATCTGTATCGTTCCACCCCGATATCCTATTCTCGAAGGACGAAGAAAAAGAAATGAAATCGCAGCTATACTCGAAATCTATACAACGATTCGATATTTTTAAACAAGAATGTGCTAAATTATTTTTACTCGATCTTGTGACAAGGTGAACAATATACGATTTCAATATATCCCCGCTGGCGAACTTTGGGTATATACCTATATACATGAAACATTTTTGCGAAAGAAAAACTAACGAAGTTTGTCAGGAGACAACTCGGTGATCGATGCCCAACCGGGTTCACCATGTTTCGCGCGTCTCTTATTATTCAGGAAACGTCAGGAATTACCCTACCACCTACGTCGCACGTTCTTCCGTATTTATGATTTAGGGTTGCATTCCGTGGCACGTGAGAATTGAAAATTAATCACTTTTCCCGGTGACCTAATTTCTTCGTCTCCAATTCATAATCATTAATTAACGGAATACAAATTCTTTTTCTTACATATTCAAACTATGAAACGTCCAATTTTTAGAGAACCCCGAATCTCTAGCCGACAAGAAATAATTTCGAATAATAATGTGGAAATAGTTCTTCGGAAAAAAAAGAAGAAAAGAAAAGAGTCAAAGCAGAAAAGTTCGCGTCCGTTGACATCTGTCGTTAAACGAGAAGTAAAAAGTTGGCCGGTCGCGGTAACGATATATATAACCATCGTAACCGCTGTGAAAAGAAGAATTTTATCATATACCTGTATATACGTATACACATACATAATTATTCAGAAACTTCGGCCGCTAATTAACTAACGAATGTAATTTGTCAACGGTGTCGTAACGCCGTCCACGATCCGTTTCGAACTTTACCCTACCCTACTGTATATAGTAGCAAGCTTTTACCAGGTTAAGGGAATAGAGGCGATATTTAAGTGTAGAAACAAGCAGAAAATTGAAAAAAAAATATCTGATTTTTTTTTTTTTTTGATTTTTTTAGAGGAGAAGATTCGTTCTTCTGATAGAAATCACGGAATCTTAATATATGTTCATCGGATTCTGGTCAAATAAGCCTTTTAACGAAACGCCTTTAAAATTCGTTGATTTTTTTTTTTTTTTTTATTTTTTTTAGGCTCGTTACAAAACGAAAGGGGTGTAAAGAGAGAAACGGGGGGTCTGCTTTTTTTTTCTCAGTTCCGGAACGAAATGACGTATCCCTTTAATTTTTCAACAGGTTATGCAAGAGTAAAGATGTATACGCGTTCATTAGATTCGGTGATGAGCCATTAGCCTGATTTCATGAATTCATAGAATGAGTGTACCTACCTCCGTTGTTCGAGACTGACTAAGCAAGCGGGTAGTAGGATGGGTACACGTTGTTTTATATAGAATACAAAATTGAAATATTTATGGAAAAAAAAAGTGAAAAGACTAAAAAAAAAATTACAGACATTCAGGCTCATCCTCTCCGTATGTATGTACATTTAGACCAACTATCTGATAAAGTCTGAAAAAAATAAATAAAAATAAAAAATTCATTCTACTCCAAACAGGGAATTTCGTTTGCGATTAGATAGACGGATTAATTAATACATCATTTATCGTTCAACATTGATTTGTTTCGTCCTTTTTTTTTTGTACATTAAACCGAAGGCTTAATATACAATCGATTCCGGATTTCTTTTTTTTTTTTGTTCGTTAAAACACTATTTTTGCAGTAAGCCAGAATTTCATTCGTATACCGGTATCTCTTTCCACTTATTTCGGTAGGTCATTTACGTAATATATTTTATTGGTCGCTTCTTTGATGTAGTGTAATGTATATATATATATATATATATATATATTATATATAAGTCTGGTACGTTTTTAAAAATCCTCTCACTCTCTATCATTTCCGAAGCTACAAACGATGAGATGCTGAATATATATATATATATATATATATATATTTTTTTTACCGGTGAATATTTATTTTTCAATCAAACGAAGGCTCTTTGGATCTCGTTGAAAGAAAGAAAAAAAGAAAAATAAATAAATAAATAAATCAAAAGAAAAATAAATTTCCTTCGGACTCTTTTGAGCTCTTCGTCATTAGAAACCTGAATAAAATAATGTCAAATAATTATTCCACGAAATACAGATTTTCCCTAAAAAAACCCCCCCCTGTGTGAAATTCATCTGTCTATACACTGAAATATATAAAGAGAAATTTCTTCGTCAATTTTTCTAAACTTCCAGTCGAGTTTTCTTCAAATATTAACTCCGAGGTGGGTTATACTCTTAACCAACTACATCTTCACCCCCAGCAAAGAGCGAAACTTTACAACTTGAACGCGTGAAATTAAGGTGCGAAAGGTGCGTCGAATTCAACGCGAAACTTTACTCAACTCGGTTAAGTTGAGTTAACTTTACTCGAGACTGACTATACGCAACGAATGTTCATATTAATTCGTTGCGATCATTCTCTCCCTACGCGTTATTAAGCCATCGACAAAAATTGTAAAAAAATTAAACGTTTTTCAAAGATCGTTCGATGTCTTTGGATTTGATGTAATTTGAACAAAAAAATGGAAATTGATTTTACGAAGATTTAATTTTTTTATATGTATATGCGTCTATTGAAAAAAAAAAAAAAAAAAAAACGGTTTCAAAATCATTCGATTCTAGTTGCCGTAAATAAAAATAGAGTAATGAATATCGTTTAATAAATAGACATTAATTAACGTCATTTTTTACCACCTAAAAGTAGGCTTTTAGCAATTTACGAGATCCGATTTTATTACACTCAAAAATATTCTGCTTTATGATAAATATCCACGAGAGGAATGAGGATATCTCCGTATAATTTTCGAGCTAAAAACTGGTGGGATGTTGCTTTTAAAATTTTAACGAGATACAATCGCAACGTGAAATATTCAGTTTCCTCCTATATATCTATATATCTATATCCTAGATATCTATATATATATATATATATATATATATATATATATATACACACATATATATCCCGAAGAATTGATTTATTTTACAAACGGATATTTACGAAATTTGAATGAAACGTATTTTTGATTATTCGAAGAGGATATATATGAATAACGCGAAGAAAAAAATTTGTTACACGTTTCCATGTATTTCATTTTTATTTATTTTTTTCTTACCCGTCATCTAACTCGATACGCGTATAGCTGCAGAGATTGATGTACCATAATTTGAACTTGTCAATTTTTATAATGGCGTCGTCGTCGTCGTCGTCGCTGTCTATACTGAATCTACAAAGGTAATCCGATCTACGATACCGCGTTTTCCGTAAAAGCTTCAAAAATTTATAAACTCTCTGACACAGCTGTAGGCTTTCCCCGAATTCAATTACCGACATTATTATCAACCGCAATCGATCCCTACCTCATATAATATAATAAAATATAATAAAATATACTACACACCCATGCCTATACTATAATTGAATCGGTATATCATCGCTCTGTGTAATTACCCTCTTCCAATCAATCGGACAAGTCGCTTTTATTGCTTAATCAAATGAAGAGAGAAAAGACAAAAAAAAAAAAATTAAAAATTCGTATCCAATCTGATCGAAATATCAATCAATGATGATGATGATAATAATAATAATAATAATAATAATAATAATAATAATAATAATAATAATAATAATAATAATAATAATAATAATAATAATAATAATAATAATAATAATAATAATAATAATAATAATAATAATAATAATAATAATAATAATAATAATAATAAAATGATTATCGATAATTATGTAACGAATAATCGTTAGTTTGCACTAAGATACGTCGAAGATCGTTTATTTATATTTATTTTTATTTTTTCTGAATTATTGATAAAATTGATAAAAGTCTTGTGAATATGATAAATAATTTTCGCGGAGGGTCAAGCGTTTATAATTCGTAGTATTCTGACTTTACCCACTTTCGAATTTGGAGGAATAACCATATCTGCAGCTGAGCTCTTTTATCACGACCTACTTTTACCCCTGGTGAAGTTACTTGCCTACGGCCGATTACCAAAACAGAGTTCTGCATTACTTCGTATGGCCCACCGCCAGCTGTGCAATCTCTGCTTGCCTCCTGGACCAGCCGCCGTCAATTCAAAGTTCCTAATTTCCGGCGAACCTTATCGCCTTTGATTCGGACAAATAGGAATACCACCTACCCTAGCCATAGTCGTATCGGAAATAATCAAAAACCAATCGCGCGAATAATAATTGTTTGGACAATTTAAACCGACCCGATACGAAAAAATTTAGTTTTTTTTTTCTTGAAATTCCCGAAGGATGAAAAAATTCCAATTTCAATTATCGTCGACTAAAATTTTCGAGAAAGTGCCTTTCGGAACCGTCAAAAAAAAAAGTTTCAAAATTCTATCAATTATTTACGACATTCCGAAGTTATCGATTGAAGCAGATGAAATGGGTTCTCCGTAAAGAGGGTCTGGATTAGAATGGAATATCTTTCGTCTTTAGATCCCGAGGAATAGACAAAATTTTTCGGATCTTTGGGATTACGAGGGTCAGGACTCTCGGAGTCTTGGGTCTACCGCATTCCGACCTTTCGGAATTTTAATTTTCTAAACTTGAACCTTTCGCAAAATTCGAAATCGTATAAAACAAATTTGGAACTTTAAATCCAGCCAATTTCTCACACCAATTTTTCGGTATACGTTTACCGCTACCGTACCCTGTACTACGGTGTTGAAACTGTCGTAACAAGTAAGTCTATCTCGGATCGATACAAGTTTAGTATTGATTGAACATGGGGGCTTGCAGTAAAGTCTCCTTGAATTCAGTTGGCGAGTGGCCAACGTCGACTCATCGTATTATAGGGGTAGTAATGTGGAAAGCGGCAATGGGGAAGCAAATACGCAAACGCGAACGCAAACGAAAATTGCAAACTAAAAGGCGAAAGCAAGCATCTGAGTTTAACAAAAAAATTATATATATATATATATATATAAGTCAGAGAAATCCGTAATATTGAAATTCTATTTGAAATAGAATTTTCTATTTGTGAACTGAGGACGAAATTCTATTTATCCTTTCAATATTTCTACGCTCGAAGGTACACCGTACCAAGCATAGCCCTTATGCGCTGGTACAGTCGAATTACTGATTTCGGGGGGAAAACGTGGAAACGTATATTTGCATATTCAAATGAAACTCTGCAAGGGGTAGCTTTTTCGTAGGGACAGTTTAAACTCGAATAGCATATTTCCCTCCCTAGTTTTATTACTCTATAGGAGTAAATTTCTCATTTACCTTAAAATAAGGATCATTAACCGAATAATACGGTTCCTTCTGTCTTTGCTTCTCTCGTTATATCGATCTATCTATTCCCCACTTCATCTCTAATAAATAAACTAAAAATATCAAAATTCCATTCCGTTCGGAGAATATTTGAATCCGAAGTAACGGTTCTTTTCTTTCTCTCTACCTCTTGGTTTAATTTCGTTCCTTCTTTCTCCCTTTTTTTTCTACTCCTTGATCGTTTTCTTAATTAAAATACGATAAACGGAGGGGAGAGTAAAAGATGAAAGATGATTGATCAACTTAGTTTTATCGCTGAGTATAATATTTCACATTCGCATAATGATCCTTACTTCCCGTCGAAACTTCTACCGAAGAAACCTCATCCCGTGGATTATCCGTTCATTTATCTAACTGCAATTATTATCGTTATTATCGTCTTGAATAATTATTCTCACGAATTTAATACGATAATTATATGTCACTATGATTCGAAAATATAGATTCTCAAAGCCAATTAATTACCCAGATGAATTATACAGTTAAAATTTATGCAAATAAGGTTCCACTACCCTAGCTCGATGAGTAAACATACGTACCTACGTTTACAGATACATACATCGATGTGAGTGATAGAGTAAGCAAGCAAGTAGTGCCTAGGCAAAAGGGGTATAAATCGCCTTGTTACAGTTCGGTTGAATTTAACATCCTGTATAAACAACTCGGTGAATATTGACGCAAAGTAGATTCGAGGATATAGAGGATTCGTATATTTGTTTAACGAGTGTAGTTAGCCGCGTAAGCTCGAACTTTAAGCTTTCTAATTTTACCTTAAACCTCAGAATATTACCGGCTCGAGTTTCCCCTGACCCGGAAACCCGGGATTAATTAATGAAATGCAAGATCTCAATTATCCACGGTTTTGCATAGATTCGAGATCGAAATTTCAAAAATAGAGAAGATAAATTAGAGAGAAGAAACTCTAACAATCCCGCTTTTCGATCTCTTTTCTCCCATTTTCATATCATGTATCTAGATAAAATTTTACGTGTCAAGTTTTACAACCGCGATATAAAAAGCTCTTCTATCAAAAAGAGAGAGAGAGGGAGAGAGAGAGAGAAGAGAGACGAGAAGCTGGAGCTTTCGTGTTTGAAAAAAAAGGCGGACTGATCAACCTGACGGATAAAATAATGTAAGATGTGAAAATCTTCTCCCTCGATTTTTTTTTGTTTTCTTCTTTTTTTTTTGCTCGTCTCCTTCCCTTCTTTTCACATTCGAGGAAAATCAAGTGTTTGCAGGGAAACGAGGAGAGCATCGAGTATTTTATGAGGGTGGTGGGGAAATCAGAAGTTCCTGAGGTATGTTAGTCGCGAAAGATTCGTGAGATGATGGGGAATAAATTCGTACGATAAACTGGAAATTATGCTCCTTTATATCCAGTGGTACTCCAAGGAAACTGTTCTCTCTTACCCTCTCAACTCATTTATAAAACCCATAGTACCTAGTTGAAACAATGCCCAGGAACTTGCGAGAAATATAATTTCGGGGGTTAAGATTTTAGTTAAATTTCCTTCAGACCATTGTCTTTTTTTCTCTCCTTCTTCTTCTTCCTCTGTATATTTCGTGTAATTTCACACGATCAAATTCCCGACCTCTTCCCTTTCTCTATGCAAGCGATGAAAAAAATTGAAATAAATAAAAAAATAGAAGCATAAGAGAAAGAAAGAAAGAAACAGGGAAAATCGGCTAATGAGTGATAATAAAATTGTGCGAAGATATATGTGTATGTGTGTATATATATGTGTACATACATATGTATATATATACATTTATATGTATGAATGTATCTTTTTTTCCGTAGATCCCTGATATCATGGCGGTGACAAAGCGAGAGAGCAGTAACTGGTTCGTTGTTTGCTGATTCGAGGTAAGATTTCGCGGATAACTGAGGCGAACCCAAATGGCTTAGAGAGACAAGACGGAGAACCGCAATTCTCATTCATCTCAGCACACACATATCCAGCGGAGATAGAACACGAAAGATTTACCTTCACCGTTGATAACGACATGTGAAATCTTGCTCTGCTCCCGAGATACATATATAACTGCGTTGATGTAGTACATACATACAGGATACAGAAAGTCCTGAACGATATTCCGAAAAACGAAAAACGATTAGGCGACATTAATTTATAGCGGATTTAAGGGGAAAAAAAAAATATATATATAAAGAAATAAATGAAAAGGAGGAATGAATTTTTTAGGGAAATATAAAATGACTGAATTATACATATGCCTATACCCCAAGTCCCGATACCGTACAACATTTATTAGAATCCTGAAGCCCCTCTATTGTCGCACAGTTTTCAGCGGTTCAGGGCTCAAGTTGATTATTATATTCCAATTAGAATACCCGAAATCGTGTTAAGCCTCTCTGCCTTTGTCTTCAAAGGAGTTGGTGAACTGAATTCCGAAGGGGAGAGGAAAATACACCTTCGACTTTTATTACTCGATATCGATAGAATTTTAGGGTGACCGATAATAACGCGGTGTTGTTACACGTTGCGACGTATAAAATTTTTATTGTTAATAAAAAAAATTGATATTATTTATATTTTAGGATAACCTATACTATATAATATGTGTTACGAGGATTTTTACAATCTTAATAAAAGCTAGAAACGTTTATTTTTATTTTTTCCTCTCTTTCTTTCGTTTTCTTTTCCTTACAATTTTTATATACGGTGGTGAGCAGAAAAAAAAAACAAAAAATCCCCGTATAGTCGGTCACGTCAAGAACGAGAATTAGAAATTTTTTTTTCTCTCGTTCCCACCTCCAATCTTCGCAAAATATTCATAGAGAAGAAAAGTCTCTCTGTAGGTGTATATATAAAAATTATAATATGTATTACATCGCGACTATTGAGGAAAAAATTTCTAGCTTCCGTACACGGGCGTATGGTGTTTTACGTTGAAGAAAAAGAGTAGAGAGGAAAAAAAGAAAAACAGAAGTCAAAATTTAATAATGAAAATAAGGTTTCTCTTACACGGGGGTGTGGATGGATTTCTCCCTACCTTTTCCCTAACCGTTTTTATCCCTGACCACGCCTTATCCATGTTTCCGTCAGTTTTACGTCCTTCCGGGACTTTGGGTCATCAAAGATCGAGAGAAAAAAAAATCACGAGGTAGGTACATCAAAGACCTTGAAACCTCCGGCTGGTTAAAGGAGTCGAGAGACGCGAATACACTTCTACACGTATACAATAATGAAGAGAAGAAGAAGAAAAAACAAAGAGAAACGAAAAGGAAAGAAGAAAAATATCAATCGGTCATTTTGTATAAAGCTCAGCGTTATTTCGGTTATTGGTTCCGCTTTTCCATATTCCCCGAAATGAACGCCTATATGAATATATATATATATATATATATATATATATATATATCATACCGTATATGGTATGGTATAATATCAAGGTATCGAAAATGAAATTCGTTGCTTCGTTATTAGATTCGAAGACAGCGGGGGTTGGGCCGTCAATTTTCTAGAAGGACTTCAACGGTCTTATGAAATCTGATTACCTCACAATCTCAATCCCCGAAGAACCGGGCATCTAGCTGCTAGCTGCTAGCTTTTCTCTTCTCATCTCATCTCTTCTCTTCTCTTCTCTTCTTTTCTTTCGAAATCTTATCATACGAGCTCGAAGACCCTCCCTTCGAGGTTTGATAGTCGCCATTAGGTCGAGGTAACGACAGGTCAGAATTCAGACCCGAGGGTAAACCTCCGTTACGAGATTGAGCCGATAAAATCGTTCGAAATCTTCAAAGTATATTCAGAAATTGAGTTAACAATTTATCCGACTTTTTTTTTTCGTTTTCGTTTTCGTTTTTTTCGTTTCTCTCTTTTACCCCAGTCGAAATGAAAGAAGTATTTCGATTTTAAGTTGAAACTTTTCCTCCCTCTAGTTGTATTACATACATATATAGAACCCCCAGGTATAACCCCGACGTATGTGTAAAAAGAATAAAGTGAAGTTTAAGTAAAATGGAAACGGTAGAAAAACGTCGGTCGGTCTGGTGCACGTTCGGGAAATAAGGTGTTCTAGAAAATCTCGTGGGATTTTTCGTTCGGCCAACGAAACCCTGGTATATAAATGGCATCCTCGACCTTAGAAAAAGGCCCCGTGGGAAAGGGCAAGAATAGTCGAAACAACTTATCGAAATCGTCGGAGTATAAGGTGAAGGAGAAGACTGTAGTGAAAAAGGAAGCGAGAAAATTACAACAACAAAAATAAAAAATAAAAGAAACAGGAAAAGAAAGGAAATTTAGAAGAAGATATCTGCTGCAGCAGCTTTTTAGCGCCCCTCCCCCGTATAAAACGTCTGTGTAATTACGGAATTCTAATAACGCGGGTAGTAGGTAGGTCCGTACGCTGGCTTAATTTCCATCGCTTAATCAAAAGCCACAATCAACGTCAACGGATATTATCTCCGCGATGCGTTTCGGTTTTAATAGTAATGAAATCAAATATAAAACAGCGGCGTTTGCGTTCCAAAAAAAGAAAACGAAGAAAATAAAGAGAAGAAAACAAAGGAGAGAGAAAAAAAAAAAGGAAAAAAAAAGGAAAAAAAAACGAGAAGTAAAAATCATTGGTGATAAATAATGAAAAGGTTCGCGTAGGTAGGCGAAAGATATAAATACTGGTATAAGCTTTAACCGTAATGAATATTAACGGGAACAGCTGAGTCTGGTGGCAATGCCGCAGCTAGTTCTCTAAACGGTAAGAAAAGTATACGGAGAGAAAATAAGTGGTCCTCACTTCAGAAAGCTAGACATATAATATAGGGCTAGCCGAGTTAAGGAAGAAAAATATAACCGAAGAATCGGGTTTTATTTCATCCTCTCCAACCATTCCCAAAGTAAAGTTAAAGACGCTATGATATAAAACGATCGGTAATAATTTCCTTTTCGGTCCATTAAACGCGACGCGGACTCTGCGGGTCGCGAAAATTCGCACATGTATGTGTGTGCGTGCGTGCGCGCGTGTGTGTAGGTAATGAAAGATTAAGGTCACAGAATGCGAAAAAATGTCAAGTTTTCTTCTCGTTAAATATATACGTGTATGTGCATATACAGGTAAGTGTTCGTGTACAACTTTTATATTATAAAACTATACCCGCAGCATGAAACGTGAGTTTTATTTCTTTTTAACCGTAGTAATGAGTTTGTTGGTCCGGTGCGGTGCGGTGGGAAATGCAAAAATTTACGAAAAAACTAAAGAAAGAAAAAAGAAAAAACTGAGAAGAAGAGAAGAAAAGTTTCTTAGAGTTTCTCGGATGCAAAGTTTTAAGAAAACTTGGTTTCTTCTACCCGTGGCGAAATCTTTCGTTCGAAAAAGAAAAATAAATGACGAATTTTGCAAGAAAAAATTTTCTACTCGGGTCATCAAATACGCTTTTCTTTTTCCTTTATTCACAATCTACGTATATATTGAGAAAAATGCATAGAATCGTCCGAGATACTTTCTGTAGAGGTATACATTAGGGTGTTCCAAAAAAAAAAAAGTTTTTTGGCTATCATCTCAAAAGTTTCTAGTAGGTATAAAAAAAATTCTCCCACAAGGACAGCTCGATGTTTTGATTCTACGTGACGCGCAACGGTTTTCCGTTTTCTCATATAAATAACACGTAAGAAATTTTTTTTTTGTATCTCAAATAAAACTACTAACAATTTTTTTTTACAATTTTGATGGACATGTTCTTGTAGGAAATTGAATTGTCTACAAAAAAGCTCTGATATGATTTCCTCGTAAACCTAACCGGTAAAACGTTATCAGACTTTGAATACTCGCAACTAAGTGGATATAGGTTGAATTTTTTTTATTTCCAAAAAGAAATTTGACTGCAATATGAGCTAGTATTGAGACTTATATGTCTCTTTTTAACCACTGAGTAATTATTCGCGGTGTAAAAACAATATAAATCATACAGTAACATCCGGTGAAATACAAAATGCGTTCTAAAATCATATACGGTTAGATTTAACTTGGTTGCGGGTATTCAAAGTCTGATAACGTTTTACCGGTTAGGTTTACGAGGAAATCATATCAGAGCTTTTTTGTAGACAATTCAATTTCCTACAAGAAAATGTCCATCAAAATTGTAAAAAAAAATTGTTAGTAGTTTTATTTGAGAGATACAAAAAAAAAAAAATTTCTTACGTGTTATTTATATGAGAAAACGGAAAACCGTTGCGCGTCACGTAGAATCAAAATATCGAGCTGTCCTTGTGGGAGAATTTTTTTTATACCTACTAGAAACTTTTGAGATGATAGCACTTGAAAAAAAAAACAAAAAATGTTTTTTTTGGAGCACCCTAGTATACATACACGTTAATATTTCCCTGATCGAAATCGAATTATTCAACGTTTTATAGGTATATGTATGTACTCCCATAGTGATGATCAATATGATCTATTTCCAACCGTAAAGATTAATCTTTGTTAACATATTCGCAGTGTTCCCAGAAGGCCGACTTACCGAAGCCGAGGGGATCGGTAAGGCGCTTGCGGAGCATCCGAGTAGTTTGGGCTTTTCTAACTTTCCCATACGTACCTGCCTACCTCCTACTACCCTAGGGATATAGATTTTCCCCTCAACATTTTACCGGTAGTAAAATCTCGAGCCAAGTTCTCTGTTCAAATATTCTATACTATAAAATTAATTCCAATGACAAAAAATTCATTTGCGAAGTTTCATTTCTGCACTTTATTCCCTGTATGATCGTAAAAGCAGATCTATTTCGCTCTCTCTCTCTCTCTCTCTATTTCTCTCTCTCTCTGGCAATAAAATACGTACCTAATACATATAACGATACTTCGCGAATCTCTAGCTACTCTGAAAATAATTGTTCCAGTTTTTATTATGCAGCCTTAAAATTGCTTCTAATTGTAAGTTCAAGAATGAACGTCGACGGTTGTATCATTGCCGACCCACCCGCGTTTCACAAAACTTTTCTTAACAGCAGAAAAAAAAAAAAAATACATATATACCCAACACACGTACGGGTGTGTAGACAGTATACATGTATTTCATACACTCCTTTGTGCATATTATACCATGAGAGAAATTTCATACTCGCGATTCTCATCCTTCATATAAGGCAAATATTCCCAAGGTGCTTTACTTTTCTTTTCTTTCTACTAGAGAATTTTTTGAGCCGTTGTACCGCCGTTATCATCATCATCATAATCATCATCATCATAATCATCACCATCAACATGATAATAATAATCGTCGTTTCGGAGTGACTCGAGTTCCTTTTTGCACTCGGGGATTTATTTCATTACCAACATCGGAACTATATATGTAAGTAGAAATAAGGTATTAAGTACGTACGTAACTAGGCAGCCAGGTACATACACACACACATGCCCACGGACACTGAGATTTAATTCAGTACACGTAGGATGAGAGGTTCGTACTACACGCTGACTGAATTTCTCTAAAACGAGGGATATTCGTGAATTTTTTTTTTCATATAAGTGAAATAAAAATATCAGCAAAAAAAAGATGATTAATTTTTCCCCAGATTTTAGAACAGATTTCGATGTATAATCTCCCTCGTTTATACCGAATAGTAAAGTATAGTCAATTAATATTTATACACAAACATATTTTGTTCGGATTAACAAACGTTTGTCTAGCATGAGAAAATTCTCTGTAAGATAAATATCACCGCTTTGCTATGTGTAACCGTAACAAATAACCATAATTCTCAGAATGTAATATATATGCGAAGTAAGCTTCGCCTTTTGAGAAGTAGCTGTACCGGGGTAGGTACAGCGAGACTCTTGTTATATTTCATTGTTCGCCTACAAACTTTGATATTATAACCAACATTCGTTACACAAATTCAATTATACGTATATATAGTTACCGGTTTCAAGAAACTACGAGCGGAAGAAAAGAATCAGAAAAAAAGAAAAAAGAAAAAGGAAAAGCACAGATTGAATAATTGAAAAAACGATAAGATAAGAACCTCTTGAACGAGATAGGAAATGAATAAATAAATAAGTAAATAAGAATATATGAAATGATATGAAAACACAAGGAGAAGGGTCTGACATCGTGTATGGATATATAAATATATATATATCTATATATAAAAATATTAACCGGATACTTTCGTAGCTGCAAGATAGACATTTCGTTTTCTTTTCTTTTTATGGGAAAAATAACATTTTCGTTTCCAAATTATTTCGATCGAAAACAGCACGGGCTTCGGAACGCTTTTTCGAGAGTACATATTATACTATACAGGGGTCTCTCGCGAAAAAGCGACGAAATATATAGAAATAGAGTAATAAGGGATGGGTAGGTTATAGGGGTTTGGGACGCGTTCACAGCAGGCAACCATCCAAGGTAAAAGGTAACAGGGTAAGAACACCTCAAAGCAGACGGTTCCTCCCTGCTACCCCGGGCTTCCCCTTCTGTCTACATATACATATATACATTATACATATATACATATATATATACACATATTCTGTCAGGGCATCAGGTAGAGAGAGAGAGAGAGAGTAGATAGAGTCGAGGTAGATAGGTGTGTGTATCTATATGGCTGACAGAAGACAGGGAACAGGGGCGATACACCCCCCCCCCCCCCCCCCCCCCGAGCCTAAAATTAACGCGATTCGGTCTTTGTAGGGTATAATATAGTCCAATCAAATTACGTTACACACGACGAGTATCCCTATCGACCGACAAAATTTAGGGTATAACTATAACGTTACGTTCAAGGGTTGTTGTCGCTGCTGTTGTTCCCAACAACATAATATTAATCTATATGACATGGTAGAATAATTAATTGCCTATAATAGAGATCGTATATTTAGTCATAAAAATTCAAATATCATTTCTTTTCTTATTTATTTATTTTTTTCCCACTAGGAGCGTCGAGATTTGGTAAATTGACCGATTACCGCGATATCTGTTCGCGGGGGAGGAAAAAAAAAAATACGGCTTATTATCTACGCAGGCGAGAGTATGAAGTGTAGAGAAAAAAGGAAAACCCATTATATATATATATACATGAAAAACTAGTATACCCTAATAACGCAACGATGTAATTTGCGATAAAATAATATGATACGATGACGAACAAACATCTGTCGTTGTTCGTAATATATCTATACAGGTTGGTCTACGTATTATGATTTTTATTCTTTTTTTTCATATACATAAAACGATGTTATAATACAAAAATATTTAATGAAAACCCCTCGTCTAATATAGCTGCCGAATGAAATATAATTCATGTCTAATAAAAGTCGATTCGTAATTTAGAAAGTATAAATGAATATTCAATTCACTCCTCGCGGTTCATAAATATTGATTATCAATTACAATTACATTGTGTATATATATATATATATATATATATATATATATACATATATTAGGCTGTGTCTAAAAAGTGGCATCATTGAAAAGATGTAGTTTTTGGTCGAGGAAGAATCTGTGTTCAAGGAGGGGGCTGTAGGACCATTGGAAGTGGTGCCTCATAAGTGTTTTTGATTAAGCGGGCGAGTTTTTGTTTGACTAGATATTTATCGAGATATGGGAATAATCTCGTTCCATTCTTTGTTATTTTTCCCGGGTATTAACCATTTTAACTTTTTCTTTCAATTGAAAAAGTACAAAAAACATATGATCGATGGCCTTGGGAAGCATTACCCCATCCAGCCGTAATCAAAAACACTAATGAGGCACCACTTCCAATGGTCCTACAGTCCCCTCCTTGAACACAGATTCTTTTCAGACCAAAAACTACATTTTTTTAATGATGCCACGAAAAAAAAAATATATATATACAAAAGAAAAATGAAGAGTAAGAACTGAGCAGAATTTTTTTTTTTTTTAAATTAAGAAAAGCCGTGAAAATATCAATGGTTAATTATAGGATTATAGGTATACCTATGGTGTAGGTCGCACCGTCGATCTGAAAAGTAGCGCTTTTGCACTTCTTGAATAATCTCGGATGAGGATGATGGGGCGGAGGCGGTGGTGGACCTCGTATTCCGGTCTTAGGAACTGATCGTTTAGTGTTCTGATCACTCATTTTAGTAAAACTATTATTTCACATTATTTTAAACCGATTTAGGTGTATATAAAAACCCGGCGTTTGATCAGTCTTCGATTATCAATCGGTATATACCAGCTGCTATATTTTATCTGTCGACAAATCCTTGGAGTATAAAAAAAAAAAAAATGCTTTATATATATTACCAAGACTGTAAATTGTGAATTCGAGGAAAAAGACAAAGATTAAACGCGATGTACTCGTCGATCCTCTCTAAACAAAAAAAATAAAGAAAAAAAAAGATACAGAAACTTCGACTGTTTCGAGCTCCGATAAAAACCGTTTATCCAGGTTCTCATCCCGAATCTCTTTCACATATACATACATATATATACGTATATACAAATGAAATTTCAAAGTCCCCTGTATTCGACGTGAAACGTACGGAATCTACAAAGAGGGTTTAAATCCGTTAGTCAAACGAACGTCAAACGCAAATCGAGGCTATAAGTAAAGCATCGAGTTCGGTTCAGTCGAGTCGAGGAGGTCCGAATCGAGTCGTGTTTAGTCTAGATAATAAATTTGTTGAATTAACCCGATATGTTCTCTACACTACATGTCGCAGTACCAAAGGCGGGGGGGTAGTAGGTAAATGTGACGTATTGCCTGGCTACGCCTGCAGCAAATTGCATATCGTTACATATCGCAAGTCAAATGTCATAAGTCAAATGTCATAGGTCAGAAGTCAATTTGAACGTCAGTATTAAGTAATGTCAGGCTATAGTACCCCCATTGTCATTTAACGACGTCAATTTATATCAGATTGAAAATGTTCCGTTCTGTTCCTGACGGCAATATAATCACGGGGTTTATCAGGATTCAGTTAAATTATGATATGTACATACGTACATTTCTGAACGACGATAACAATTAGGTACACCTATATCCGCGGGTATAATTAATCGAACAGTTAATATTGGAAAGTGAAAGTAGGAAAAGAGACGAATAAAAATAAGAATTAAAAAAAAAAAAACTCGACTTTTGGTTAAAAGTATTGTTACGATACACGATTAAGATTCTTTGACTTGCACACCATCGATCGTGTGGGACAGGGATGGCCTAACGTCACCTAGTCACGAATATACTATTTCGTCAGTATAAACGAGGGTTTCTAGTTTCATTCGGAAACGGTGGAAGCTATATCGAGTTACAGTAAATTAAGTAGAGGCTTGTAGATCAAACAAATAAATAACGAATTAGATAGCTAGTTCAACTAACTAACTAACTAACTAAGTAAGTAATGTAAGTCGGTAATAAACTGTCGAAAATGAGACTATCGTATTTTACAGGAGACCATGAAACTCAGCTCATTGTACTTGCAATTACCGTAATTCAACCTATCGCCCATAAATTTCACCTGTTATAATAAATTCTGTACGTCGATCATTAGGAATTTTTTTTTTTTTTATATCACCCTGTTTACTCGTACCCAACACTTCGGGGTCTGACGACGAATAATACGCGATCTATAACAGCTACTATGCTGATATGTTAGAGAGAAAGGAAAAGAGAAAAAAAAATCGTAAGTTTTAGGAACGAATTGAAAAAAGTTTCCGCAAGACTTGACGTCGATAAAATTTTTTTATTTATATACGGTTGATTCTTTTCTTTTCTCTCTCTCTCTCTTGAAAACGTTGAAAATCAGTTCCCCAATTAACGTTTACGCAAAGAACTGATACCGCTGATTCAATTAAAAGAGAAAGAAAAGAAGGAGAAATAAAACAACCATTTCGCAAGAGAGGATCGAGAATAGGTATACATCCATATAATACGTATACGTGTACACCGAGCTTTTGTTTTGCTACGGGTAATAGTCGTCCGTGTATATACTGTGATAAAATCTAATTGAACACTTGGCCTTAATTAATCAATTATTTTTCTATACCGTAGCCTGTGACCCGTAAAACTGAACATTCGTGTCGCGCACTGCACCGCAGATTACTTTCGCGTGATTTTTGTTGTAAGTTTTTTTTTTTCTTCTCGTTCTTCCTTCGTTTTTTTTTTCTTCTTTTATTATAAACGAAACCGAAATACGGAAGAAACAAAAAAACAAACTATTATTCAACTCGGTGTTATCACATTCCCGAAACAAAATTTCCTAATTAACGTCACTTTCGTAATTGCGAATTTTAATAAACGTTTTTTTTTTTATTATTTTTTTTTTGTTCTTTTTTTTTGTTCTCTTCTATTTTTGCTATTGTATGATAAAAAAAAAATTCCAAATTTTATCGTACTGACTGGCGACGATATTAATATGAGGTAATATAACCGACGCTCGACGTCCTCTCGGGGCGCGTCTCCACGTGGTCTGTCATTCCCGTGGCGTTTCCAGGGTGCTTCACCGCCTGGCTCTCTCTACCTACTCCGCGTATTACAAATAACATTGCGCAGACGCGGAAAATTTATGTATATGTAGGTATATGTGTATACATGTACTACATATACATATACATGTATCTATATATATATATATATAGATATATAGATATATAGATATATATATGCGCTTATTTTAGATTCATCCAATCGGACGAAGAGCGTGAAAAAATTGCGTAGTAATTTTATTGAAAATTTCCCCATCACGAGTATATTGGCGGGTAACCGGGTACAGATGTTGACGGATATTGACGTTATATTGGCAGCTCGTATCCAGATCAACCCGCGTTATACCCGACGTTATATAGACAGAGGCAAATTAACGCTATTCGAGATTCGAAAACGAAATGGAATAAAGACAGAAACTAAATTGTATTTGCGAGTTGCGAATTGCAAATTGCGAATTTCGAATCACGTCGATTTCGTATAAAAATTAAAAACGATATTCATAAATCTATATTTCAACACGTTAGCCTCCAGATTCTCGAGTAAAATTTATGAGAGGCTGATATAACCTGATGCTAATTGCTACACACTTTGATCAAATCATTTCGCTATCGCTTCGTATCTGTATTACTGCCTTGTCGACATAAAGAGAGAGAGAGAAAAAAAAAAAAAAGAAAAAGAAAAAAAAACAGGAATTTTAAATCACGTATACGAAATGAGTGATTAATTGATTAATTAATTAATTAAATTCAACGATTGATACAGTTTTTTTCGTACTTTCCGACACAGCTATATATATGTGGAAGATTTATTGAAATATTTTTAAAACACTGATATTCGGGACTAAAAAAAATACCGTTTCCGGATTCTGATTGCCATTAACTGAGATTAGATTAGATACCGTATTATTATCTTCTACCAACGTCCTAGCCCGTTTACGTGACCAGGGAGTTAATGATCGCCTTACGTGTCCCTCTCCTACACACATACACAAATACTATATATATATTTATATACTCTACAGTATATAGTAATACCTACCCCGCGGTGTGACGCGAAAAAAAAAGGAAAAAGAAAAAGGAAAAAAAAAACGAAAAGAAACCTCAATTTTCTACAGGAGGGTCATGATATAAATTTTACCTCTGCAGCGATAATCCAGCGACTCATTGTCTGCGCGGTTATTATTTATAATGTATAAAACAATATATTTGTACAAAGATTTGCAAAAAGCGGCGAAAAGAGAAAATTTGTATACCTAGGACCTCTTCTTTTTTCTTTTTCTTTTCATTTTTTCACTTTTTTTTTTTTAATAATTCTTGTCGATAGATAGGTGTATATGTATAATGTAGTGGGGTTGGCTGGCTGGTGGCTTTGCAAATTTTCTAACCAACGTTATGGATATACCCTTCGGAGTAGGGATGCTCCCTCATCTGTAAGAGTCACGCTTCAATGCGCTCGCAAGCTTTTCCGCATTATTGGGCTTCGCACATTAGGTATGTAGTAGAATATCTACAGCATGGTGGCACTCACCCACCACCAGCCCTTCTTCTATGCCCCCTGGTCTTATGTACTTCAACCCTACACCACTATACACCGTATAGCGTGGGTTTTAGTGTGATTATTATATCCACCCGGTACGTAAATAAAAAAAAAAATAAAAAAAATAAAAAGACACTTGTGAATTTGAAACAAAAACCCACTTTTTTTTATTCTGCATCTACGTAATTTCAGTGCGAGGGTAGGAGGAAGGAAAAAGAAAAAAGAAAAAAGAAAAAAAAAGTAACCACGATGAAGAGTTTGAAGAGAATATAAAATCAATTCGTATGTACTATACGTATATATAATATATGTGGTATATAATAAATACTTGAAGAAGATCAAAGTCGTCGTGAAACTTTTTTTTTCTCGTTCTTTTTTTTTACCTAAGTGACTGAAAAGAATAAATTTTCTTTACTCCGATTCGAAGTTTAATTTTGTTCCATCAACTATGGGATATACATGTATAGAGGGAGAAGCAAATAAAAAATCTGCAAATTTATATCGTAGCTTTCAAACAGTTCTTTTTTTTTTTTTTTTCTATCAAAGTAGGAGATTTTTTTTCAAACTTCGAATGGATTTTTTTTTTCTCGTTCTCTATTTCTCTTTCATATACATATATATATTTGTTCTTTTTCGCAAATAAAGTCCGCGAGTCGTATATGCACGTAAACTCACCAGCTCTCCGCGGCCTCCGTGGAATTGAAATACCTCGCGAATTCTTTCTTGCCCGTATAATATATGTACCTACATATTTTGACTAAACTGTTTGAACATTCCTTTCACTCTCTCTTCCTCTATCTTTATCTTTATTTTTTCCTTTTTGTTCACGAATTGAAAATTCATGGATAAAATAACTATTCGAATATATTCGTCAAGGCTCTAAATATTCGATCGAATAATATCGTTACAAAAATTCATTCCAAATGTATACCTTATATACAATATTATATATACGTACAGGTATCTGAAGTTCAATCAATATTTCTTTCATTGTCTTCGTATTGTTTTTTTTTTCTTGTAATCTTTAATTATCATCATCACTCATTCTCTTATTTCCTTATATTTTTCTCTATCTATCTAGATGCAGAGATACCTACACGCCCGGCGGCACACATGCCTAGGTTAGCAACCGAGTAGCGATTTATCGTCCCACGGCTGTCTGCAGTCTGCAGTCTGCAGCAGTCTGGTCCGACGATCAGCGGTATATACTATACACACACACACACACGCACACGCACGCACACACCTAACTCTGAGTACTTAAGTGCAAGTGCGCTCTATTTCTCTCGGTACAGAGTCACAGACACTAACATATATAGTTATACCCAACGTATGCGGATCGACATACATGAGAATCGTTTGACGAGGAAGAGGCTATATAACAATGTACCTACAAGATGAGTTGTGAAATTTAGGGAAAAGAAAAAAAGAAAAATCAGAGTTAAACATATTTTCACGACTCCACCAAGGCCTCGTAGGTGCATATATATAACGTGTACCTATTATGTACCGGAATTGTAATCAGAGTCGAGAGGGTAGTAATTAGGTTTATAAAAAATGGACTACGTCCTGTAATTAAACACGAGATGACAAAATTAAAAACGGAAAAAGTTCCCTCCTAAAAATTTCACCCTTCGGTCAATCTCTTTTGTAATTTGAAGATAAAAAAAAAAAAGAGAGGAAAAAAATTTGTTCGCGAAATATTTTTCCTGCGCGTCGCACGTTTCGTATGCATATTTGAAAGTCTTTAAATATTTCGGTTTCCTCTAAATCCGACATACCTGAGTAGGTGTACGGATTCGCAAACCCGACTGGAGGAGCCCGCAATCTCCATTTCGTGCCAAGAATTTTCTCATATCATTCTTTAGCGATTCGAAGATCTGGGGGCCGTTGTTGAGAAATCCTTTTTTTTATTTCATTTAATAAAATACGCGAGAAGAATATGCAGAAAAAGTATGAAAGGGGGACAAATTTTTCCCTCGGGGTTTATTTATTTGTTTACTTATTTGTTTACTTATTTATTTATTTTTATTTATTTTTTCTCATTTTTCACCCCCATGTCACGCGAGATCAACCGACGGTATTTTTCCATCCCAAGATATGAACGGGAAAAGAAGATTCTTTCGCTCGTGAAAAAGAAGAAAAGAGAAAACCACCACCACCACCACCACTACCACCGACTCTACAAGCAAGGGATGCGCTGCAGGCAACCCTTACGTAGGTACGATAATTTACCGACTGCGGACAAACCAGATACTATAATACTACGTGCGAAAACGGGGTTTTATCTTATACCTCTCCCCCACGAGCAACGCCATCGCGGAGAATGACTTCAACCCCTGTATGATAATAATTATTGATCAACTATAGGATAGAATAATAATTAATGAAGAGAAATGAAAATTGAAAGAGTGAAAATATATATAGGTATAGGTATATGTGTATTATGTATATTTTTTTTATTTTTCATCTTTTTATTTTTAAGGTTTCTACGTTCTCAAGGGAGGTATACCCACACATAGTATGAAAAATAGAAAAACTAGTGATGGATGACTGACATTAGAATAGAATCTTGAAAATCTGCAGGCTCATCATCGTCTCGGAAACCTGACGTGGAGATTGTATAATAAAAAAGAAAATCTCGAGATATTTTTTGCCTCCTCTATAGATACGTTAACGCAAGAATGTAATAAAACTGAAATTAGGGTATAACCCCTTATAAAGTATAAAATGCAAAGCGAAAAGATCGCGGAGTTTTAAATTCGCCAAGTTTTTTTTTTCTTTTCTTTTTTTTTCAGATACTATCGTAACTAGAAATTCAGAAACGTATGCGATGCATTCTCGAATCAATCGATTTTTTCGAAATAGTGTATGATTCCGTTAAATACGGGAAATCACGAGTCCCTTCCTTTTATTTTGTTCATTTTACGAATTTTCAGGATCCTATAGATCACCAAGGATCTCGATTTACAAGGGTAGCAAATAAATAAAAATAAACGACAACATGGTTCGGATTTCTTATTCCATCTATCCCACCCCCGTTTAAATCGTCACCATCTCTCACCTTACGATCGAGGAGAAGAGAAGAAAAAAAAAGAGAACCACGTGGTAAAAACGACTTTCTTTCCTCTTCATCATTCATTCTAATTACGATATACCTATGTAGTTTTAAAGTCAATTCGAATAATCAAAATCCCGAAATTCTTGAAAATTGAGAAGATATTCTCGGAGTTTGGTATATTAATATCAACGTCGCGTCGAGGGGTGGTATCTCTCTCTCTCTCTCTCTCTCTCTCTCTCTCTCTCTCTGCTTTTGTAATAATACGAAAGCAAAGAATAATAATGGTAATAATAACGATAAGAGAAAAGACAGAGGACTCTTCTCCTCCTCCTCCTCCGTCTTCTTCTTCTTCTTCTTCTTCTTTTTCTTCTTCTCCTTCTTCTCCTCCTTCTTTATCACACAGCGTGTGAAAACAATAAGAAAACGAAAAGAGATATCGAATAACTTCCTCGCCTTATTCCTCGGGTATACTCAAGTGTTCCCTGACCCCTTAAACCAGCGCCCCAAACCTTATTCCCGTTTTCAAGTTAAACTTGAAAGCATCTTCTGTATTCCAAATAGCTTTGGGGTGTTGACGATAATATTATAGCCCTTGGGAGGCCTCGAAACTCCTGTAATTAGTCGTTTTAACCGGCTTCCGTGGTATTAGGGTCGCCGTTTAGCGCCTAGCATTTATCATCCCTCAAGCAACGATTACATATACACGCGCCTAGACGCGTACTACCTACATACTAAGATTCTAGATCCCCCTCCTTATCCGTTTCTCTCCTCATCTTCGTCGTCTTCCCTTGGTGAGACTAGACTAATTTCGTCCGTCTAGAAACTAATTTAGTCGCAACTTCGCGTACACCGACCTATATATACCTGATACAATATGAATTCAGAAACCCTGCGCGATGTCTCTTATGTATATCCTTCAATAAGCTGCTAGTATAGAAAGACAAATTTACATATACTTAATTACCCAAGATTTAATTCTTCTAATTTCTACCATAACCCCTTAATATTTGACTCAATTATTTAAATATTTTCATAATTTTAATAAACCGGATGTCTCCAAGTTTTGCTCACTCTGCGGTTTTACACCTAGAGCAGTTCATTCCTGGACCTCGGAGCAATTAAAGATAAAACAGTTTAGCTCCGAGGTAGTTATGGAGATTAGATGAAAAGATAATAATTATATCTGACGATATATAAACTTTTCCGATAAATTAAAAGCAGAACTATCCTTCTTCTCTTTCGTTCATTTTTCGTGTACAATTAGTATAACAGGACGTTCGTATATAATAAAGGAAAAAAAAAATATATATATATATATACACTATCAAAGTTTAGTCGCAGAATCGATGACCCACACGTCTGTGTATATCTACAATAATTTTTTGTTAGTCAAGTAAGAAACCCTGTTTTTTCCCACTCTCATTTTATATCACACTTCTTTCGGTTTATTGCATGCATTAGAAAAATTTCGTTCAATCGTCTTAAGGGTAGGAGGATATAGTATATATACAGAGTGAATTCCTAATGGGTATACAGGCGAATTTCAAGTGCACATGCGCAAGCTTCCGAGCGTAGACTGTTTTTCAGGGCGGCCAACTGTCGGAAAAATGAAATTTATACACGACAAAACGCCCGGTTCCGAGTTCGGCACCGATTTTGGTACCGACTTCGGCACCGACTCTGGCATCGGGACTGGGCGATCTGTCGTGTATAAATTTCATATTTCCGACAGTTGGCCGCCCTGAAAAACAGTCTACGCCCGGAAGCTTGCGCATACGCGCTTGAAATTCGCCTGTCTACCCATCAGGAATTCACTTTGTATACAGCGAACTTCAGTGGAGAGTTGACACGCACATGGTATGTAGGCAACTCGAGTTTTTCCGAAACTGACAACGCCGTGGTACGACCATACATAGAGACAATGTAGCTGCGCTGTCAATCTGTGCCTGTTCTGTGGATGTTCGTACGACACCGTTGTCAATTTCGGAAAAACACGAGTTGCCTACCATAGGGCGTGTCAACTCTCCACTGAACTTCTATGTATATATAATGAAATTTGCGAACATCGGAGGCGATTAAAACGCGAGATAAAAAAGCAAGGGATTGAATAAATTGAGTAGTTCACTCGATTTTTTTTTTTTTTTGTTTCTTTATAATTTTTCTTTTTTTTTTCGTTTTCTTGCCTCACTTTTTTTGATAAAAGTCCGTGTAGCCGCGATAAAACTCTGAATCCACTTACGTAATAAAGGTGTCGAGAGAGTTGTTAAACTAGTCCTATTATACGAGTACACCTCCGTAGAGAAGAGGAATAAGAAAAGAGAAGCATGTATATAGTATAAAGAAAGGAGAAGAAAATTTCCTCGCGAAAACTAGGGCGACGAATATAGAATAATAAAATGGGCGAAAAAGAAAAAGAAGAAAAAAATTTAGAAGGAAGAAAGAAAAAGAAAAAGAAGGATGCAATTTGAAAGAAGAAAAAAAAGAAAAAAAAAGAAAACACATAACGAAACTGGCGCACACCTGCGAAAGAAATGAACAGTTGTTTGAGATTGCAGTAGCGATAATCTAATAATAATAATATAATTCCGAAGCCGACCTCCAGCTTCGGTCTAAGTGGCTTAAGTTTTCGCACCAACGTCTGTCGTCTACCTCTCTGTACCTTTGTACCTTTAGAGTGGGATCGTTACGGTACTACCATAGGGTACTTACACACATAGTTTAGTCACAATTTTGTCTGAAAAACGTTCGCTAATTATATTCGCGAAAATTTGTGCAACGGAAGAAAGAGAGAGAGAAAAAAAAAGAAAAAAAAATGGCAAATTATTACTGAATTTTATGTATATTATATAGATATACCGATATATATATGTATATACCAGATACCTGCTACGCGTGAAGTAGAATGAAAATTATCGTTTCAATTTGAAACTGGCAAGCTAGCAGCAACCTCTCGGATAGATTTATTGCCGAAGGTTGGACACGGTTCTGATATCGTCGAGGTATGGGGAGAATAAGTTATACCTATACTGAGAGTAAAACTGCAGGACTTGCAGAAATATAAAAACGAGTTTTTAGCACATATATACTATATACATACATATTATACATAATATACTATATATCGCGAAATACGTTGAAAGCTGTAATAAAAACTGAAATGGCAATGGATGGTCCGAGATTGAAGAGTGTTGGATATAGGTATATGTAACCGTATTCGTTAATCGATAGGAATAATGGCATTCGCTCTATCTTTTCTTCGTATCCCTTTTTTCATCGCGTCGTTTGTTAACCGTCTAATCTATGATCGTAAATAATAAATAACACGATTGAGGAGAAAATTCGAGAAAAAAAAAAAAAAAAATATCCGATAAATAATAAAAACGAAAAAAGAAAAGGAGGAAAGAAAAAAAAAACGGGAGGAAGAAATCGGTGTAGAATTCTATTTTGGCGGTGGTTTATGCGGCGTTGGGAAAAAATCACGTTCTTTGGCTTTGGCTTATACAAACAGTAAACTTCTTTTCTTTTTTTTTTTCTTTATATACTTTACACGCGAATACCTATACCCGTATATACCTATCCGCGAGAACTGAGTGCCTTTCCTTACATCCTATTATCGCCTTCTGCCCGATCCAAGAGATGGAATCTCATGCGACGACTAAGTGATTTGAGAAAATTAAAGGGGGGAGGGGGGGTAAACGAATGAGAAAAAAAATTTCTTAAAATAAATAAAAGTTAAAAAGCCCTTTCCCTAATAGCAAACTCAGCGTTTGAAGGATCAGTCAATCTGTCACGGTGTACAACATGAAATTAGGTAGGTGGGAATGACGTGGTGTATATTACAACGGGGACTAACAAATCAGTCGAAAAAAATTGAAGCGGAAAGGAGAAAAAATAATAAGAAGAAAAAGAAAATATATTCAAACTATTAATGTGATAGAAGCGAAGTTAATTCAAAAAAATAAATAAATTCGGAATCGTAAACCGAAAAAATGAAAAGTATTACAAGGATCGTTGGATATTCTAAATTTGACGGATCTTTTTATTTCTACGAAACTTGATTTTTTTCCGGAAGAAAAACCGCCCTTGTAGAGGTTGCAGATTATTGCTTACATTAGACCGCACTGAGGCATGAATATTGGAAGGAGGTTATACAAGCTGCAAGACGATAATACGGTGGGTTTTCTCACTTGGACAGAGTTTTCAGTAGGTCACTTTGACGATAACGATCAGCCCGCGAGATGGCAAGTAATGAAATATAGGGTAAAGGAAGAGAAAAAAAAGAAGAGAAGGGAAGAGAAGAGAAGAGGAGAGGACTGCTGCCAAACCGATATCAGAGCGGTTCAACGAATATCACGCCAAATGTGTCTCAGCACCCCGAGCAAAAGAGACAGATTGGTGAGATTATCGTTTACCGATACACGCGGATGTTCCGATCGTTATAACAACCCAGAAGCTTTGGAAAATCTATATTCTAAGAGTTAAGACTTAGACGTGAGAAAACACGACGAAGAAAATCCATCAAAAAATTTTGTCTAATATCAATTATGCGTAGGTATAAAAATTATATGCGTATAATTTCTATTTTATTCACCTTTCTTTCGCCTCAGCTATTGCAATTATACCATACGCATAGTTTATAGAATATGAAAAAATCGAAACCTGAGAATCAGAATACGTAGTGTAAGGGAACTCCTCTCTATCTGCACTACGGAAATTGTAATTTGATAAGTAATTGTTAGGTATAATTTGTCAATTTCGATCCACCTCCAATTACCCTACAACATTCGTCTCTCTTCCACTCATTCTCTCTAATATTGTTATAGACGTATATAAATAAATATCTATCCATCTATCTTTCTGTCTTTCTTTTTCTCTCTCACTCTCTCTCTCTCTCTCAAATCTATCTCTCTCTCTTTTCACCCTTCACACCGTGGATAGATACCTATCTGCTATACGATGCTCCCTTCGCCGCTTCGCTTTGGGGCCCAATTACTCGCGTGTATAATACGCGCCAGCTCTCATATCTCCATACATTATACACCTAGTATCTACCCATGCTCACATTTCCATATATATATATATATATATATATATATATATATAGGTATATGGGTGTGGGAATACGCACGTTACAAACTGCAAATACTGCCTACCGAATTTCTGTACGTTTTCAATGAGTTTTTTCATTTCATCATATTTTTTTTGTTTCTTTTTTTTCTTTACTTTTCAATTCAATTCGATTCAATTCGACAAATCATTATTAAAAATCTTGCAGCTTGCTCTCAAAGCTTCGATGGGTACGTCATATATCGAATCATCTTAACAATGAAATCATACAACAAAACGAGAAACGAAATGAAAATACAAGACCTTCACGAGGTTATCAAAAAAAAATTCGACGGGGATTTTTTAAATCGACGTTAAAATTTAATTATTCAAATTGCTTTTTATTTGTTTATATATGTATATATTATTTTCGTTTGTTCCTTTACCTTGCACAGCACGCCGATACTCCTCCATATTTTATATATATATAGGTATATATATATATATATGTATGGCCCGGCTTTTAAATATACCCCCGAATAATGTTTATTCCGCGTAGGGATAAAGACAGGTTTCCTCCTTCCGCGTTGGCCCTGATCCTGGCAGGGGTTTGACACTAATTTTTATTTTGTTTCTTATTTTCCGTCACTGTTCAAACTGCATTTTTATTTTTCTTGTTTACCAAGCTTTTACTGACCGATCACACTGAACAATTTTTTATACTTATTTAAATAAAATTTCTTTGTTCTATTTACTTTGTTGGTTGATTTGTATTCATTAGTTTTTTTATTTTTCTATTATCGTGGAAAGAAAAAATATGTGTGTGTATATATATATATATATATATAGAAAGAGAGAGAGAGGGGGGAGGGAGAGAGAGAGAGAGATAAAATAAATACGTGATTGCAAAATCAGGATATCGTTTTTGGCATGGAAGAGGAATAGAGAGAGGGGCAAATAGCTATTTCCCTTAAATCTGTTCTTATTGTGCTTTTATATATATATATGTATGTATATATATGTATGTATAAAACCGTCAAATATTCCCACGATTCTATCCAATAATTAATAAGAAAGTAAAGAAATATTTGAATTTATGAAGCTTAAAATTAACTCTGCGGTTTATACAGAGTTAAGATAGTAGCAATTTTCTTTTGCCTTTTTCTTATTTTTTTCCTTTTCTTTTTTCTCTGCCAACGGTTGAAAATCGATGGTTACTGGGTAAAAGAGTAAATTATTTATTTACATAGATATTTCCGCAAGTATCTATGAGAATCAATCATTTGTCTAATATGAAATCGTAAGCTGCTCAATGAAATGATGAATACAAATTGTAAAGAAATAAAATAAGGTAGAGATAAGAGGTCCTTATTAACGTATATAATATATATATATACTATATATACGCCTATACGACTATCGCAAATTATCAAGTTATTTCGATAAATTTGTTACGCGAAATTGAAAAAGAGTCATCAAAACCTGTATAAAATAAAATAAAATAAAATAAAGTAAAAATCTGTAAGATAATACAGTGTGCGAAATGTGGGAATAATTTTAAAAGACAATTGCGACTGACGGTGCTGGAGGGGGTGTGGAAAAAGGGACACGATTATCCAGCTGCACTTTACGTGTTCTTTTCGCAAATACCGTATTATTATTATTATTATTATTATTCTCTTTCTATTACTTTTACATTCAATTTTGATGCTAGAAATAATAATAATAATAATAATGATAATAAATAAATCAATCAATATATAGATATAAATTCGACGATGCACGCTCGATCGAACGGCTGTCTTATAAAAGACGTGGCGTTGCCTTGGGCCGCGTCGACGAACTGACGGCGGGAACGCCGCAGCTCTGCTCCTTCTCTCTGATGACCAGAGAAATTCCGGCATGCGCGTCACTACCGTGTCTATATACTTTGGTATATACATATATACCATCACGATTTTTCTCCCAATTAATATACCTGCTTACATACATATAATGCACGAATTTTACAAGAATGTTTGATTACGAATAAGAGAAAAAAAAGAAAAGAAGGCGATTATTAAAATTTTTCGTTTTTGAATCGTAAGTCGAACTGGAAATGTGGAATTTTTTTATATTTTGAGAAAACTATCATGAGCTCGATCATGAGTGTAATACACGTGGAAAAAAAAAACAAAAAAAAAAAGAAGAACGAAAGAAAATAACGTAATGCCAAATTTGAAGAGAATTGAAAACGTATAATTTTCACGACAGCGCCATACCGTACGCGCCTGTAAATTTTATTTATACCGTCTGTCATATTTATTGAATTTAGAAAAAATAAAGAAAAATTTTTGTTTCAAATTTTTTATCGCAAAATTTTTTCATACTTATTATTATTTATTTTTTGACTTCGTTAGTTAAGCTTGTAAACCCGCTGGTACACTCTCGACCCTTCGCATTATAAACTCTACACATAGACAGGTAAACACTGAACCGAGGCACCGTTTGCTTTGTCAGTCAACGACGCGTAAGACCGGTGTATATACTATATAGGTAAATACACACGACGATATATAGATATATATGTCGTGAACTATAGCGTACGTTAATATATATACATATGTCATATATATATGGTATACTCGTATACTGCACGAGCTGAAATGCCAGTCAACTAAAGAAGATATCCCTAACGTGAGAGAAAGAGTAGGAGAAGAATGAAAGAAAAAGAAAGAAGGAAACAAAAAAGTTACTCATACTTCGCAAAATCATCGTTGCGAAATTTGTAGTGCAATTTTTTTTTTTTTTTTCTCATCTACAAATCGAGCGGAAATCTTTGTATCGTTCAAGTTCAATGTAGGACGGATTTTCAAGATTTGAAGTAAAATCTACCGAGAGCTAGGAAAATAATTCATTGCCATATATATATACATATACAGCTACGGTGTAACAAATAGTATTATAACCGCGTTGCTACTACCGTATTCATCCTTGTATGTATATTTCAGAGTGCCAGGTTGTAGACACGCTCCGGCACTTATTCACGGTAAAAATGTGAAGTATTAATCTGATATCCAGTATGCGAACCTTCTTCACCGACCTCAAGTTAAAAAAAAAAAAAAACGAAATAATGGGGGAAAGAGAGAAAAAAAAAACGAATTGAATAAAATACAAAGAAAGAAAAAAAAACAAAAAAAACGGGGGACGGTCTCGCGTGTATGTCCTTACGATCTGTTATACTCTCTCTCACTCTCTTTCTCTCTCTCTCCCTTACATATATACACATATGCGTATATATGCAGAACCGAAGCTTTATTCCTGATAATTAAAATTTCTATCCTTTCTTTTTTATTTTTTAGATAGACTAAATTCGCGAATTGGTATAGTAAATTTGGCTATCCCTATATGTATGAGGATTCCAAAGAACCGCATAGAGCCGCTCCCACTTTTTCCCCTTAATTCCCTGATTCCTTTTCTCGTTTCGCGTAGCCCCATATTTAGGGCTTTCTCCGAGTGTATAGCTCGTAGGTATCTATCTCTTTCCAACCCTTCCCCCCTCCAGTCAATGACGCGTTGAATGCCGGATTTCTGCCCTATCTCAAATCCCACCGAGATGGAATTTGAAAGAGAAGTAAAAAAAAAAAAGAAAAAAGGACAGGAAGAAAAAAAAAAAAAGAAATAGAGAGAAAGAGAGAAAGTCATTCGGCACAGACGAGTTTGATTAAAAGTTGCTTTCATCGGAGAGCTTTCGCAGTTTCAGGCACTGGGAAACGACGCGAAATGATGCAACCCACCCGCGATTTCCCCCTCCCCGATTCACCCCCTTAACCGATCGCGATTGAAGAAACGCGGGGGTTGATTGAAATTTTATCAAATCAATTTAACTCGTTTTACTTCATTCCTGTATTCTCTATCAATATTTTCATTTTTTTTTTCTTGAAATTTTTCTCTTTGTTTTATGGAAATGGTGAAAAAATAAAATTAAAAAAAAAAAAAAGGGCTAGGGAGTGCCGGGCGAAGAGACTAAAGATATGAATAAATCTATAAAAAATTTTTATTTGTTTTTTTATTTCTACACAGGATAGGCCATAATTTAGATCCAATGATTCGCGACAAGGTACCGAAGAAAAAAGGAAAATAAGAGAAGCTTTGAAAGTGGCGTAAAAATGAAGATAAAGGAAAAGAAAATAAGAAAAAAAAAAGAACAAAAATGAAAATTGCACCTAAACGAATTATGTGTGAAAGTTAATAAATTGCCTTTTTATACATAACTTTCCTCTCTACCCTACAGAGTTATTACACTAACTTGACTATAACTTTTATCACAATTTTAATCAACTCCCTCGGTCGACTCTATAATATAATGTACAAAAATTTTACTCCATCTTTAGTTTTTTTTTTTTTTTTCTTTATAACCTAACGATATAACCTAAATTCCCTATCCAGCTGCAGTGATAACTAAATATTACATAGAAATCGATAAATGGAAAAATTATTATACATAACTTTTTCAATACCTTTAAAAATACTTTATGATATATCGCAGAGATCGGCATATATATATATATATATATATATATATATAATAGATAAACTTGCATCGAGGTCAGGTAAAAGTTCGCGAAGTTTCAAGTTTCGATATTGTATAAGCTGGCAGGGACTAGAATAGGCCAACCTGGGGTGGAATTCTGTGAATGAAGTAAAATAAGACAGAACGAACGAACGAACACACCTTATTATAGTCACATCGAGCTACTAAATACACCCACTTCCTTCCTTTCAGTCTATTTAATCCTTTCGATCCTTTCAGGCCTTTCAATTGCCTCTCCGAACCTCTGTCCAGTTTCAATTATCGTTTTAATTAAATTTTCCTTCACCTCGCGATTGATATACTAGCCAGCCAACTCACTACCCTTCCTATTCCTTTGCTACATTCTTCACCTCTCTTCATTACTTTCTCATTTAACGTTTACAATAAATAGCGAAATTTCTCTATCCTAAAATGAAGAATAATTATTTTAAAAAAATGTTCTCTAGTTCAAATCCATTAAAAAAAAAAACAAAAAAAACTAACTAACTAACTAACCGGGGTGAGAAGAGAGAGAGACAGATCGAATTTCGCGGTTTTATCTCTACGAACCAGACGCGAGTTTAAGAAAGCGCTTTTGAACCAGTGAATTGGAAGACGCGGTGGCGATGAGATCGTGGCGAAACACACGGATAGTTATACTGCGCCGATACTCAATTCAGTGACACACTTTTTAGGGATCGGAATAGGGGAGATCAACCCGTGTATGGGATATATATATAGAGAGAGAGAGAGAGAGAGAGAGAGAGAGAGAGAGAGAGAGAGAGAAGAAGGAGAAGAGGATAAAAAATTGATTATGGCGAGGAATAAATAATACCGAACCTGATAATTATTTTCTATCCGTTGTAAATTGAAAGTCAGTACTTATTACTCCTCAATGGAATAAATAGGAATATTTATGTATATAGGTAGCTGGTGCAGGGGTGCAAAGACAGAGTGATATCACCGAGCGAACTCTAATATCGTGGTGGTTAGAGGTTTAGGACTCTGTCTTGGTATTCGAGGAATCGACTTGTAGGAATCTCCAATATCGAACTGAATAATGAATAATTCTTATGGCGTATATTCGCCGTTCCGTTCCGTTTCGTTCCCTTCTCTTATGTTCATCTCCTCGCCGAACCGCGTTCCTATCGACTCCTTTATATTTATCCCCCGCCCTTTACTTTCTCACCGATATATTCTCGGGTCTGCGTTCAGATCCCTTCCCTTATTTTTCCTTTTTATTTTTTTATTTTGATTTTTTACCTTTTCTTTCCTTTTTTATTACATCGCTCAGAACACGTGCCGAGAGGCTATCAGTTCTCCGAGTTCTATCTATACAACCACGCACGTACGCACGCGCTTTTTTATCGCATATTCGCGACTGTTTTTTTCTTCTCCTACTTCAATGACGCTACTGTATAATAAAAATTACGTTAAGATTCGTATAAATATATCGATATGTTGTTAAGTCACATAACAATATTTAAAGACCAAATTCGCAATAGCAGTTCTTTGATAAACCGTTAAATACATATTTTTTTTTCGCCTTTCTAATGCACTACCAAGCTTCTTTCTTTACTTCTCTTTCCCTCTTTTTATTTTTTTTTCAATTTTTTTCCTACCGCTGCTTGACCTGGTAATGTTAATTACCAACAAGGCTGCTGCTGCTGCTGCTGCTGCTGCTGCTGTTGCTGCTCACCACTTTTGTCATAAAACGAGCTTACTTGCTCACGTACCTAAGCCAACGTTTCGTTGTCGTCCCGGACTCGATATACGGTTTTTCTGAATCGCTTCGATCATGAATTACGCCGAAACCGAAAATAAATAGAGTTATTCCCTGGTAGATTTTGAATTTTCGAAATTTAAAAGAAAATAATATAGCAGCATCGACAAAGTATAAAATAATTTGAATCATATATACAAATACATGTATTGTGCAGATATCTCGTTATCAGTTATAATATGATCGAATGGGACGAGCAGTGAAAGAATATTAAAAAAGAAAACAAAAACGGTAAAAAAACCGCGAGCTGTATAATAAAATCTAGATATAAACGTCTTTGAATCCGCGTGCAGCGTATTAAGTATTAAGGGGATGAGGCAACAATCTTGCAAGAACAGATAAAGTGATGAATGGTGGCGGATTTTTCGAGCCACTCTTAAGATATCCTATAGAGATTGCACACGGTGTAGTGGGCACAGGTAGGTATAGATATATATATATATATATATATATATATATATATATATATAGAGAGAGAGAGAGAGAGAGAGAGAGAGAGAGAGAGAGAAAGAGAGAGAGAGTGAGAGAATAGAGAGAAGCATCGAAGAAAAAGAGGAGAAAAGAAAAAAAAAACGAGACTTTCTCGTCGTCTTGAGGGATTCTCGTGTGCAAGGGCAGCGATGGGTCGTTTCTGATCCTTGATAAGAACACGCAACGTAATCTATCTAAGAAACCACCGCGGCTGCGACCGTTCGCTTAGCGAAGAAACGGTGCGTTGCGTTTCGATTTCGATTTCTCATCTATCTATCTATTTTCTGCAGGGATAAAACCGCGCACGTCGTTGCTGCCTCATTCTACCCCGATCAAAAGGATTTAGAGAGTGCTGTGCACACAAGCTCCTTTTTTATTTTTACTTCTATTTAGTCTCTTATTTCGCGGATAGATACTCCTTCGTTCACTTCTGAAGAAACCGCATTACCTACCTCTACCGCGCGTCTTCAAATATTGCTAAAAGCTCTGGAGAAAAAAACCTCTCGAAGGGTCGATGATCTCGCGGTATATAAAATATATACGCCGCCAATGGAAGAGATTGTCTATTAAGTAAACGCGGTTCGAGAGTCGTCGAATAATCGAAAGAGTTCTTGCTTTATTTACTTATTTATTTATCAAACTCGAACGCGAGTATTTTCTCCCTTTGTTAATCGTAGATAAAAGAAAAAAAAAAGCGACCCGAATTTTAACGGCTGGATATACATTTTCAACATTTTTATACGTATATTATACCCTAATAAAATCGAGAAACGTATAATTACCTATTCAATGACGGTTAGGTTGGGTAAACACCGCGACTACAATTGTGGCTATACTGAACCGTCAAGCACTTATACTTAGGTTAATTCCTAGCGCCTAATACGCTGTCGTAACTCAGCTTGTTAATTGTAAAGCAGAGTAAATAGAAATTGTAGAAACGCTGGGCGAGAGTAAAATCTTGTATGTTTTCACTCGCGTGCTTGAGTACGTATGTATCCGTCTTTTTAGAGTTGCATGTATATGTATTACATACAGTAGTTCTTTGGCATATAAAAAATAACAAGTTTCAAGGCATTAAAAACTGATACATGCGACTCACCGCAATCCGGAACATCGAACTTCGTCTTGTCGTTAATCCTGCTGTTACTGCTGCTGCTTGTTCTGCTTCTCCTTTTTACCGTTCTTCCGAATAAAGTATCATCGAACTTCTCTCCTCCTATGATATCGTATGTATACGTAGTCGTAGAGAATAACATAACAATGCTCTTACTCTCGAGAAATTCTCTAGGTAGGATATGGTTCAACATACATACCTAGATACACTTATCTATAACGACGAAAGGTATTATAGTAGGTCGATCGAATAACAGAGATCGGAATCTATCCCTCGGTAGGAAAATTCATCTCGCTTTATACGAACGCGGGTTAGGTGAAAAGAAAAAGTACGAAAGAATATGAAAATACTACGCCGCGAGCGGTTTCCACGAATTTTCTCTACGTAGATATACATATATGAATAGATTTTACACAACTTGGATATAAAAGGATTCACTCTCACTGCCTCGGGGGCAAGAAATGATTGAAAAACAATAGAAGCTATCGCCAAAGCGAAGCGGCGTATTAATCGCGTGACAGGGATAAACGCTGAAAAGTAGTACACCCGGCGTAGGTAGTAACACGGCGCTCGAAAAATAGGGCCTGATATTTTCAACGACTTATTTGAATCTAATGAACAACGGAAAACTGTTATTTTCACTCGTGTATAATTTCAGATCCTACTTTATGACAATAATACGATATTTTATCACTGATTGTTCAAAAACTCTGAATATTAGCTGATAAAAACAAGGTGCCAACTCCGACAGGTCACGACACAACCGGCGTCCCCTAGCTTATGCCGATCAGGGACGAAATTAAACAATGAAAACCCGTCACTCATGCATTTGTTAATTTTAATTAGCGATAAACAATACTGAATATTATAGCACTGATTGTTTGAGAACTCTAAATATTATAAAGGCTATTGAAAACAAGAGGCAAACTGCGCACGTCACGACACGACCGGCGCCCCCGATCTTATACCGGTCAGGGACAACATTAAACAACGGAAAACCGTCACTCATGCACTTATTTGTTTTAGTTATCGATGAGTGATACTGAATATTAGCACTGATTGTTTAAAAACTCTGATTATGAGCAAAGAAAAACACGAGCAAGCTCGGACACGACTGGCGAGCCCCGCGTCCGCCATCTTGTGCCGGAAGAAAAGTCTAACAATAAACAACCGAAAAACCGTTACCGGGACTTGACTGTTTATTCAAATGAAAAACTTTTATTATTCTTTTTCTTTTATTCATACCTGATTAAATAATCACTCGGGATTGAATTAAACCGACGTTTATTCAATAACCAATACTTTTTTCAACTAATGAAATACTTCGAACGTTAGCCGTTATTTACGGACCCTTTTCCACCAATAATTCACATCACCACCGATATATTACTATAGCCATTATTATCCCCCTTATTCCTCTCATTTTCTCCGATTATTTGTATCCGCTTATATTATTGTACAAGTCGCGTTGTTATCAAACAAGGACGAATTATTATAACCGACGCACACGCCTCGCCGGCAGGCTATGCTGCACTGAACTAAAATCTCGTATCAATGAACACCGGTAGTCAATGAGAACTAAGCCAGACAGACGTTCGTCGCGTACTACGTACGTTACGCTGGCCCTCTAGTGCAGTAGTAACATAGTTTATAGTCAGACGTATTAAAGTGCGTCTGATTACAGCGGGTTTTCTCCTTACGTAAGGCTTTAGAGGCTTAAGCGGACCATTTGTCGGGATTAAAAAATTCTGAAAAAATTCCTACCGAGGGTTTACACCTTGTAGGATACCCTGGTCTAATAAGTTTTTGTAAAAAGACTTTTATCCGTTATATAAGAGAATAGTTTTCATACTCTTTTTTTTGTTGTTTTTAATACGAATTCATTGAATTTCATGTTATTTTTAACGAGAGAAGAGGTACCCGAAGTTTTTTCTTAAGTATTGAACGTAATACTTTACAAAATCATCGTTTACTCGTTAAACATGGACGACTCACCTTTCTGACATCCCGTCTTCCGGCTTTGGAGAGGAAGGCATTCAGCTGATCCGGCACAAAGTCGGGCCAGACTCTCGGCCCCGGTTGTAGGCAGGCAAACAACAGTTCCCATTTACTCGATCGCGGAGTTTAAAAAAATAGAAAAAAGAAAAAAAAATGTATATATGTAAATATTTATTATAAAAAATTAACGATCGAAACAAGGCTGCAGCAGCTTTTCAAATTCATTTGCAGTAGACAACGCCTTAAGTATGGTTCATCGCGTAAAATCCACTGTTAATTATTATCAATAAATTTCATCAAATGTAGGTATCAATATGTATAATAAATCGGCGATCTTCGCGTCTATCGCTTCCAGCGTATTTGTTTTAGAAAAATAATCTGAAACATAATGTGAAACACATCTAATAAGATAATAAAAAAAACATATTTTCAAACTACAGGCTTTAGTATAACATAGAGATTAGAATTCATAAGCAATATTCGCGGATAGTGAATATTATAGATCGATACATCGAAGGCTGGAATAGTGGAGCTGCAGCCTTGCTGGCAATACATAAAACGATCAATCAGGTAATACGATTAGGAATACAGGCTACTACCTGCTGCAGTTTACTAACAATTAGTGGAAACTCCTCCCCTCTTATTCCGCTAAAAATTTCCGGACGTCAATCATTTCCTGTCGTTCAATAAAAATCGAACGACCTCTGGTATATTGTATCCACACACGCAGTAATAAAAATAATGATAATAAAGTACAATGAAAAACGCTTTGATCTTTTATTTACAGATGTATATATACGTATATACCGCTGATATACTTTTCTTCTCTCTTTAATCCCAGAAATGTTATTTCTATTCATCTATATAATATAAACCATTATATCATACAATACGAATCGTATTACAGACGAATAATTGATTTTAGAATGATGTGTACAGCTACGTCGTTACGTCAACGCGTTTTCGTCCAACAGTTAAACAGAACTGACAAGTTTCACCGTAGAATCTGTTCGTCCAGTTATAATACCTACTCTTTGTCATCGAGGAGTGGTAGGAAGGTAACTCAAGAGAATGGGGGAGAAGTTACATAAAATCGAATCAACCGCATCAAGGAGTTGACTGACGTGACTTTAGCGGCCGCTTGGGAACGGGGGATATAACTGACGTAACTGAAAGTATAAAGAAATCTAAGTAAATTCTAAAACTCGACGAAAGATAAATATGAAAGAATAATAATTCCGTGTATACCTATACGTTTACCCCAAATAAATTATAAAAGCCTTATGTATATATACCCGAAAATTTATTCCAATTAACCCTGGACAACCCCCGATCCTTAGAGATATATTCTACTAACGAAAAAGACTGTCAAACGTACAATTTTCGCAATTATAAACATCGCATATAATATATAAGTACGCATATTTTAGATGATTAATTTTTTTCTCTCACGAGCTTTTATGCTCGATAAACTAATAATACGTAGTACTATTGCACTAGTTTTTCAAACGTGTACCATTCGTATCTGTCTATATACGATCTGATCTATTCTGTTCTTCCGTTTATTTTATTTCTTATTCGTTCCTCTTTCCGTCTCCTGATTGACGAGGTAAATAATTTCAACGTTAATTACAGCTGTTATATCGTATAGGTATGAACTGTGGAGAGGTATATAGTATATATATGTATATACATATTATGTATCAGTTGATGAAAATTGTAACTACATAAGGAACAACGGTAACATGCTGATATATTTACATACTTTATAATGTGTACCGCGAGGGTAACGATACGCTGCGGGTTCAGTTGGAACTAAAGCCCCTAATATCACCGGGGCTCAAAACCCAGCTGGACCAGCTGATAGCACCGCGCATGTACCTGGACTACGAGCTGACTACATATCTATATATACAACTCTATACACCTACCCAAGTCTGACAGGGACGAAAGATCCACTGGGACCGGGACTCCGGATTTCTCGACCTACTATGGTCGTGGACCACCGAAAGTGGAGACAGAAATCCCGCGTATATACATATACATACAATATGTTTATATAGGTCGGAATGACTGACGCTAATTATAACTGAAATTGATTTTCTGTCAATTTTTTCTTCTTCTCATTTTCGGATGCTTTTCATAAATGAAAATCGCTGCAACAATAATAATAATAATAATTCGAGGAGAGTAACCAAAATCCCGAATTCGACACTATTTGTTATGCCTATACTACCCCAGGATCCAAGTTTGTTAATAATAAAAAGCAGCAGCTTGGTTCTATCGTTGTATCGAATCCCTGGCATAAAATCTGTTCGATGGGTCTGCTGCAGCCAGTTGACAGGTATAGACGTATAATAGTTTAAGGGTAAATTGATTAGCAATAAACGATCCGGCCCCCCCCCCCCCCCCCCTTCCCCCCGTATTCGTATAAAGTAGAAATAAAGCGCGTTAAGTACATATATCCGAATAAAATAGCAGGATGTATAAAATCGACGGGGTGTATTCCGGCTCGTTAGGATAAAGTGCGTGTGGAAAATTCAAACGCGCAAATTATACGGGAAAATCAATATTGGCCTAAGTCTCGGGTGGCTGGGCTCGAGATACCCACTACTGTGGCATAGAATTTCGTTAATTAGAATAATTATAGTCTAGTGGCTAGGAATGTATATGTATATATATACTTTTTTTTTCTCCTATTTTTTAGTCCATTTTCGAATTTAGTTTTTGGGATAAAGTGATGGTGAATCGGGTTTCAAATGGATCCATTATTTTGCAACAATTTTATTAGTGTTGTTTTGGTACACTTTAATGCTTATACACCATTCACATATTGTTGTGCTTCTTTTTAATTGATAACCATATTGTTGCCAAATATTTAAACACGACAATAATTTTTTTTTTTTTTTTTTTTTTCTTTACCTATTTTATCCTTTTCCTTTTATCTTCGTTTGGTTTCCAATTATCCTCTCGGGCATACAGCTTTTCAATTCAAATCATATATATATATGCTTTTACTATATCGATCACTTCTCACTTGCGGTTACGTTTAATTTTTATTCTCTTTTTCTTTTTGTTTGCTTGCTTTTTGACTCGTTACAACTTCAATAACTCATTATCGGGGAAAGAACGAACGATTATAGACACAACGCAATCTTTCTCATATGGTTGAAAATCATTAGAATCGATGTACATACACTATAGAAAAAAAGAATGAAAAAAAAAACATTCATCGTACTTGTTTGTTTATAATAAAGAAAAGTGGATTTATTCAATCTGTGAAAAAATTTTAATAAGATATACGTATACCCATGAAATACATAGTTTTGAACCGGTCATTCTTTCACCGTGACTTAAGGCAATGACCATACTGCAATGAGATTAATTAATAATATATTAATTTATACAATATATGTATATTAGGTATGGTTGATAAAAATGTAAGTAAAATTGTTTTTCTTCGCTTTTTGTAATTTTTATTTTTTTTTGCTTTTTTTTGTATTTTTTTTTTTTGTATTTTTTTAATTCTTATTAAAGATGTTTTAATTAACTTGCATTTAAACTTAATTAATTAATAATTACAATCATTTATCCTTTGAGTATATATATAAAAGTTTCACGTCAAATCTAAACTCCGTATGAAAAATTTCCCAAATTCCTACTCCTTAAATTAAGCTGCTTACTCGTACTCGCTAACCTTAAAGACGCCTCTTGCACACCCTTCTTCTAACTTCCGTCCTCCCCGGACCGATATTAATAATCATCTACCAATTACCAATTACCAATTTATCGATTTACCTTACTTATATTTTTTCGTACCCATATCAAAGCCAATTCGATCATTAACTATATTTTATAATTATGTATGTTTTTACTTTTCAACTTCCACAAAATTGTTTTTTTTTCTTTTTTTTTTCTTTTTCCATCATTTTCTCTTCTTTTCTTTTCTTCCTATTTTCATTCTCTTTAGAGCATATAATAATTATACAATATTATAATTATTATAATTATTATTATTATATTAGCTATTTGATCACGAATTAATTAATATACATATATATAATTAAATTGTAATTCATGAATCAATTTGCAAAAATCACAGACACATCGTTCGCCTTATTTGTTTTGCACTTTTGAAGGAAACTGCAGCATTTCAGTCGCAACGCAAATCAATATTTTTGTGCTACACTCAATACCCACCCCCCGAAAACAAACACACCCCCTGCACACATCCCACTCGTAGGTATATTGTCAGTCTCTACATTCGTTTGACGAATAACGTGAGAGAATCAGAGAATTTTTTAGTTCGTTCCGCAACTCCGCAATGTTTTCTCTCTTTCTTCTATTTTTCTTTTTTTTTTTTGGTAATTCTTTTTTTCCTCATTTTTTCTTTTTTCGTTTTTTTTTTTTTTCATTTTCCACGTTTGTCCACGAATCGGCAACACACAGCGTGTAAGCATTAATTAACAAACCGCGTTAATCCTTCTGAGATGAGTGTAACACATAATAATATTATACTTATTTCTATAATTCATCATCATATTTTTGCTCCTTTTTCTTTCATTCTGTCTTTCTTTCATTTTTTTTTTTTTTGTACGCAGCTCTTTTACCTCAAGTTTGAGAAAAAAAAGAAAAAAACCACAACGCGAACTTAAATATTTTTGAATGAATAATATACAATTTTATCAATACTTTGCTAAGCAAATTAAACACACCTTGTTTCTTGTTCTTTATTTTTGTTTTTTTGTTCACTTTAGTTTTTACGATATACATTTCGCGATCAGGTGGTTGAAACAATTAATTACTGAATATTTTTTACATGGATCACTCCATCTGCGCCCGCAGCGATAAGTAAACAATTAATTATTTTACCTTGACTGGTTTTCTTCTTTTTATCTTTCTTTCTTTCTATCTTTTCCTTTTCGCTTTTATTCTCTGGTTTTGTTTCTCTAGATTTTTCTCTTTTTTTTTGTGACTCTTATTCATTTTTTATTTTTCTTCAAATTTTTTCACTAATGCATACCATATAATCGAGCAACACTTGTCTCGCAATCAGCACCCCTAACTCGTTATTCTAAAATCGCCCCAACCGCGTTCCTCCGCCAATCTATGCACCCCGCAAGCCGATTTACAGGGGGGTGGGGGAGGGGATTTAAAATACCTATCTAACGTTTGAATTTTATAATTTTTTCAAGAATCTCAAGCCTAGAATGCATCTAATGCTCCAATGAAAATAATTTATAATTTAATTTCAATCACGTTTTCAGTACA
>OX384530.1:15662500-15670000 GCA_947538915.1 Tenthredo distinguenda | reverse complement strand
ATTGGTGTGTTTCGTGTAATTATTTTTTCTCTATCTTCTTCTGCGTAATGTTTTTTTTTTTTTAATTATCATCTAATTGCAGAGGTTTTAGGTTTCAGGGATTTTACGGGGTATCACCGGTTAACAATTTTCATATATTATATATATGAATGTGTTTATGCTATATATATAATAATAATAATAAGAACTTATAGTTTGCAACACGGGACTCTAGCGAAAACGGGTATCTTACAATTAATATCTAAACACATAATATAATATAGTTATTATGTAATAATGTAATATCTATGATAATAATGATATTATAATAATTTTATCATCATCTGTGTGTATATATATATATGTATATATGTATATATATATATATATATATACATATAGGTAAAGGTAATTAAGAGTTGACGAGTTGAACTTTTTCTTTTGCTTTCAATAATATGTAGAGGTATTTGTATAATCATTAATTAATTATATAATTAAAACTGTGATTGTTTATAAGCGCATTAACGCGTCCAGCGCAGTAGTAGAAACATAAATAAATAATAAATATTAAACAGATAGTGCAAGTATTATTTACACACTCGAGGGCGAATTTAATCTTAAATTGTTATTATTCATTATACCTGTATCTACATTATTTTTATTGTATCTTTTTTTCTTTTCATTTCTTTAACACAGTATCATCATGTACCATCGATATCTGTAGGTATAACAAATATATAAATATATATATATATATATATTATATATATATATATATATATGTATATATATAAATATATATACGTATACAATATACGTATATAATATATTATAAAATAATACTTTGGGTGTTTTTTCTTCTTCTTTTATTTATTTATTTTTCCTTGTTTTTTACCGTTCATCCGTAACTATCAAACATTTTACACAAGGTGAATATAATATTATGTATATTATCGTATATAGAATACCCCCAGTTTAATTAGTATAGTAGTGTATACGCAGGTATAATTATTAATGTATGAAGAGGTAACATATTTATTGAGGTAGTGGCGGTTGATATACACATCGATATTATATACTTTTAGGTATATACGGGTATATAATTTAGTTACTAAACTACGTAAACCCGATTTATATAATCTATATACGAAAGAAATGAATGATTTTTTGTTTCCGCTTTGTTGGCTGGTTACTTTGTTTTTTTGTTTTTGTTTTTCTTTTTTCACTTTTTCTCTTTCTTCTTTTTCTCCGGAAATTCAATTCAATAATAAACGGATTATCCCCCCCCCCCCCCCCCCCATCCGCGAGCTGCTCCTCGGCGCTAATTGAATAATGAAACAAAAGGAGAAAACAATTATTCATTTTCTTAATCGCATATAATGTCACAAGTGAATAATATTGGCAGTGGCGATCGTATTGGTAATTAATTGATTATGATAAAGAAAAAAAACGGTATTGCATAGACAATAAATGTGTAAAAAAGAAACGAAATAATAATAATAATAATAATAATAATAATAATAATAATAATAATAATAAATCTATTTCATACACGTGAACGTATATACCTATATGCATAGTAATTTGGCAGTGGTGACAGTGAAAACGCCTAGTTTTCAAAGAAACAAAAAAATACTTCTTAATAAATTGTTTTCATTCATTAATTAATTTATTCACTATCCCATAGGCAGCAGTCGCGGTGAAAGTATTAGTTTTCTTCTTTGATTTTTCGTTTCACTTTTCTGAATGATATATGTATATATAATAATTAAAATTATTATTATAATTATTATAAGAGAATGAGTGTTGAGATTCGGTTCTTATATATCCCCACACCGTAGAAAGAGAAAAAATAAAATTTTTTGAAATTCGCATACTGGTGTCAATTTTTTTTTGTTTCTTTTTCCTCGTCTTAATACGATCGCGATAAAACCTGCGCAATAAGCGTAGTGGCAATGGTGGAATTGAAAAAAAAAATCAAACGTCGTAGGTTTCATCGAAAATGGAAATGAGTATAAAAAAAGGAAAAAAAAAAAAAACGTTCTACTATACGCTCTCGCTATTGCATTGTTTGATTATTCTGTACTATTTATTATTCGTCGCTTATTAACTATTATACTTTATAGTTTGTACTTGATTTTCGATTTCCTGAGAAAGAATTGTGTATTATACATGCATATTTATATGGTTTTATATGTATAATGTATATTTGTATGTGTGTATGTTACGTGTAATTAGCCCCGCCGTCATTTTACATATCCCTCACTGCATCATTACTATATGAGTACGAGAGTACCAGTATACCGAAAATCAGGAGTTTTATTAAGTATAACGTGTACATATAACTATATGCACGTTTGATTGCGGTTTGTATAATTGTAATACATTATATTGAACAATTTATTGTATATAATTCAATAATTTACTATGGAAATAATCATTATCATTATTATTATCGTTACTATTATTATAAAACTGTACTGCGTTTGTTTAATAATGTACTAATGTATAATATACCATATGTAAAGATATAAACTTCTGTGCACCCTGTAGATACACTAATGTGTATAAATAGCATATACATGTATATATGCCATACGAAGTGAGGTAGGATTTTTCTATTATAATTATATATTGTTCAAGCTTCGACCATAGCATAATTTTCAATATTATACACGGTAATAAAAGGAGCTTTTATTTATATCTATTCTGCCTGCATATATAGATACTATTGTATATTTATTACTGAGATTTGTGTACTTTCTTATATTTATAATTATTATTATATCTTGTTAGATATATTATTATTCGATCATATCAATGTGTAACGGCGTGGCAAAGTAATGAGTATGTGTAATATAATATGTGTATGAAGAATCTAATCAGTTATTTGAGTGACTCGGTGATTTTTTTTGTTTGTTTATTTTGTTTCATTGAATTATTATTGAAAATCATTGTATATTTCATCATTAAAATTTATATAATTAATTTTATTTTGTACTATGAACCACGGCTCTCGATAAACCGCTTTTGCCTCCCGAAACTAGAGTCTCGCGTTGCTTTTCTAGCTTATTATTATTACTATTACTATTCATTAATTATTTATTATTATTATCATTATTATTATTATTATTATTATTATTATTATTATTATTATTATTATTATTATTATTATTATATCAAATGTACATTCAATGGTGTAATCATTTTTTCCCTTATCCCTTTTTTTCCTTTCTCTTCAAGTGTGCAACAAATTGTATAATATAGATATAGACATATAATGAGATGACATTTAATTTTTGAAACGGAGACATACCTGGGGGGTTGCACTTTGAGGGCGATATCGTAATGCATATTATGCGGTATACGGTTTTATAGGTTTATCTAAGTATGTATATATATATCTATATATGTCTATATATATACATATATACACATACAACATTTTGAAATATTACATTTACATCGTGATTCGAATCGGTGAAAAAAACAAACAAGAAAACAAACGAAATTGAATATTAATAATAATAATAATAATAATAATAATAATAATAATAATAATAATAATAATAACAATAACAACAACAATAATAATAATAATAATAATAATAATAATAATAATAATAATAATGATAATGATGATGATGATGATGATGATGATAGTATAGTAATAATAATAATGATAATTCATTGAATAACTGATGCGACTATCAGCGATGTAAACGTATATATGAAACTTTCGCCAAGTATATATAGGTGTGTCACACAACACAAACAATCTACATTAATTAATTAATTAATTAATTAATTAATTAATTAATCAATCAAAGGATTTTGAATCCATATATAAACATACATACAACGTATTATGATACTGGGTAGTACAATAATCATATACATATAAATATATATATATATATATATATATACATATACATATAAATAGACATAAGTATATATAGACATATATCCACATAATATGTTAGACTTTAGAAATAAATTGTTTTCTTTTTCTTTTTTTTTTCAATCAAAGAAATTGCTGGTTTTATGGTGACATTTTTTGTCAGTTTTTCCTCCACCCCGATCCCTGAAATTTATATTTGTTCCGTGTCGGAATTTTATCACTGAAAAATTTGCAGATAGTCTTTATATAATGATATATTTTAAAATCCAAGTGGTTCTTTTCGTCATTCAATTTCGAGCAAAATAACAGGGAAGAATGATAAATTCCAGAGAATGGCATAGGTAAAAAAATAATTTATATATTGTCTTTCGAAACGTTCGTTAATACCATAATTGTTTTTTTTTTTTTTTTTTGCGACAAGCGTGCAGACCGCGGTAACAGTTTTTAATACATATATGTGTATTTAATATATATATGTGTAATTAGAATTCGGTACAGCTGACGCTCGTGCTTGGAGACGTTGCTATCCGCCCAAGTTTTATTGAAAATAAAAATAAATACAAGAAATGAAAATGAAAACGTCAATTGTAAAGAAAAATAATTGACAATGAGAAAAAAAAAATAAGATAAAAAAAAAGGAATACAATAGGTTTTTAAATCGCTTGCCAATTATTATCCAGCCATCTGATCCAGTCGGAATTAGTTTTCATCGTACAAAAAATAATAATATTATATACGTGCGTGAAAATTTTGATTAAGAAAACTCGGACGAATCAAATTCGGGGGAATAAATAAAAAAAAAAAAGGAAAAGAAATCGTCAATATTATTCGTATTAATTTTTTCGTGATCATATTTGATCGAAAGTTTACTGACATAATTGTGAAGACAGTAAAAGTAAGAAATTTTCTTGTTTTCTATGTAATTCGCGTAATTCCGACTGTAGATTATTATTATTATTATACCAGGGGCTGAAATGATACATATGTATATAATTATATATATATATATATATATATAATATATATATATATCTGTTTAACATACATTTACATAATAATAATAGACATATCATTTATCATCGGGATAATAATAATATTTATAGCCTAAATTTAATAGTAATAATAATTACATTCATTATTTATTATCTAGGTACTTGTTTCACTTATACGCTTATAGATGAATTTTATTTCTTTCCTCAATTTAAGACGACTTAGCAAACCTGGCTTTAGCCAGTATCATTCATATTCGTGGTTTTTTTTTGTTTTGTTTTTTTATATTTTTGTTTTTTTTTTCGTTTTTTTGCCTTTTTTTTTTGTTTTATTTTATTTATTTATTTTTTGTTTTGTTTACCCCAATAACCATCGCATGGCAGGCCGGCACCGTAACCTTAATCTTAAACTAACCACTTCCATTATATGCCAATCTTATCTTTCTTTATAATTATAATTATTTTATTTTTTCTCTGCTCAGCAGAGGTGCCGAAAAATATTATTTAATTATAAATTTTTTTTCTTTTCTTGTTAATTAATTTTTACACACACACACACATAATATATGTGTGTATATATATATATATATATATATATATATATATATATATATATATATATATATATATATATATGTATATATTATATCACTAGTACATTAACTAGTACATAGTACGTAACGTTTCAATCAGGTTTTCTTTTTGTTGATTCCTTCTATATTTCTCTTCATTTTCACGTCCGTTTTTGTCTTCATTAATTTATACAATTTCATTTTAGTAATATTCATTTTGTAGCAACGATCATTATTCCACTTGAGATACTCAGCGCGCGATCTTTCTCTGATTATTTTCAACCCTTCTTTTTCCTTTACTTCGTTTTTCAAATTTATTCATTTATTTATTTAATCATTTAATCAATCATTCATTCATTTGTTTCTTTGTTATTGTAATAAACAAACTGCAGCGTGTTACATATATTCTATATGTATAATGTATATTATTTATGAATTTATTTAATGGTAGCGGGCAGCGAGCAACGACGATAACGACTCGATCTTGTTCGACACTATTTTTTTCTCCATTTTATCTATATATATATATATATGTGTGTATATATATATATATATATATATATTTTTTTGCTTTTCGTTTATTTATTTATTTTTTTTTTGTTTTTTTTTCCAACTTTTAACATTTTTTTTCTTTTCTTTTTCTTCTTTTCTCGACATCGTGTTAATTATGTATACCTATGAATTTTCCCTTTCTATATTATTATATACTATATACGTACCTACGTTTATACATAGCGCGAATAGGTGGTGGTAATTTTATGGGGACGAACAGCTGTTATTTTTTCATAACTTTTTTTTTTTAATTATATTCTAATTACGTTTTTTTTTCTTTCTCTATTTGGAAAATACACGAAAAAAATAAAAATTACCTAATCGATGCGTGGAGGCTATTTATCATTTTTATCCCGTTTCATATATATGTATATAAGTATATATGTATGTATAATAATATGTATCTTATTTTTTTTTTTCACGTATGTATGCAATATCGTCCAATGTTCAGAAATATTTATAGAAATATGTTTACCCAGTAATATATAGATATCTATATCGTAAGAAAAAAGAAAAAAATGAAAAAATGAGAAGTACAAGAGAACAAAAAAAAAATACTTTTAAATTTACCCATCGCGAATTCTATTGCATTGCGTTTATATAGTACTATATTATGTATTCTATTACGTATAAGGTTTTTTTTTCTCTTTTTATAAATTAATGAGGTAGTCTGTATGAACTTCACCATATGCATAATTATACTTTCGACAGATCTGTCTTTGTTTGTTCTTTGTATCATTTTTTTTTGTTTCTGAGTTCGTTTGTATCTCCAATGAGAACTAACTTATTTTATTTATCTCTACGTGTATAGATCCAGATAACTGTTACTCACGTATTATATTTTACTGCAACTTGTATTGTATTCAATTATTCGTGTATTTCTGTTATTTAAATACTAAATAATTCTCTCTATATCAATGATTATTATTATTATATACTTGTCTTTGTAACTTATATTGATAGGCATATCGTTGTGAGGTAATTCTTATTATAACTATGTATGCGTTTAATAAGCATAGAGTTTCAACGTCTAGAGCGTAAGAAAAAAAAAAAAGATACTGAAATAATTATATAAAAGATAAAGGGAAATGAACAAAAAGAAAAATTGCAACTTACACATATTTCATTGCGTAAAAGTGTAAAAATTTATCTGTAACAATATTAGATAGATAATATCTTTGAGTGCCACACTGACTAGGGGGTTGATGCGTACCTGATTTTTATTATATATACCCGTTTTAATTATTATTTAATTAACTATTGCAGCTCTGTTCGTGTCTATGTGTCTAATATAGGTATGTTCATTTTCTCGGACAAAAGTCTCCTGTATAATGTACCATTAATTTTATATTTTATACATAATATTATAATAAATTGATGCCGAATGACGAGAACTGTTAATATTGTGCGTTGATCGGTACTCAGTGCACTAATGTGAAAAAATATGACAGTAAAAATTTTTAAATTTAAAAAAAAAACCTAAAACAAAATCAAAAATTCTACT
>OX384530.1:15657500-15660000 GCA_947538915.1 Tenthredo distinguenda | reverse complement strand
ATTATATATCATGTTTTTGTGACGATTTTTTTTATCTATAACTTTTTTTTTCGCTTTTGTCGAAATATATAATATTCTGCAATCATATATAAGTATGACTGTACCATTATTTCAACTTTTCGTCTATTCCTCTTACTTTTCCTATACTTTAGCAAGTTTATTATCAATTAAATAAACTTTCGTTATCATTTCTTCCTTTCTTTCGTTTTCTACACATGAATAGAAAATGTAGCTTTTTTGTTTTTTGTTTGTTTCATTTTCACCTGAAGCAGAGGTAGATAAGATAGATGAATCAGGTAAATATCGAATTATATGATAATATAAGGAAATTTTCTGTTCTTTTTCTTTTTCTTTTCCTTTTTATCTATTTCATTTTAAAACTGCTGCAATTAGTTACTCTTTTTTTTTGTTAATAATAATAATTATTCATATTATTTACGTATATATCTACTATATTTATATATATGTATATATGTATGTATGTGTATCTATATATATATATATATATATATACACATACATACATATATATATAAACCCAATTTTTTTTTTCTTGCTTCTTGTTTCTTTTCTTGTTTTTGTTGTTGTTGGTTGTTCTTTCTTCGACACTACCTCTACTACTGGGTAGCAGCATGGTTTGATTGCGGATACGCCTTTAGACTTAGCTCGGTTTTATGTTCCCTTGCGATGTGACGACGCACTGTATTGTTCCTGGTGAATGTCCTCGAACAAAATGGACAAGGTACTCTGATACCCTGATGACGTTGCCTTATATGTGCTCTCAGATTCGTTTCGTAACCGTAAAGCCGTTCGCAAAATGGACACTTAAGCTTCTTACCTGAAAATCATTGAAAATAATCATTTATAATCCGATCAATATATCTTACAATACTTCAGATTCATTCAATTTTTTTCTTATATCCATAATACTATATCATTAATTAATCAATTAATTAATTAAATATTAATAATATCAACACCCATACACAAATCTATATCCACATACATGTTGTTTTTTCATTTTTTTTCACGTTATACTAGGCTAGGCCCTTGTTGCAGCCTCGGTTTGGCAGGCCAATGGCTTCATGGCGCGTGCAAGGCCATCTAATATACTATATACAATACGTATATACCTATATATATATATATATATATATACAAAAATACGCTAACTAATTCACTTCCTTCTAACGCGATTAGATCACCGACTCAAGGTCCGCTTATGTGTTCATATTCTTCTCTGCACTGATAGTTATAGTTACAGATCGCATAATAGTCCTAAGCATCGTCAGATTTTCTCATATGATTCGTAGCTTGAGATTATGTCGAAAAGGGAAGAAAAAGAAAAAAACGAAAACTGTATTTAATCGCAGTTCAATATGTATTGTATGTAGATACTATTATTATAGATTATGTTTCGAGTTTCGAATTTCGAGTTTCAAATTTCGTCGATGTTCTTGTATTCCGAATACGAAGAGGGAAGAAAGAGAGGAAAAAGAGAAAAAGAAAACAAGAAAGAAAGAGGAGAAAAATTTCTGATCATCGTGGCGATGATATGGGCGAAAACAGGATGAAACTCTCGGCGAAGGTCGCCTGGTAGTTATAGACGCGCGTATAGTACTATGTAGGCTTACGTCACTACAGTCCAGGGCCCTTTGTCGCATTAGCTAGTTGCTGCGTCGCGTCGGCGTTGCGAAGGGCTTTAGTAGTATAGTCGAGCGGGAGTCAGCCTCGAACACTAACGATAAGATGTGCGGCTTGGAGTGGGAAGAGGGAAGAGGGAAGAGGGAAGAGGGAAGAGGGAGCCCCGACGACGCGGAAGAAGGTCAACTTACGAAACAGCTACCAAGGTCTGCATCCTCCCTCTCTCCATCTCGCCCTACTGCGTCTACTTCTCCTACGCGTCAGCGGGTTTTTCCCCTTTTCCCCAATTTTTCCTTTATACTATCGCGATGTATAATCGCAAGCACTTTTTTACCCTCCTAACTACAGGCACCTTCTTCTCTCTTATATTCGTACACCCACCCGGGAAAGAAATGAAATAATAAAAAGTAAAACTAATTCGAGGTGCCACACCTGTACGCTACCCTACCCCAACTTTACGATTTCCATATCTATAAGAAAGGAATTAGATTTTATCAGCTATCTTCTTAATTTCATTTATTTGAAAAAAAGGTATTCCACGATTTTTCACTCCATTTATCAGTGTGGTATATTCCTATCTGTTTAAATATGCGGCGAAAATGCGTTCTAGCTTTCAGGATATACCTATCTGCGGTGTTTTACCCGCAGGTAATAAAGAGACGCGATGCGTGTTATGACCTCCGTAGTATATAGAACCTTGACCCATTTTCACCATGTCGGGCCGATGGTATAAATATATATATATATATATTTTTCTTTTTTCAAGTAAACGAATTTAGAACGATTGATGCAGCGAGGGATGGGTACTGTAAGAATATCGCGAAGGACAAGGATAAATGAAGAAATTAATTTTCAC
>OX384530.1:15627500-15652500 GCA_947538915.1 Tenthredo distinguenda | reverse complement strand
TTAGATTTTTTCTTAATAAATAACTACTTTGAACCTTGGACTAGATTCAATTGGTGTTTAATTCCAAATTTCTTCGTCATTGAAAAAAATCGAATTTCATCTCTCATCTCGTCTCATAAATCGCAGAGTTGTAAAGATATCAATATACTATATTAGAATTGATTTTTCGAAAAGAAGAAAGATATCCTTCCGTCATTATAACTTTCGTTTTTTTTTTTTTTTCATTATATATATACGACTGGTTTGCTGTTTTCATTGTAATTTCAGTCACCCTCGGGGGAGGGGGTCAAGCTGTTCCACGGTATTAACAAACGCTATTCTTTCTCTATATTTTCCTTACAAAATTATTATAGTAATTTGTTATTTTTATTTTCCTCCCTTTTTTTTTTTTTTTTGTTTTGTTTGACCGCGGCCGTTGCACTGCAGCAGGGATCTGATTTCGTCCCAAGTCCCCCGTATAATTCCTTTGACCGTATAATTCAAACGGTAAAAAGATTCCTCAACTGCACTATTACGCGTATGTGTATGTGTATACCCGTATATACGTACACGTATATAGGTACCCGATCGTGCGGGGGTGGGAGAAAAGACTAAAGAAGAAAGGAAAGGAAAGAGGAGAGTGGGATACCGGGAGCCTGCGCAGCTCTAGCTATAAGATAGATTCTCAGATTCAAGATCGTGTGAACCTGGATCTGAAAGTTTGGAGAAAGTCTATTCTAGCTGGTACATACATAGCCTGAGCTAAGCGAACGTATCCTTGTGGCGCAACTGTCCCTCATTACTGCAGAATTACAGTAATCGCATATGTATAAAATTTGTTCGTCATTTTTTTTTCTTCGCTTTTTACATTTCAGGTGAAAAAAAAAAAAAGAAAAACTCGAGTTAATTTGTCAAAAATTGTATAGAAAATTGAGAATCAACGAAATCAATTTATCAAATTCATTCGAAATTCCCCGTGGTCATCGAGTGCTAGCTATAATATACCTATATGTCGCAACGAAAAATTTGGCCCCCGGTAGATCCGCCCCCACCCAGTTGCCAAATAAAGTTAAAGAAACGAAACCAAGTCCTGATATGCAGGGCCATCGTTAGAAAGCAGCACGAACTTGGCCTGAATAAATGACGGAATATATAGACGTACGATGATGCGGCCGCAGCTCGTACCGATATAATATACCCGTACACGTACCTATATACACCACAGATTGCAAATATTGAAAATTCGCTGATATAAATTCGCAATAAAAGAATTAAAAAAAAAAAAGAAGGATATAAAATTAAGTTTCGAGCATATACTATAACGAATGTCGAATAAATATCTCAGATTTCGTACATCTAGTATCTAGTTTCCATACATACTTTGACTTTCGTACGATTCGATCAAAGAGAGGAAAATTTCTGCGCGGTGAAAAATGTCCGGATAATATAGAACACGATGGATATGAGATATGAGAATAGACGATGATATAGATAGAAATAGATATATAATATATATATAACCGATAGGATAGAGCTGAGGGAAGAACCGAAGAGAGATGTAAAGAGAAGGGATAGTTGCAACACCAGATAGACTATCCACCGTGCAACTGTGCGCTCTATGAGTGATGCAACTATTTACTACGCGTGCATTTTGTAACGGTTTAACGATAGATAAAACGAGTTTATATACATCTAGCATCTGGTGTATCGAATCTACTAGATCGGACTTAACGAATGCGGCAGCACAGTGTCCCCGATTAACGTTAGAAATATTTCTTTTTTTTCTTCTTCTTCTTATCATTCGAATAAAGCAACTCATTACCGTATCAAGGTGTTATTTAATCTTTTGAATAATCATTTTTTGTTTTTTGTTTCTTTTTTTTTTTTCCTCGTTTTCCACGATGTGCCTTGAACCTAGAGGTGTTCGTCGACGGAGCGACGACCGATCGATATCTAACGGTGATAAAATTTGTTTTTCAACAATTCTAATCACAGATTATACGAACAGCAGCTAGCCTAGGCACGTTATAGGCAATAAAGTCCGGAAAAATGAAGTGCTCGTTCGTTTTTTATTTTTTTTTTCCAATTTTTTCTTTTTTTTTCAAAGAAACATACATACGAACAGACCTTTGAAAATTTTCGACTTTTCAATCTATGAAAATGATGTGTCAGGATGTTCAAAAAAAAATTTTTTCTTCAATGAGAAATATGTATATGTTTTTAGGTACCTGTACACATTTATGTATATTAGGGTTATTCATTTAGTCGTCCATATTTTTTAATTTCCGCTCCCACCCGTGAAAAAGTGAGTGTATGAGGTCGATATTAATACCTATCAATACGCGCACGGTGCGATTTTTTTTTGGCGTGGCCCATCGCAAAAGTATTTTTCCCATTTGATTAACATGGGAACATCGCTCTACTTCAATTTGATCTTATTTCACAGCTTCAAAAATTGCTGCATCGTTATGAGTTCTTGTTGAATGTATACAATAAATATCAATGAACGAGTAGCAAAGAGAAAATTTTCGTTTCATCGAATGTCAGTGAACGAGAATAGTCACGATTCGTCACTATTCGATAGAACATTGTTTTCCCTTTGCTACTCGTTCATTGACATCTATTGTATATATTCAACAAGACCTCACAACGGTGCAGTAATTTTTGAAGCTCTGAAATAAGATCAAATTGAAGAAGAGCGATTTTCCCATGTTAATCAAGCGGGAAAAATACTCTTGCGATGGGCCACGCCGAAAAAAATCGCACACTAGGCGTATTGATAGGTATTAATATCGATCTCATACACTCACTCTTTCACGGGTGCGAGTGCAAATTAAAAAAAAAATGGACCACTAAATGAATAACCCTAATGCATATACATATATATATACAAATAGGCGTCGTGGCGCCTTACGGTCGCATCGCGATATCTATAATAACGTGTACATGTGGGTTACAAACGGTCGCGGTTCGTAGTACCTTAGTGTCTACAAATATTATCAGCTGCTTTCGTTAATGATAATCGCGTGTACGGTCACTGTACCTGCTACACAGAAGTAGCCTGATATATCCGACGTTTTGAAAAAAAGGAAAGAAAAAAAAATAGTATATCTTTCAGACTAAATTTTTTTGTTGACAACTTTAGAATTCGGAATAGGGATATATGTATATGGATCGCGAGAATGAGAAGACGAAAAAAAAAGAAAAAATCGGTTTCATTATTTTTGCACGACGACGTTAAACACTTTTCGTTTCTTTGCATAATATCTGTTCTCGTTGTTCCCAACAACACTGTGTATATACACGAATAACAGCTATATTATACTAAGCTTATAAACAACTTCGCCAAAAAGTTATAGCTAATACACGTTTACGACCCACTCCGTTCTACGTTTTTTTTTTTTTTTTTTTTTCATCATAATCATCATCATCATCATCATCATCATCGTCTCTATCCAAGGTGGATATAAAAATCTAGGAATTAAGAAAACATCGATGAATTAGGCATAAAGTGGGTTTTGTTTTTCTTTTTTCTTTTTGTTCCTGTATCGAGGGAATTTCTAGTCGCCACGGCAGGTGTATATCGTATATTAATTTATTACACCTTGTTGTCGAAACCCAGCTACAGTTTAATGCAATCAAGATTGTGTATACATACAAACAAAGCTACAAACACACAGATATGCATACACGTGTGCGATGTAGTGATTTACATCGTTAGAGATCGTTTGGTAAAATTCGAGAAGACTACCACTACCACTTCTTCTTCTTCTTCTTCTCCCTCTTCTCCTTCTCCTTTTTTTTTCGCGTGGCTTAACAATATTATTACTCGCTGTAGAATTTATATCGCTGAACGCGAGTCGGTATATATCCGCGACCTCGCGGCGTCCGCGGCATACAGTATATACATATACGGTGACGACTTATACCTTATATGTAATTGGCGATTGGATCTTTTCAGCGCATATACGCGGTGGATAGAGACGAGGAGAAGCGCGGTGCTGCTGTCTTGACTGGTTTTCAAAACTGATTACGCGATATCTCGACTGTTTCTTTTTTTTTCCTCCTCTCACTTTTTTTTTCCTTTTTTTCTTTTCATACTACATGCACATTTGTGGCATTGAACTGAATCGCACGTGCGTTTATCGAAGTCAATGAACTCGCGGACCGCCTATCGCTATAATATAATATACGCTCTCGTGTATATATGTGTATATATATATATATATATATATATATATAACATATACAAAATATATGTATGTATATATATATATATATATATATATATATAATACATCACACATGTGTATACTCAATACTTACTGAACTACTCAAGTTCAACAGCGATTCGAGATTTTTGCAAATCGGCATTTTATACAACGACATATGGGGCTGCGATCGTATCATTATTTTATTACATTTTACTTCGAACATTAAATATCGCGTTATTTATTACCTTCGCGTACAGAAATGATATTACCTGTAGATTTTTTTTCGCGAATTAATTAGTCGTTTATAATTGCCGCTAATTTATACATGATTTCAGTCTCTCGTTCCATATTCTCTGAAAACATCCTTTCACTGTGACTTTCTTTCTCTTTCTTCCTCTCCCTCTCCCTCCCTCTCTTTTTCTCTTTCTCTTTCTCTTTCTCTCACTCTCTCTCTCTCTTTTTCGCTTTTCGGATAGAATTAGTAATTCGAGAGGGGGGAAAAAAAAAACACAATTCGAAGTATACAATGGACGTTCGCGTATACGCACCTTACTTGGACGCACATATACATATATGTATATACATATATATAAAACGCGATAAGCGCTAACTGATAAAAGCGGTTTTTTTTTGCTTATCGGTGCGTTAAAACTATACATAGCGGGCGAACACACTCGGGTTTCGTAATAACATACGATGCGATTTTATACATAGTTTATAATTTTATCAGTTTTCTTTGAAATCGTTAAAAGAACACATCGAGAAAAAAAATACACATACATATATACACATCACTATAACACCGCGTACCTATACGATAATTAATTTCCAAGAACAAGGATGCTAGTCCGAAATCCAAAGGTTTTCGGTATTCCTTTTCATTTCCTTTTTATTCTTTGAACTTCATCCCTTCAAAATTATATATACATACCACTTGCATCTCGGAAAAAAAAAAAAAAAAAAAAAGAAAAACTGGGAAGAAAAATGGGAAATTTTGACTCACCGTCAGGCGTCGTAACCGTCCCTGCCTTGTTGATCTTCGAATTCCACATCGCGGGTGTAGTAGGTGCTGGGCTAAGATCTGGTGTCGGGGGATGAGCGGGTGGCATAGAAGCAAGACCACCGCAGCCTTGATGCTGACCAAGGTGATCTCCCGACGTACTATAAGCCGTTGATTCACTACCGCCGCCTCCACCGCCTCCGCCACCACCCCCTCCTCCTCCGCCGCCGTAAGATTCACCCGATGAACGTTCCGCAAGCCTTTCGGCCCTTTCGCGATCCGTTAGCAAACCGGGTTCCTGTTTTATTCGAAGATCTAGACGCAATAATCCGGAAATCGTGATTATCACCACGAAAATCAATCATTCGTACACATACATATATATATATATATATATATATATATATATATATATATAGATACGCTATTTAGAAATTGATCTATTAGTACTCATAGGCCGAATCAAAATCTGTTCCAAGTTATATTGGAACGAAATTTCCTAAAAAGCAACGAGTCTTTAAATTTTCATTCCATCCTGAATCACCTTTCGGTGACAAGAGAGGAAGAAGATCATTTGATCGATGAAAAAAATTGAAAAAAAAAGAGATGAGACCCACGATATGTAGTAACGAATAGTAAACGGGTATGATATGTAAAGAGATCGACATATACCTTCGGCTCCGTTATCTCTGTGTTCGCCATTCCCTCTCTCCTCCGATCTATCGCGTTCTAATTCTCGTTCAAGTTCCGTGGGTGTGTGTGGCGCGGTGTGTGGATGCTGAGGTTGATCCGTTGGATGTGAGAAATGTGAGTGAAGCGAATTTTCGAGTAAAAGAGGGTGAGGTGCTGAGGCTGGACGAAAGGCTGGACCGTCTCGCAATACGCTAGCTCGTCCTAGGGCATCTACGTCACTGGGAGATCTGAATATTCCGATAATCATAATCAAAGGATTGAATTGATTATTGTAAAAAAATAGAGAAAAAAAAAAAATAATTAAATTCGGTATTAATAGATTGATTAATATACCTCATCAACCTTTTTCGAGGACTGTCGTAGTAGTGTTGTGTATTTGCATGGGATGTGGGTACGGTATAGGTTTGGGCTGTGGATTGGGTCGGAGCTGGGGTCGGTGACTTCTTTCTTAAGGTACCAGGGGCTGTAGATCCCGCCGCGCTACCCTCCGAGGAATTATTTCCTGTCTCGGCAGCGTGCCTTTGGGCTACTGCAAGTTTTTCGTGTTCTATGGATAGACCTTTGACCTGTAACGATAGAGACAGACACACACGCATAGGTATTGATATAGGAGGTATAGTTCTTCGGATATCCACTCATCGTGTCATTTCATCTTTTGACATTTTTCTATGTTCTATTTTTTTTCATAATTGTATGACAATACGCACTTGCAGACATTCGGCAGCCTTCAAAAACGAGCTTAATGACTCTTGGGACACGTGGACCTCACCGCGGTACATGAATTCCAAAAGTGCTGCCATGTTGTGGGCGCTAGTCCCGTCTAAGATCACAATTAAACCCGCAGGGGATGAGGGCATACCCTCAAACAATTCTTGAAAATGTTTGCTACATGCCGCCAGTATCAATCTGTGCGCCTTGAACGTAACACCTGAGAAAAATTTACAAATATATATATTTATACCTGTCTGAATTTTAAAGAATATATAAATTAATCACCAATTCCTCTCTCTCTCTCTCTCTCTATACACACACACACACATATATATATATATATGTTATATTTCGGTTATATACTCGGTGAAGAAAAAGAACGAATATTTTTTTCTTACTGCAAGAAGCAGATGGACGCGGTTAGCTACATGGCATAGAGATACATATATATATATATATATATATATGTATATATATATATGTATATATATATATAATATATATATATATATATATATATGTATATACGGCACAGAAACTTTTCGATACAATCTTTATAATGGTTTTGTAACATGTATATGTGTGTGTATATATATACATACATAGGATAGGAGTTTAATATATAAAGTACCAAAAGGGTTGGCTGGGCTCCCACTAATTAGAAATACCCATCTGATTAACATATTCACCACATTTTCTGTTCTTTTTTATTTTTTTTAACGGCCCCGCTGCTGTTACCGTACGCCTTTCTTATTTTGTTTCTACAGTATATCGCTCATTTATGTATAATATATCAAACTGTAGTAAAAAATATATAATTTCTCTGTGTATATGCCATACGTATATCATTATCTAATTTATGCATATGGTCAAAGTTTACGGATACTCGCTCTTGAAGAGTCAAAGTCAGGAAGAAAAAAAATAAGAATAAAAAATAAGAATAAAAAAATGTATTTTATATTAACTACGAGCTGCGGGTCATCCTGCAGGCTTCTTGTGTTTCAAATTTCTCCTAAAATTCCACCTGCGGAACGACTTCCTGTTATATACCGAGCACCTGGTCACCGAGCTACTCTACTCTACCTATTCTCACGATATCATCCCGCGAGTGGTGGTGGGCTGTTTATAAATTCCGCGTATAAACCCCTCGCTACTATATCCCTCATACGACGATACGACGGTCATCGCGGGTTATAATATCCTGTACGTTGCACTAGGTACATTTACGAGGACCCGAGAGTGAGGCAGTGGCCTGGCATCGTACACCTAAGTCAGTAAAAATCGTGGCCTAGATATTCATCGAAGAGTGAGAATTTCTCGGGTCGGGTTCGCTAGGCTAGGCTAGGCTAGGCTAGGCTCTTAGGCACTACTGCTGGCTCTAACTTACGTTGGCTAACTCACCGCACAATTCATATATATAAAAATTTGTACACGTGTATGTATGTATGTACGTATATACGTGAAACGCACAAACGCACAACGCAGCTGCGCGCGAAGAACCGTGAGATACGCACATGAGAGGTTGACAGCCGGTTTAAAAGACTTCCTTGCATTACGCTCGCACATATATAAGATCCCCGGTTACTCCTCATGTTCTTGCGGCTTCCTGCCGCAAAGTTTTACGATATAAAATAAATATCGAAGTACCATGGTTTTGTTGTCCGGATGTTGTAATATGTACATACAAATAAATGGCTTAAAAAAGAAAAAAAAAAAAAAAACAACAATCCCGTGTCACGGAAAAATGACATCTTTCGAAGATAAGATAAGAAAAGAAAAGAGAAGAGGAAAAAAAAGGAAAAAAGACCGACAATTTTTATAATAATTTGCATTTTTTTTTTAAAGCCAGAGCGAATGATATGTAGTAAACATATAGTGCATGTCGCGATAGCCTATGGCTCTCTGGTGGAAACAAAAACCGGAAATCGTTGACGTCGCGGTGTCGGTATCGGTGTCGCGGTATATTAGCATCGTGGATAGGTACGAGGCGGTACATATAGGCAGATAGATACCATGTGTATGTGTAATATGTGTATGTGTATGTGTAATACACACAAACCTATATGCTGGAAAGCATATCGCATAGTTTTTTTTTTTTTTTTTCCAAATCGTTCGGCGACTTTGTGCGAAAAGTGTTGGGCGAAGAATGGAATGAGAAGTAGGAGAAGAGAAGTAGGAGAAGAAGGAGTGAAAAAAAAGGCGGCAAAGATGTAAGGAAGGAAGAGAAGTAGCGGCAAGAGGAGGGGCGGGGGGGGGGGGGGGCGTAGGGGGAGAAAAGGAGGGGAACGAAGAGGGGGACCCCGCGGAGTATATTTTTGCAAATTATATTTATAGAGAACGTGACGTAATCTGTGCGAAGCTGCGCATTGCGCCCCGCTAGCGCGTAAACCGTATTTTTCGAATGCGTTTGCAAAGAATCGTTTTCCAAGTTTCTAACTATTTATTAATGTACGAGAGCTATATAAGTACGCATGTGTGTGCGCGTGTGTTCGCGTGTATATATAGAGGAAGTATAGTTTATAAACTGCGATCATTCATGCGATATCATATTGATTCTGTATATCTGGTATATGAGAGAGTAATGAGAATACAATGAAAGCTAAGAGAAGAAAATAAATGTATTATAATTTTAAAGATATGCGTGGGAATATTTTTTTCAATTTTTTTGTCGTTTTTTCAATTCGTCCATTCGAACGATATTTTCGGGGGACCTGTATTCGCAAGCATTGTTCTATAAATCGCGGTTGCATGAGGAGTCTAACACAAGTCAAAAAGGCGAAACCGCCAATCGCCCACACTCGGTCATTGGCCCCCAAACCGGCGCAGTAAACTCGCCCCGCTCTTTTTGCGCACGCCTAAACTTTAAAACGTGTGCGTAACCTCGCATAGAGCTGGTACGTGTATTCGCTTCCTTCTTCTGCTTTGTGTGGATTACTCTTCGTTCTCCCTCTCCCTCTCTCTCTTCCTCTCTTATTCCCTCACCGAAAAACCCCCTTCTCCGAATCGTCAACGACCCCTTCCCCCTTTGGCTATATACGTCACGACTCAATCCCGCACGTACGTATACGAGTGTGTATATATAAAACACAGATTCACGTACACATGTATGTATATGTGTGTATATACGGCCGCATCTATGCATGGGAATACAACACAACTAAAGGGGAATAGTTATTCAAGAATAAGAGGACAAAGTCCTAGCTCTCGCGGTTTTACAGGTTCAGAAATATAGGTGTGTTTGTGCATATGAAGAGAGACCTGCAATCCCGCCGGAATCGACGAAGTGCATGAAATAGTCTTTAATTGAAATTAATGAATAATTATTTGGATCTTTATTTTCCGATATATATACACTGTAGCATTAGGCAAGAAATATGTATTACGGAATTTCGTTCATACATACATATCACGAATACAGAAAAAGAATTATATCGATCTGATAAATGTATATACGCAGATGTAGTATACGTGACGTTTGGTATGAATTTGAAAAAATTCCTACCGTCGATAGTGAACGGGAAAAAAAAAAAAAAAAAAAAATTCGAAACTTGTATACTTATCGAAAAAGAATCGATTTTCGTTATATCAAAAGTTGATAGATAACAGGGTTTTCGTTCATTCCCATTATTCTTTTTTCCTTGCATTTTCATACGTGCGAAATATGTATATACATATTTTTTTTTGTTCGAAGAAAACAGCTTACGCAAGAGTGCAGTGCACTCTCTACGGTTCTATTCATATCTCAAGGCTAACATAGGTCGGTGTCGCGGGGGATTTCGCCTGCCTCGGAGATCTGCGCGATTCGCGATATGGTGGCGGACGATGAGCGGCGTTCGGTGTGTGGCGTGCGGCAATAACAGCAATAGCAGCGGCAGTAGCAGCAACAGCAGAAGCAGCAGCAGCAGCAGCAGCAGCAGTAATGGCAACGACGAATAGCATAGTCGGCGGAATCCTTCGTTTGGCTAGTTACATAATTTCAAGGCAAAGAACGTGGGGCGACTGCCCGCGGTATACAGCATGGTATTGCGCGTTGTGTGCGGTGGCATCGGAGAGGCAGCTGCCCGCACGTGGAGATCGCTATAGCTCGCCTTGTAGCTGTTTCCTCGCTTCCCTCGCTACCTCGTCGTTTCATCGTTTCGTCGTTTCATAGCGGGCCACAACCTCACGCGCGAATTTCTCGTCATATATACCAACAGTGCAAACTTCCCAATACATATATACATATATACATATACATATAGATAATATATATATATATATATTTTTTAAATTTATTTATTTATATATATACATATATATATATATACAAGTATACGATATACCGCGAAGAATCGTTACGTCTTTACATACGTAATACCGTTATTTCAAATACATACGTATATATATTTATTATCGCGAATTTATGATGAAGTAGGAAAACTGTTGAATGATTAATTTCATCATGATAGGCTAATTCGTCTGATTAGTTATAGTTCCCGGGAAAATAAGGAATACGTGCATTATGGCAGCGATCGCTCTATATCTTTCGTATTATTTTTTCTCCATTTTATTGTAAATTATTAATGTAATTATACGAAGAAAATCGAATGAATTTTTTTTTCCTTTTCCTTTTCTTTCTTCCTTTCCTCGTTATCTTTCTGAGTTTCATACAGTAGAGTGTACCTAATCATATTATTTCTACTGCAGGTAGAGTCAAAAGTTAGGTATTATAAGTAGACTGGTGATATTTTTGTTCCTTCTATTTTTTTTCCTTTTTCTCTTTTTTTTTTCATGGCTAGCGACCGGAAATGCCTCGCGTCACGTTTTGCACAACGCAACGCGACGTTCTCTGCAGTAATATGGCAATAGCATCGACCTTGTCAGAGCTTTGCCCGTCGATTAATACTATGATTATCTATACATTCTGTCGTATGATTTTAACGAGTTTTTAGTCAAATAAATGAGTAAGTAATTATAAATATATAAATGAAGAGAGAGAGAGAGAGAGATTGGAATAGAGAATAGTAAGATTAATAAATAAATAAATAAATGAATAGCGACGTATATATAATATGAAACTGTTATCTATTCTGCGCTCGAGAGTTAGCTACTGGGTCGCTAGGCTTAGCTAACTAGGCAAAGTGGAAGTTACCGGGGTTTATAATATACGTATGGCCACTGCGCACCGCAACCACTTTAAGACCTTTATCAAACTCGTCGACAGAAAACTACGCGCGAACGTGGATATCGATTCTTTGGTATTTTATTAAGTTTTTTTTTTTTTCCATACAATATACAAAAACCGCGAAATAGAGAAACGAATATTTAATAAATTTTGTCGATGACTGTCGTTATTTCTCATATATATATATATAATGTATATGTAATCTGGAATTTTATCAATGTCGAATATAGGCAGGTATATATCTCGCTCGCGATAGTCGCTTTGCAGTAACGTAACGTTATCGTTAGAAAGAGGTATGACGAGGAGAAGTAGGAGGAAAACGAGGCGGCGGCGTTCATCTATAAGATATTGCGAAACGTGGCCTAGAACCTATACGTATGTATGTTACATATACCATACTGCGTATACGTAAAGTATACTATATCCATGAACGAGGTGATTGGTACAAGTGGTTTTGGATTATCGCTAAAAACAAGGCAGTGACGCATAGAATGATACACATTTACGTATTACCCATACATGACTATAGAAATCCATATATACAATTTTGAAAATATTTGCTGCTGCACATGTTTAAATCGCGTATGTTACGACGAATGTCATATATATCGCGAGGTTACGTGTCTCTAATCTGATAATTATTATCTATACCACTATCTAATATATGTTGTTGCTGCTGCTTTTGCTTGCTGCTGCAGATATACGATGATAATAATTTGGCAACGTGCAATAATGAATAATCTCAGTTATTTTGTTGTTTTTTTCTGTCTTTCTTATTATTCACCGGTTTTTACTTTGGATAAAGTAAAAGGAACGAAATGAACGAATGAATAAGTAAATGAATAAATGAGGGAATAAAATTGAATTTGAAGGTTAATTCGCTTAGTTTTGTGTTTTATTTTTTTTTTTAATTTTATTTCTCCAGGTAAATGCAGTGTGTGTGTTTGTGTGTGTGTGTGTGTGTGTGTATATATATATATATATATATATATATATATATATATATATATATATACACATATACACACTATGATATAAATATTTCGCGTTGTACGTTACAAAGCGAAACCACGGGATTTTTGTTCAGGTAGATGCAGGTTGAACGAACCTTAAAGTGTATCGCCAGTAACTCTAGAGCAAGGGGTAACGGCCGACATCCTGTTGCATCAGAGAGTCAGAATCATAATAAAAATCATAGTCTCTCAAAAGTAAGGCTGTTAAGCCGAACGCCGAACGCCGAACACCGAACGCCGAAATACTGTGCGAGGAGGCGATGAACGCAGAACTCAAGACTCCAAGACCTTAGAACTCAGAACTCAGAACGCAGAACGTAGAACGCGAACGAACGGTGAGCCTTGACTCCAGGAAGTGTACTTTGCTTGCCTGGCTTGCTTGATCGTTCATGTGTTGTTTGTGTCGGATAGAGTGCGTTCACTTTGCGCCGAGCTCGCTCACCAACCGACCAACCAACCAACTAACTAACTAACTAACTCACTCACAATCAGGTACATGTATACAGTGACTCTCGCCAAGGTCTCGAAGTGCCTTGCACTCTTATTTAGCCTCCGATATACCTGAATACTAATACCAATGTATCCATTCGACTATGTAAATGTATATACGTATATATGTATGTATGTATCTATGTATATATGTACGAGTATACCCTACCACCGTCTCAGGACTGGACTGGACTGGACTGAACACTGTCTCGAATTCTTTAGGGTATAGGTAGGTACTCGATCGTGCAGGACTAGTTCCGATGGTGTATGTATAAGATCGAATAACCGCGACGAGATCGAGACAAAGGGATATTAGATGGTATGAATTATTCTAACGGATGGAAATAACGATTTTAAAACAAATTTTCTATAAACAAGGATCGTTGGAATTTTTTTTTTTTTTTGTTACGTCTTACGTCTTACGTCTTACGTCTTACGTCTTACCGACAAGAGAGAAGTTTTCGTTTAAGGTTGTATAAATTGCAATTTTTCGGACCGCGAATAACTATAGAATAAATATCGACATGTCGCGAGAAATAAGGTAAACCAAAAGAGAGAGAAAAAAAAAAAGAAAGAAAAAGGAAAGAATAAGAGAAACCGGTTTTATTTCTCACCATATGAAGTTCTCATTCAAAGCAGTACTGCTACTACACCTATACATATAGAGATATTGCCGAAAAACAAATTGGCGAATAGTTTCGCGCTCGCGTAACATTATATCTAACGCATGAATCTGCAGTCGAGAACTGAATTCGAATGGATTGAGGAAAGAAAAAAAAAAAACAGAAAGAAACACTTCTACATAGAACTATAAAATTCATTCACATATATATATATATATATATATATATATATATATATATATATATATATATATATATATATATATATATATATATATATATATATATATATGTATATAAATAACTAAACGTCGATCAGTGTCCTAGAATTTTATTAGCAACGTATTCTCTATAGCTGCACTGAGCCGCGTTCCCTCATCGTCATCGTCTCTTTTTCACTCCTATAGCTGCATTGGTTATACCGATGCGATACGTATATGTAACGAATTTTTGTTCCCATGATTTGAAAAACGTGTAGGGTATACCTGAAAAAGCCAGACATTGGCTGTTGGCCATTGCCAAGGGGTCATTGAAACGCGTTTATATACGATATCGCGGAACGCGTGTTGGCAACGTTGCGGTCGCCCACCGTTCATTTTTCTGTCTTTTTTCCTCTCTCTTACTCTCTTTCTCTCCATCCTTTCCGTCTCACCCTTCCGTCATGCCTATATTTATGCACACGGTTATGAATCAGCTTATAAAATACTAATTGTAAGTAACGTATGTGTTATCCGATATGTATGCTCGTGCACGTAACCATAGTGCAGCAGAACTGCGATTATCTAATTTTTCAGAATCCTACGCTCGTTCCCCCATTCGCACGCCGTTGAAGTACATGGATACATCGTATCAACTGTATATATTCCATAAGAAATGTATACCTATAGCCGCAAGTGTTGCATAAAACGTATGAAATTTGAAATTGAAATTGAAATTTGATTAAAATTGCACAATCAAAAAAAAAAAAATCAAATTTATATACTATAAAGAGAGAAAGAGAGAGAATAGAATAGAATAGAATAGAAAGAGAGCGATGAAGATCGAAAAATTTCATCCCAAGGTTTTCGCATAATAATTATAATCAGCGCGAACGCATCAGTTAGTCAGTCATTCATTCCGTCAGTCAGTCAGTCAGTTGGCGTTGCAATAGCGATAGCGTAAAGGACCGACCCGAATCTCACATATGATATAATAATAATAGCAATAACAATAATAATAATAATAATGAAAATAATAATGAAAAAAGGCGACCCAGCGAGCTATGACCCAGTTAGATAATGCTATATCGGTCTTTTCTACGATGCCGTCGTTGCACCAGGGCTTCAGCTAACGACCTACATACTGGGACACTGTGAGTTATAACTACTCTATACACCGAGCTGCACACGCAATGCATATGCATATATATATATATATATATACACACACACACACACACACTATATCGCACACATGTTATCGAATCGCGTATGTATATAGGTATGTTAATCTATGTGGTCGTAGGGCGCGTTCTGTTTTGACCTATATTTAATATACGTATATGACTTAGAATGTTAAAAGTGCAAGAAGTGAAAAAGATTCCGCGGAAAGAAAGAAAAAAAGGAGAGAAAAAAAAATAAACAAATGAAACTACAAATGTTAAATGATATAAGAACGATGATTAGTTTCGTATATAGTATAATATAGAGATATAAGTGTTAGGTTTCTAACGGCGTGGCGTTCGACCCTGAATATATCACGTGTCCATGTACTACTTATTCTCGCGTTGCAGTAGTGTACGCTGTTTCGCGCGTCTCGCGAGTCCGCGGTACCTATACCCAGCCAAATGATACGACGTCATATTCGACGACTAGCCTAATTGTAAGCATGCCCTGTAGTGTTGGAAGCCTTCAAATTCTCTAATACATATATATATATGTATATATAACATATATATGTATATATATATATATATATATATATACATATACGTTAGATATACAAACATATATAATTGTAAGACATTTACTTATATCTACATGCTTATAAAAGTATATCTCCTGTTCTAACGCTAAAGAGAGACGCAAGAGAGACTTTATCATTGTCGCGGTCACCTAAGCTGTATATTCATGTACGACACACAAATATAATACATGTAACTACTAGCTATGATAGAGATTCATAGATGTGTGCAACGTTGAGTATGTGCTACTCGATCGCTAAACTACTACTACTGCTGCTGCTGCTGCTGCTGCTGCTGTTGTTGCTGCTGTTAGATCTAACTGTAACCCAGACCTACTTTAATCGAGCCTATCCACGACTAGGCGAAGACTAGAACCTGCGACTATGACGAATGGGTTGCGTCTCATATACCTATGTTTGCAATAGATGCGTAACAGTATCTTGTAGTTTGAAGAAGAAAGACAAATTTCATTTTTCATATTTCCTTCATCGCGAAATTAATTTCAAAGTTCACTAATATAATACGCGAGACTAAATTTGCACGTATTTTATAATAACAAAACTTTTCATACATCCCGCGATAAAAATAAATAAATTAATCAATGAATGAAATAATTTTCACCTTTGAATAATCGAAACAGTTTCTTCGTTCGATCACACAACAGTTTATTCAATATTTACGACAAAATGTCATTCGGATAATTATTATTGTATATATTTCCATTTGAATAATCTCAAGCTGACGTGATATGTACATACATAATCTATATAATAAACAAATAGTACTATTAAATCGAAAGAGTCTCATTACGCTTGTTAAAACTGCACCACTGATCGATACACTGCATCCATTATTCCCTGCTCCACGTGTATATATGCATATAAATCATATATGTATATATGTAAATCAATACATGATAAATCCAAGAATAATGAACAACTTTAACGAAAAATAATGGCAATTTATTCCCGTGCGAAAATCCTACGGAGGATAAAACTTTGCGCGACTGACGTCAAGAACCGCCGAGGCGATACTGCAGCCTACCGCGGTCGACTGCAGTCCGCGTAGGTACGGTGCAAAATGCAAACTGCACTCCTGCAGTCTGCCGACTGTCTGACTACATACGTGTGCATCGGCTGGTGCATGCGTCGTCGATTCGCGAGTAGTAACATTCGCGTATGGTCGAACGGGGTAGTAGAGTAGTGAGGTAAGTGTAGGACGGATCAGTAGAAACAGTCGCGTTAGGGTCCGCCGTATGTTTTATACCCGTAATATAGGAACGGGGCGTTATATCGAATAGTTCCGCGACGATTTTCGGTTTATTTTCTCATTGTTTTCTTCACCTTATTTATTACGGGATTAGAATTCTCTTTGATTTTATAAATTTTAAGCTTATCAATTGATCTTTTTTTTTTTTTTTTCGACTTATTACCTTAAGCTATCGAATATGAAATATTTTTAAGAACGTTGCTAACTTACCCTCGCAGAATAGGGTGACATCCGTTAGACTCTCGCTTTTGTAGAGGTTAGAAAATGCGGTAGCCAAATTACTACCAAAGCTGTTCCACTTCAGACAGAATTGTTGTTGATTAGAGTCCATGACGCCACCCCTTGGCCCACCCCCGCCCTGACTTTCGCCACCACCCCTGTCACTGCAGCCACCCTCCAGTAGGGACCTCTCTTCCTGATCGTGTCCGTGCCCAACTACTCCTCCAGCTGAAAATCGCAAAAACAGTACCAAAGTTTAGAAATTTTCAATTTATTTATTTATTTTTTATTTTCTTCGTTTTTCGTATACATATATATTTTCATATTTGATAATATTGACACTGCTGGTATTTTATCTAATCGAAAGTAACATGGCAGTACCTAGTAACATGGACACGTGGTCTGGCCTGTTACATCGGATATTTTATAATCCAGTATTATGTGTTTATGTATGTGTGGTTTGTAGACGTTATTATTTGGAAATAATCGTAGCCTCGAATAACGACAATTGATTAAGACGATGAAATTAAGAACACTATATAAACCAACGGTTGAACATTGAATTTGATATAAAACGAGAAATAATTCTATGTGAAAAACTACTAGGTATATGTTATTATACCGGTAAGAAAATTATCCCACACATTCCACATTACTGTTGTCGTTGTCACGCTTGTTCATTTCGAACGAAACTTAGTTTATTATATATGTATATTAATCCACCGATATATAGTATATATATATATATATATATATATATATATATATATTTCCAACAATATTTATTATTGTTATTATTATTATTATTACTATTATTATTATTATATATATGTCTATCTCGCTGACTGCAGCACAACACGTATAATTTTAAGGCGTACGAATGTAAAGAGAGGTCATATGTGTATCACCACTTAATCATTTCAACGGCTAAATATAATACGATGCACTTGGATATTTATATTCTCTTTAATTGAACTAAAACCATTCGATTTCTCATTTTCTTCTATATACCTATATATATAGATATATATGTGGTAAATCGAATAATACGCTGCACCCACTGTAATCTCACATATATTTCGTATAACCGAACTTATAATCGCGTTTCGTATAGGTATAATCCGGCGAACTATCTGTCTCCTCGAGGCAATACAACAGCTAGTCCCGAATTCAAATCGGCACTGTTCTGAACGGTCTAACGTCACTGGAATAACGTGCGGTACCTCGCGCGATGAGCCAGAGGCCAGAGGCAGAGGCAGAGGCAGAGGCAGAGGAAGAGCCAGAGAGGCAGTCAAGCAGCCGAGCAAACGCAACTACATGTATACATGAAAGTATGAAGTAGACACTGCTCGGCGTATGACCGCGAGGAACGAAAGAGAGGTTAGCTAGCCCAAGCTAGCTAGCTAGTACTAAACTAACCAGCGAACTACTCTCGCGTTTGAGAATATAATTTTATTATAATTAATACGTATCTATACCGTATCGTTGGGATTGGTTATTAAGTTCGGAGCGAAGAAGACAGGAGAGAAAAATAAAAATAAAGAAATTAATCAAAAATTAATGTTTTATATGTAAAAGAAAAAAAAAAGAAAAAAGAAATGAGCCAGAAAAAAAGAATTTTTTTTTTTTTTTGTAATACAGGGAATAACGAAAGGAAGAAAGAATATGTATGTGGGTCATCGAAGCCGTTGCAAATGCGGTTACCCGAGATAGTGTGCGTGTCCCCGTGCGTGGGGCGGTTATTCGCTTGTCGAATTTTTGTAACGTGCGATGAGGGGGGTGGAGGGGAGCGAGGAGGGAAAAAGTCGGAGGGGAATATCCAGCCAACTAAGATATGTAGAGAGGGATTGAGGGGAGTTGTATATAGAGAGGGGTTGGGTGGGTTAGAGGGAACCCACCACCGATTGCCTAAGGCCAGGATTGCCGAACTTGAGTTCGCGTAACGTTGCCCCCGGCTACCCTCCCGCGCCGTGCACCACCGCCAAGCGAAATCGCCCCCTCTAATGCTTCTAAGGAATCTATCCCCGTCAGCCTCGAATCTAACACGTGCCAGTGACGGGTCTTAAGTTTTTTTCACCCATGGCTTTATTGTACAAGTTCGATTAATCGGAACCGTTCATATTACACCAATTTGGTAAGAAAAAAAAAAATTACGATATCCCAATTTTCGCCTGAGAAAATGAAAAAGAGCCAAAAAATAAAGAAGAAAAAAAAACCACCACCCTTCGCCAAATATCGCAAAAAAAAAAAAAAAAAATTGCGCGAATAATAAGAATCTAACGAATCTTACCCTAAGTGACTAATTACCGTTACCGATATGCATATACATACATATACGGAGATGAAAAGAAGAAAAAAAAAACAAAAAAAAAAAGAACGAGATAACGAAAAGTGAACAAATAAATGATAATTCAATGTGCAGTTTTGTCTCTACGGGGACAAGTTGGTTGTTTCCCCTCTCTCCATGCTGATCAGGGTCCGCGTGTTCAGAGGCTACGTATCTCTCCCTCCATCCCTCCATACCTGCCTCCCTCTCTCTCACTCTCACTCTGTTTCTGTAAGAGAGGGTTTTCAGAGGGTAAGAGGGGAGTGCAGGCGGGCGACGTTGCAGAGACCGAGACTTGTAGTGGGGGGGCTAAATTTTGGCAGTAGAAGAGAAGGAGGAGGATGAGAAGTAGTGGGAGAAGTAGTAGTAGTAGCAGTAGTAGTAGTAGGAAGAGGAGGAGGAGGAGGAGGAGGAGGAGGAAGAGAACTCTAGAGACCTGAAAGAGGGGGTGCACAGGCAGATTTGGGCGGAGTGACAAGGGGACTTGAGAGGAAAGGAAAGGGAAAAGAGGAGAGTTGAATTTTCGTGGGGTGGGGCAAGAGGGATAGAGGGAAGAAGGGGGGCAACGGCGAGGCTCAAGGTCGCTGCGGGGCCGCACGCGCGCCGCTGGTTACGCACACATTTATATTGAAAATCCACACGCACGTTCTCTACTAGAGCCCGCGTATCGCACACACACGAACGAAAGAACGTACCCAAAAAGCCTTTGCGTTTTGTTGCGCTGCAGCGAAACGCGATTTCTTTTTTTTTTCAATTTTCGTTTTTCTCTCTTTTCTTACAGATACGACGGAAACGCTAACGCACAATGCCGAAATGCAATCTGTCCGACGCGTGGGGTGGTAGATACATTACTCCTCTAACCCGAAGCTGCGTATGAGAGATGCGAAAACGCGCCGCAAACCCGGGGGGGGGGGGGGGGGGGGGGGGGGGGGGCTTATTATAATCCGGGTGTTCCGTAGGACGAAGAAGTCGGACGGACGGGTGTCGTCCGTACCTGTACCTTATACCTGTACCTGTACCTGTACCTGTATCTGTATCTGTATCTGTACCTACGTATGCCAAGGATCGTTCTTGATTGAGGATTAAGTTCGGAGGGAGGGCTCGAGGGGGGGCGAGGGAGGAAAGGGCGAGAAAGGGACAGTTAGGGGATGGAAGTTGGGCAAAAAAATTTGGAATTAAACCGCAAATAAATGAATTCATTGACGGATCGAAACTTTGACCGGTACGGGTTATACGGATGGGTTAATGATTGGAAGAAGAAGAAACACAAAAAACCAAAATAAAGAAAAAAAACGTGTCGCGTAGTCGACGACGCGTATATATGTATATATAAAAAAATATATATATAAAAAAGGAAAGTACTTAAGAGAAGGATGAAAATTTTGTAAAATTTTTCACTCGATTTTGATTTCCATTTTTTTTTCTCTTCAAATTTTCTTTCTAACGCGATGTTTGAAATAAGTGATAGAGAAAAAATCTAGCCTGTTATAAAATATATATATATAATTGTCAGTATGTACGTGTATACTATTGGGCCAGGCTGTTTTTCTAATCGCTTATCTCTGCAGCAGCAGCAGCACCACCACCACCACTACCACCAGCAGTTCAACGCGCAGAAGTTGCGCCATGCGATATATGATATTTTTTCGCAGCCCAATTCTACGAAGCTTAAATAATATAAAATCTAACGCTTCTACCCCCCCCCGTCGCCCACACACTTTGCGATTGGTATCGCTACATAGCATTATATAGACTTGCATCTATACAGAATATATATAGATATACTTCATAGAACAAAATCTTTTTTGGATTTTTCGTTAATTATTACGAAGGTTTTCTTTTTTTGTTTCTCCGCAGAATTAGAGTATATTTATATGCGGGGATGATTTTCGCTAGTATTCTACGATATATGCTATAATTTGATTCCCCGCGAAACTATGGGTTCTGGAACGAGTAAGAGAGAGCAAAGGAGAGAGAGAGAGAGAGAGAGAGAGAGGATGGATAGATAGAGAGAAATTGTGGCATTGGTCGGGGAAAGAAGGGTGAGGAGAAAAGGGGTCGGAATATCGTCAATACTGCACCCAGCAGCTCGGCGCCCCCGCGGCTCACCCTACAGCATCCCTCGCAGAAGCCTCCCGCGCGCGAGGTGCTTTTGTGAATCAGGAATCTGCGAATAATTGCTGGGAATGAAACCGTTATACCCCGACCGAAAGGGATTTCGGTGCTATTGGCGAAGGTATACAGCTACTATACCGGGATGAAAACCGAACAACTTATTTCGCAAATCGGGCACACATCCATACAACTATATATACGTGTATGAATATGAATATATGTACCAAACGAGAACTAAGAATCATCCTGATTTAAAATGTTCTGAATAGTGAAAGAAAAGTAAGTGAAGAATGAAAAATTAAAAAAAAAAAAAAATAGCACAATGTTATGCAGATATACTTTTTGTATAATCTAATCTTTCAACTTTATCCACATCCGGGGTAGAGAGAGGGTCAAGCCAGACCGAAACTTCCTTATATACCAAGATTCCGCTAGTTATAGAAAAATAATCATTCTTTCTTTTTTTTTTCAAGAAAAAATTATCGTTAGGTATCAGGAAATATGTTGAATAATAACAATTAACATGGTATTTAACGTATATATGTATAAATATATGTGTGTATATATGTATATATATATATATGTATATATGTATATAAAATCGAGAGCAAAAGAAGCAACGCGGCGTGGCGTGGCGGATCGGTGCGAAGAGAGACCTCAGCGTGTTTGGCGAGAGAAGATTTTTATTTTTATTTCTAGACGTAATAATATGCTTATACATATACCCTATGTATACGTATGTCTATATACATATACCCTATACACGCGCCTGCATGTAGCAGTAGCGGCAAAATAAGTGTGCTGATTGGCTGTAATATGGAATCAAACGAGAATAATGAAATTAAATTTGATTAAATGGTTAAACGTTAATTTTTCAACGTATAATAATTACTTACAGATATAATTTCTATGTAAATCTTGACATGTAAAGTACCCAAGGGATATCTATATATATATATATATTTATTTATACAGTCTCCGATATAGAGCACCACCTCACACTATACTTAACACTGCACTAACGAATATGTAGTGTATTGACAAAGGTTTTAATTATTAGCACAGTTATTGAACGGATTTTTTTAGTTTTTTATCTTTCATAAAAAAAAAAGAAATATAGATATGACAAAAAAGAAAAAAAAACAAACGACGATATTATAATCCAATAAGACTTGATCGACAGTGATCGCGGTTCTCGCGAGATGAAAGAAGAATAAAAAGAAAGAAAAACAAAGAATAGATAGAGATAGAGATAGAGATATAGATAGAGAGAGGGAGAGAGGATGGAAGAGAGAGAGGGGGGAAAGAGAGAGAGAGAGAGAGAGAGAGAGAGAGAGAGAGAGAGAGACTCAAGTAGTTACACGCGGAACTCGTTGTTCAGATTTTTCAAATGCGTTACGCGGCGACGAGTTTAAAGTCATAGCTTATGTGCGAGCTCTGTCTCTCCGGGCTCTTGCAACCAAACTAACTAGGAACCACGATACAAATGACGATAGGAGCAGAGCCTAAGCTAGGCCGCGCGCCTCGCTAGCAGCTAGCTAGCCTAGCTAGCAGCTAGCTAGCGCTAGCTGGCCCTACGTTTTTGGCGGCCTTGGTAGTGGAACCATAGAACCCTGGAATCACGGAACCACACGCACTACTCCCTCCATACCGGCACAATTTCCGTACTACGCATAGAACCTAGGAGCATGTATATGTATATACATATATACATTTACATACACGCGTGTGAATTTTTCTTCGTACATGTTCCGTGGTCATGTTCATATGTTCATGCGTTTCATATATGTTCCCTCATATTCATGTTCAATCGTCTAAGCCCGCGTGTGGGTAGGTACGTACACTTATACCTGTGCAACACGGTCATATATGCATATTTCTATATATATATATATATATATATTTCTATATATATATATATATATATATATAATAAGGAGCTTATAGGCGTGCGGGTTGCAACCTCGACTATAACATAAACTATGTACGATATACGATATATAATATATAGCAAAGTGTATCGAACTAAGGAGATTTAGTATAGGTACTGGTACTAGGTACCCATACCTTATATCGTTCACCTTATTCTTAACTAAGTGAATTTTCGTTTTTTTTTTTCCTTCTTTTATTGCTATTCTTACGAAAATTCATTTTTTTTCCTTCGCATATATTGTATGTAGACAATTTCAACGAAGAATCATGTAAGAATACCTCCCTAGCTATAGCTTCACTGCAGATCTATATGATATATGCGTCAGTAGACGTATTATAGGTAGTTGCGATGTAGGAAATAGGTACCGCTATGTGAACTGCACGTAGCACCTTGTATACCCATATCAGAGCCAGAGAGGGATTATGCTTATGGGCACACGGGCGCCGCCGCCGCCGCCGCTATATATATATATATATATATATATATATATATATACCTATATTATTTATTTACGTGTATCGAACGTATTTTTCCTCATATATATATAAGTGTATGTATGCATGCGTGCTTTGTGCGTTAGTACGTATGTGCGCGCAGCAATAGCTATACCTACCCATCTACCTATACGCCGAAACTTCACTGTATTCACGTGTCCGCGACGATCGCGGAGGTTTACGACGCGATAACTACTATGACTCTTTTACGTATGGGTGTATTTGTAACTTTGTATATATATATATATATATATATATATATATATACACATGTATATGTATGTACGTATATATGTAAAAGTCGTGAACCCATTGAGTAAATAATTATTTGATAATTAATTTGCATAATTATATCCGAACGGCTTCATATACGCTTTCGCTGCACAGTTGCAATTATAATTCGCGCATTGGATAAATCGATCGTATATTCGCACTTCGCAGGGGCATAATTACTGTAAGAAAATTTTATAGGTAAAAACCGTATGTTTTCGTCGTGAATTAAAGTACGAAAATCAATTTGCTGCAATAGTTGTGTAGAAAATTTAATTAAGAACGGTCTGATTATTACCGAAATGTATGCCATTTTTATTATCAGTTGTTTTCGTACTAAGAATACCCCTTGCCCTACAACTGCAGTATATATTCTACGGGGATAAAATACTCTGGGTTGCAAAAACTTAATTGAGAAAAGAAATTAGAGAATAACACGGTTCGCTGACTTCTCAATTTCGCGATCACCGCGTGCACGCTGGTCCACGGTTACATTGCACAATAACCCACATTGCACTCGTCTAAAACGGATAAGCGATTGATAAA